>CP139504.1:394380455-394980455 GCA_021014915.2 Artemisia tridentata subsp. tridentata
AAGAGAAAGGGATAGTAATCCACCACGAGCCCAGAAACAGATCATATCATATCGTAACCATAAATCTTCATAATCACATAGAGGGGAGACCTCTCAGATAATCAGATAATATGAGGGGTGTCCTCATTCTTCAAATGGAGTAGCTAGCTCCCAGATATATGTGAAAGGCATGTATTGCACACAGTACCAGTCACCAGAACAGAAATCATATCATATATAGTTAAATCCACTAAACAGAACAGATCTAGGATGCATCCATACGCCCCCCAGAAACATATATAATCCATAATCAACGTAATGCGCATCTCATAATCAGAATGGGGACGTGGCGGAACATCACTCTACCGCCCTAGAGTCATGCCATTGGTGCATCAATGACACGGACATGGAACCCCCATGCCTAGTGAAATGGCTCGGGTATCAAACTAAGAGTCGGATATCACATCATAATCAGAGTGTCATATATCAAAGGTCAAATCAGATGGTCCATACAGATGGTTCATAACAGATATATCATATGTAATGCCAAAGGTCCAAATCAGAGGTTACCAGATCAAGGTTCATATTAAGTAATCAAGTCAAAGTTCAGATCAAAAGTTTATTCCAAAAGTTTCTATCAAAAGTCCATTTTAAACAATCCTTTATTCATGATTTTCATAAAACGATCCTTTAAAGTGGTTTTCATAAAAACAATCTTTCAAAACGTTTTTTATAAAAATAGTCTTCCAAATATAGTATTCACAAAAGTCAGTAACATTTTATATAAAAGTGGTTTCGCCTCGTTGATAAACATCTTTTTAATATGGTTTTTCTCAAAACATTTTCAAGGTATAATTATAAAAGGTTTTCATAACATAGATTCATAACAGAGGTCATATCACATGGGATCAACAGAGAAGGTTCAAGCAACGGGAATCATAGCAATGGAATCAGAAACTAACGGATCAGAAGAGATCATGAGAAACCTTAAAAGAAAGGTCAGAATATCTGTACCTCATACCGCAACCGAAAACACAACAGAAAACACAAAGGTCGGAAGCAAACTCCATCTTCGGCGAATCTACACAATTCATAACTAACTTATTAAAACTTATTTAATCCAGATTACTTATTTTAGTCGACTTTCCATTTTTAGTAACTTCCTTTTTAGTAACTTTCCCTAGTTGGCAACTTTTCATATTTAATGATTTTTCGACTTTAGTAACTTTAAGGTTCATAATGCCATTTATATACGTTTAGGGTTCATAAAGTAGTCACCAATATTTAAACCAATACTCATTTACATTTCTTTTATAGCCATGCACTAGTAACCATTATTATAATCAATTACATTTTCTTCACCCCATACTATAATATATACTTCTAAACCTCTTGACTTTAGTGGCATGAGTATGATCAACATTCAGTAACATGCATGCGAGGGAAATACCCATTTTAACAAGACAACAATAAGCCATACCTACACATAACACTTTTGTCTTTATTTAAATGTATCGAACAAAGTCTTATGGCCATTTTTAGTGTAATTATTATTGTAACACTGTAAAACACTACCTTCTTCTTCACACAAACACAACCATGATGATGCTCACAAACATATACATTAAGAACAAGAGATGTGGTGGATCATATGATGATTTCAAGTCAAATGTTTATTAATCTTTGGAAGATAAACAAACCGAGACTTTTTGGTACTTTGGACACACACACACTCTTTCTCTGTTATTTTGAAAATGAGACACACACTTATCCAGAGTGTGTGTGTGTGGCTAATATAATACACAGCCAATCCAAAGTGGGCCTTTGGATGGGCTTTAAATGGACCTTGTGTGGGCTTTGTATTTGCACTACACTTATACACTTTGCACTTCTAACACTAATGCTACAAGCCCACTCTACTTAGTACATATTACACTTGACACAAAAGTTTTACATAAAACAATGACCATCACTTTTGCAATTAACTAATTTAATTGCTAACAATTAAATGCTAACAATCTCCCCCTAAGGGATGGTCATATCAATGATGCTCCCATGATTGGTCTTTTGCATTTGATGTCTTGAACTTCGTGTGTCAATGTATAACATTCTTCGTTCAATGTTCCTTCATGCACTGTGATCTTCAAAGTATCGTCTTCTGGTCGATCCTGCCTTGATCTACTTCTTCTGTCCGGATGTGTCGTCGTTGTAGATGATGATGGTGGATGAACTTTCGTCGGTACCTGCATAAGACAGTTAGCAATAAATCGTCCAGCGGCCATCATGTCGTGAGGCAAGATCCTTGGATCTCATTAAGACTCATACAACTTGTATCCTTTTGAGTGAACACAAGTGTATTGCATAGGAAGTGTTCCTAAGAGATCTTTGATGAATCTCATGTCTCTAGACTCAATAATGTGCTTTTTGGTTTTAGTCATCGGAGGCATGGAGCAGAGTGCCACCTTTTCAATATCAACACATCTCGGAATGAGAGGTCAATAGATTATGTAGTGTTCTCCGTAAGAAATGAAACAAATATCTTTTAAGAGATATCTGAGTGGATAGGAGGGGTGGTGCAAATGCGTCACTGGGTCCATGACGTCTTGTCTTCAATACCAGTATCACCTTGGTGAGTACCGATAGCAGATGTATTGACCCGGTTTCTGTCCTAAGTTTTCATGGAGGGCTTTTTCTTTTCACCCTTACAAAAACTTTTCTTTTTCATTCTTCAACCCCTTCTTTCTCCTTTCTCATTATACTCCTTTTTTCAATCTTTCCTAAGGACTTCTAATACTAAGCTATTGGGATAGTCCTTGGGTAGATCCCTCCGGTTCTGGCGGATCATTGGACATAACCTAACAATAATCACCTTATTACTCCATGATTATCCTAGATTATTTGTCGCATGCCATTAAACCTTGTGAAAATCTCTCAACGTGTTTATGAGAAAACACATTTTGTTAACACATCGAGAGTTTTGAATTTATGAAACACTCCCCCTTCACATGTGCTCATGCATTTTTGTAATAAATTGCACATGTTGGGTAGAGTTCGCACATTTGAAATGATCGACTTTCAATGAACACGACCTTCGCGAGACACGCTTACATCACTAGTTAAACTAGCTTGAAATTATTACCCGTCCCGGTCATATTCAATGATCATCTCTCGAATTGGTACATTCTACTCAGACAAGTCCTTTGCGAGACACGCTTGCATCACTGGTAAACCAGCTTGAAATTATTACCCGTCCAGGACATGTCTTTTCGAGAACGGACATTTAGTTTCGTCAATTCGAGGGTTCATGCTGAGTCTTTTTGAAGAACTCGTTTTGAGATTCAAACGATAAAACTTCTTTTAGATCACATTTTAATCACGTCCTCTCCCCATATGTTTAATAAACACCTAATCTCCCCCTCAAAAATAGCATTAAGTGGTATTTTTGAAAACAGTTGATTAAACGGAAACTTTTTGTGGAGAGACGGACTGATTTTAGCATGAAAAATGGAACATTGTTTCTTTTTCTGCTCCCCCTTAATCATAGCAAATGGTTAAACTTTTGAGTTTAAAAGCAGTTAGTGGACTTTGAGGGAGTTGTTGTGAGCACAAAATTTATAAAAATACTTTGAAAAATCTTTTGAAACAATTTTGATTAAGTGCTCACGGGTTTTAGCTTTTCGCCATTAACATTGCGAGTTCTGATCGGAAATAATCAGAAGTCATTCAATGTAGTCTTTATTTGAAACCTTTTCCGGCATACCCGAGCTACATTTAAAAGATTTCACGTTTAAGAACGGGTTCCGTACTGAAATGCACGAAAGCCATAATGAAGAAATTTGAGAAACGACATGTTTTAGAAAAACATAAAAAATAACTCTCGCTCAAGCATCTGTAAACACCCGTATCATTGTTGAATGACATTTCTAAGTACGTACAGAATATTGATTAGACGAGAGACATGTCGTGAGAAGAATATTTTTGGTTTTTGATGTTTTATATTTTTTATGGCTTTTTCAAATTTTCTATTTTTATATTTTGATTTTTTTTTTTTTAAAAGGTATGTATATATTTACCAAAAATATATACATAAATATTTACAAAAAATGTTTACCAAAATATTTACAGAAATATTTACATGCGAAGCTTTATGAAGTAAATCATTGGGATTCGAGAAGACTTTCTAACTCTACGGGAGTTAGGCTTCGCATTCCAATTCGACGAACTAAGTTTTCAAACCGCTCTTTTGGGAGGGCCTTAGTAAATAGATCGGCGAGCTGGTATTCTGTCTTCACGAAAAACAATTCAACAGTACCCTCTTCAACGTGCTCTTTTATGAAGTGGTAGCGGACTCTAATATGCTTGGTCTTCGAGTGTTGCACTGGGTTGCACGAGATGGCTATGGCACTTTTTGAATCGCAATACAAAGGTATGCGGTTGAAAGAGAAACCATAATCCGTGAGTTGTGTTCTCATCCAGAGGACTTGAGCACAACACGCAGATAGAGACACATACTCGGCTTCTGCTGTTGATAAAGCAGTGCAATCTTGTTTTCTTGACGACCAGCCTACTAGCTTTTCACCCAGAAATTGCGCTCCGCCTGATGTACTTTTTGCTGTAACTTGGCATCCAGCATGATCGGCATCTGAAAAGGCAATTAGTGTAAACTCCGAATCCTTTGGATACCAAAGTCCCATGTTAATGGTTCTTCGTAGGTATCTAAAGATTCGTTTAACCTCTTGGAGGTGAA
This sequence comes from Artemisia tridentata subsp. tridentata, assembly GCA_021014915.2. NCBI lineage: Eukaryota > Viridiplantae > Streptophyta > Magnoliopsida > Asterales > Asteraceae > Artemisia > Artemisia tridentata. The sequence goes on from CP139504.1 coordinate 394,385,182, forward strand.
GTTCGGTAGGCCTTGCCTGAAACCGTGCTAATAAACACACAGCAAAATGAATATCTGGTCGGCTTGCAGTTAGGTACATGAGAGAACCAATCATGCTCCGATATTTCTTCGGATCCATGGGTTTCCCATATAGGTCAGCGCCAATTTTTGGTGAAGTGACCATAGGAGTACCAACAGAGTCACAATTGTCCATACCATGTTTTTTCAAAATCTCAATTGTGTATTTAGCTTGATTTAGAAAAATTCCACGTGGGGATTGATGAATTTGTAAGCCTAAAAAGAATTTTAATTCACCCATCATGGACATTTCAAATTTGCTTTTCATGAGATTTTCAAAATGTTTTGAATGTGTCGGATTAGTGGACCCAAATATTATGTCGTCCACATAAATCTGAACGATCAAAATGTCATTTTGGTATTTTCTTGTAAACAAGGTTGGATCAATCGTTCCTTTGGTGAAATTATTTGACAACAAGAAAGATGATAACTCGTCATACCACGCCCGTGGGGCTTGTTTCAAACCATAGATTGCCTTTTTTTAGCCTGTAGACGTATTCCGGATGATCTTTGTCAACGAAACCGTCTGGTTGACTCACATACACTTCTTCTTTCAGAGTTCCATTCAAGAAAGCTGTCTTGATGTCCATCTGATAAACTGTGATGTTCTTGTGAGCGGCATAAGCTAAGAAAATCCTGACAGCTTCAAGCCTTGCAACCGGTGCGAATGACTCTTCAAAATCTATTCCTTCTTCCTGTCTGTATCCCTTTGCCACCAGACGAGCCTTGTTGCGAATCACAGTCATTTCTTCATCCTTTTTGTTTTTCCATAACCACTTAAGATCAATGACTAGTTTGTCAATTGGTCTTGGAACTAAATCCCAGGTGTCATGGATTTGAAATTGAAGAAGTTCTTCCTGCATCGCTTCAATCCAGGCATTATCTGCCATTGCTTCCCGAATGTTCTTAGGTTCTATGAGACTGACTGAGCAGACATAGATGCACATGTCGAAATCGGTATGAAGTTGTTTTCTCGTCTGAATTGGTCTTGAGGGTTCACCAATAACCTGTTCAATCGGATGGTCTTTTGTCCACTGTAATGTTGAAGGGTACCTTGGACTGTTTGAATGTATGTTAGACGGTTCATGTAATCTGGAAGATGATTCACCAGATTCCGTTCCAAACGGGTTTTCAAAGACTTCATCGTCTAACACAGCATTATTTTGTTCTTGCTCATCAATTCTTGGTAGAACAATTTCAATGAATGGAGTTGTTGGAGTAGATGTAGATGATGTAGATGTCGAGGGAGTTGGTGCGCTAGCTTCGAATGTTGTGGATACATCTTGATTTTGTGGAGGTGGTGGTGGTTGTTGATGTTGAGTGGTTGCAGCGGAATGTTGGTTAGATGCATTTTTCGAAGCGCCACCATAGTATTCATCGTACATGAACTCGAAGAAATTATCCAGTTCCTGAGTTGTTGGTTGTTCCTCATGAATTGATTGAGCTCCTTGAGGTGCGAGTCCCGAACTGATATGTCCGGAAGTCATCGGGTTAAGCGCGGGTTCTAGAGCGAGTCTCTCAGAAGCCATTTGTGAAATTTCATCAAACTTCACATTCATCGTTTCCATTATCTTTTTCGTTCTCCTGTTATACACCCTGAATGCCCTCGAGTTTTCAGAATACCCAATGAAGATTCCAATATCACCCTTAGCCTTCAACTTTCCCAGATCTTCCCTGTCATTAGTTGGATAGCATAAAGCGCCAAATACATGAAGATAAGAAATATCCGGTTTTCGGTTGTTGATTAGTTCATATGGGGTTTTATGGAATCTTGGATGGATTAAGGATCGGTTTTGAGTAAAACAAGCAGTAGAAACAGCATCAGCCCATAGGAATAACGGAGCACTGGAATAGATCAGTATAGTGCGAGCAGCTTCTACAAGGGTTCGATTCCTTCTTTCAACTACTCCATTCTGCTGTGGAGTTCTAACAGCGGATGTCTGGTGAGTAATACCAGTTTCTTCAAAGAATGTTCTTAACTCCTGATTGACAAATTCCGTGCCATTATCCGTTCTGACTATCCTAACTGGAGCTTGAAGTAGAACTTGAATCCGCTTCAGAAAGGTGATGATGGTGCTTGGTGCTTCGTCCTTTGATCTCAAAAACTTTACCCATGTATATCTTGAATAGTCGTCAACAATTACAAGAATATACTTCTTCCCATTTAAGCTTTGAACTCGCATTGGGCCACATAAGTCCATGTGCAGCAAATGCAACCTATCAACCGAACTAGGTACGGGTTTAGGTTTATATGTTGCCCTTTTGCTCTTGCCTTGTTCACATGATGGACATAGGTGTTCTTTGGTGTATTTAAATTTCGGAAGACCGGAGACGATGTTGTCTTTGGCAAGCTTGTTGATCGTGTCAAAGTTCAGATGGGACAAACGTCTATGCCACAACCAGGATTTTGTTTCGCCTGCCCTGGTCATGAGACAAATCGGAGATGAAGAGGCCATTTGGTTTATGTCAATTGCATAAAGATTGGTGCCACGATTCCCAATTAAGAGATCATTCCCCACCAAATTCCTGACAAAACAAGTGTTTCTCCTAAAAGCAACCTCTAAATCAGCATCACAAAACTGTCCGACTGAGAACAGATTGTGTCCCAACCCTTCGACATAGTAAACCCGAGTGATCAAGTAATTCCCAAACCGAAGATCACCATAACCCAGAATAGCTGCAACATGATCATTCCCAAACCGTACAGTCCCCATGAACTGCCACACAAAATTGATCAGCAGCTTCAGATTCCCGGTCATGTGCTTGGAGCAACCCGAGTCGACGATCCAAAGACAAATTTCAATGACCTGCAAAGAACAGAGGATTTTGTATATGGAAACCGTTTAACATTTGGTTCCAGTGGGTTAGATGAAACAGGTGAATTACACTTAGAACTGGTTTCCTTAGATGCATTGGGAACTATTTCTAATGTGCCATTCTTAAGTGTAAACATTCTACCCGTTGGTTTCCATGCACAAAACTTAGAGTGATCCTTAGGCAATAGGCTGCTAGTGGTATTCCTAGCTTTTGCAATAAGTCTTCGAATATATCTAGACTTAGCCTTAGTTACTAAAGGAACCTTTTTCTGTTCAGGCATATCATTCTTTTTCTCATCATTAGAAACATTATCATCACAAGCATTTGCAGACAAAGTTTTCTTTTGCATTAAACAATCGGAATCATTACATGCATTAGAAACAGGAGTCTTATCATTACAACTAGATGATACATGTTTCTTCTTGGAAAGCGGTAAATTCCTAGGGTGTTCTTCTACTTTCTTGCATGCACTCTCAGAAACAGGCGAGACACTAGGTTTCTTGATATTGCGCCTAGACTGTCTTTTGCTCCTAGAGTTGCTTTCTATTCCTGTAGAAGGTAAGGCACACTCATTAGAATTTATGTTGTTGTCCTTAGATGTTGTAGTAGCATTCCTAGACTCGTTTGGAGTATCTTTCTTACTTTTGTCTATCGCCCTATATATTTTAGATGTAGAGGCAGACGCAGTAGTGGGACTAATCCTATAAAGGCCAGGTGCTATAACATTCGATGTTTCGACAACAGCTTTCTCTTTTTGTTTTTCATTAGGCAAAGGGGTTAATGGTGCAATACCCGTAGTTTCATCACCCTTCCCTTTGTGACTTTCGAGTTGAGACTTCAAAAGATTGATTTGATCTTGCATATTTTTGTAAGAGCGCTCATACGACAATTTGTCATACTTGCATTCTTCCTTTTTTGTATCAAGTTGTTTAAAATATGTGCAATTTTGTTTTTCAAGTTTCAAAAGCGCCTTTTCATATTTTTCAACAATTTGAGAAGTCTCAGCTCGAAGTGTTTCATCATCCTCAACAGAATATGTTTGGAAAATAATGGACATGATATCGGTCGATAGAGCTTCGAATGAGAGAGAGTCATTTTGATGTTCCAAAACCTTTATTCGTTCCAAGTATTCATTTGCTTCCTTCACTAAGGATTTGTGGTCCTCAACAAATTCTGCAGATTCTTTTAAAAGATTATTTTCCACATTTTGAACAACCGCATAGATTGCAGCAACATGTGGATTAATTTCCTTTTCAAAAATCTTTTTGAGTTCATCCTGAACACCCGGAAACCATTCAAACTTGTTATTGTTAATTTTGGAAGCCACAATACGTTGAAGAGTCTCAATTCTCTGCTTAAGATCAACCAAATATAGTCTAGCTGCACTTGAATCATAAGTGTTTTTAGATGCCATTTGTTCGATGTTAGACAGATGTTTTGAAACTGCTTTTTGTTTTGTGAAGACCACTGGTCTTTGAAAAAACAGAGGTGACTCCTTTTTAACAAGATGAACCCCAGCAAGTTTGTTTGCTTCATTATAGTCAATGGGTTTTATTTCTGGGTTCATTTGTCTCATTTTATTTCTACTCTCTTCTGAAAGCTCAATCGTTTCATCAGAATCATGAACCGAAGGAGGGTCATGGATAGCATTTATTAAATTTCCATTAAAAAGCACATTCTGTTCTTTCTGAGCTTTCTTGAGAATATAAGGGTTTTCATAACCGATAGCAACCTTTTTTAATGTATGTAAAATCGGGTTTGGATCGTTTATTAACAAATTAACTGTTTGTGCAGAATGACCCGTTTTTACAAGTAAATCATCCAACTTTGCAATGGTTTCCTTTTTGTCATTGATCTCTTTAAGAAGATCCTTTTCACGTTTTGAAAACCTTTCATTCAACTCCTTCTTTTCTTTTTCAAGATTGGAATAAGTTGATTTTTGTTTTGAAAGCTGGTTGGTTAGTTCAGAAATTTCCTTGTTTAGAGATTTAATTTGATTATTCAAATTAACATTTAGAGTGTCAAATTTGATTTGTAAACGTTTCTCTCTTAACTCAGAATCTTTTAAGCTAACCTCAAGGTCCGACTGTTTTTTGTTATGAAAATCATAAGCTCTTGCATTCACCTTATATCTCTCAAGCTCAGTGGTCAATTTTTCATTCGCGGCCTTTACATCGCGATTGACCTTTTTGACCTTTTCAATTTCAACACTACAATTTTGCAATAATGATTCAAACATAGCACGTGTTTCCTCATCATTATCAGTATGCTGTGACTCGAATTCTTCATTAGAATCCATATCTGGAGTTACCAAATTAGTATTACTACAACTTGGTTCGTCCATGTATGTATCATAAATGAGATTAGGAGTCTCAGGATGCTGTTCATTTTGAGGTGACATATCAAACATTTCATTATTGTGACATGTAGCATATGGTTGTACCTCAGAAACCGCATTGGTGTCAAAAGCAGGAGGTGCTTCTGAATCTGTGTCGTACTTTGCCTCCTGGAGATTTGCCATAAAAATGCAGTTTGCATCGATGTCCTCTTGATCTTCTGCATTGTCCATAATAGCCATGAAGTCATTCTCTTCTGCACTCAACTGAAGCCCAGCCGTTTCCTTGTTTGCCAACATTAATGCTTTCTGCAAATACGCTGTGACCAATACCTTGAAGTCCTCTTGATCCCTTTTATTCGGCTTGTCTGGACAGTTCCTAGCCATGTGACCAATACCTTGACAGTTGAAGCACTTCATCACATTACCCTGATTTCTATTCCCAGCTCCCTGAGCAACATTCCCAAACTGATTCCCAGCATTCTGTACCCTTTGAATACCAACAGCTGTACCCATCTGATTCCCTGCATACTGACCCATCTGATTACCAACATACTGCCCTGCATTCTGATTACCCATCTGATATCTTGGAGCATATCCCTGCTGATTCCCATATCCCCCAACCATCTGTCCTTGCTGTCCCATGTTGAAACTCGGCTGTGCAATCTGCTTGTTACGAGTGTTCGATGAGATTCGTTGATTGTTGTTGGTAGGTGTGGAGTAGCGTCCTTGGAATGCTTTTGTTAGGTAAGCAAATGCTTGAGTCAAAGCAGCAGTTGACTCATCCTGATCGTCTTGATCTGGGTGTTGTGGGTATTGTTGTTGTGGGATTACATGTTGTTGTTGTGGGTAGAATGGTGATTGTGGAATATACTGTTGTTGCATGACTTGCTGAGTAGATGATGATGATGGTTGTGCACATACTGTTGCAGGTGTAGGTGATTGGACTATGAGTGCAAGAGGATCTTGTTGTTTTGCTTGTTTCTCTTTTCTGACTTCATTTGCCTCTGCTTGGTTTTGTTTAAGAAAGTCATAGAGTTGATCGTAGTTCACATCATGAAGATTCTTAGTTTGGTTGACAATAGTAACATATCGTCCCCATTCTTCTGGAAGGTTGTTGATGAATTTGATGTTTTGAACAATTTGTTTAGGTGCCAAATTGTTTCTGATCAACTCATTCATTAGAGTACAAAACCGTGTGTAGTAAGATTCAATCTGTTCAGCTGGTGTTGCTGTGAACCTCTCCCATTCAGTCAGAAGCTTGTTTTCCATTTCTTGAATGCCAATTTCAGTACCATGACAAAGACGTCTAACTCGATCCCACATTTCTTTGGCAGTTTCACAGCTATCTACAGCACAAAATATTTCTTGTGGTAGACCGAGTTGAATTAGATGCATTGCTAGGTGATCAGCTTCAATTTGTTTCCAATCTGCTTCAGTGTAATCTGATTCCTCTTGGATTTTATACGTTGGTGCGACGGGAGGTGTTGCAGTAGGATTTCCAGCTGTTTCTTCAATCTCACAAGGCTGGAATGGACCTTTTTTGACTGAGTTAACCAAGAGTATACCTTGTCCATTAGGTTTGGATCTCATATATCGAAGCATACGACTCGTCCATGGAAGGTAACCACCTTTTTCTAACATTGGAGGTCGGTTTTCTGAACCTGCGGCATGAATGTCTTGTTGAGTCGTCATTGTTGATGTTTGTATGGTTAAGACGGTATTGGATCGGTTAAAGAAATGATAGGTATGGTTTCCAAATTCGATGAAGTCCAAGTTCGATCAAAAAAGAAGTTCGGTTCAGAAATTAGATCAAAACTGAAGTTCGGACACCAAAGTTCGATCACCAAAATTCGATCACCAAAATTCGATCACCAAAGTTCAGTTAACAAAGTTCAGTTAACAAAGTTCAGTTAACAAAGTTCGGTTAACAAAGTTCAGCTAACAAAGTTCGGTTAACAAAGTTCAGCTAACAAAGTTCGGTTAACAAAGTTCAGTTAACAAAGTTCGGTGAAATCCAAGTTCGATCAAAAAGTTCGATCAAGAAAGTTCGACTAAAGCAAAATTAGATCAAAGTTCGCCTAAAGCAAAATTAGATCAAAATTCGACTAAAGTAAAATTCGATCAAAATTCGACTAAAGCAAAATTAGATCAAAGTTCGCCTAAAGCAAAATTAGATCAAAATTCGACTAAAATAAAATTCGATCAAAATTCGACTAAAGCAAAATTAGATCAAAGTTCGCCTAAAGCAAAATTAGATCAAAATTCGACTAAAGTAAAATTCGATCAAAATTCGACTAAAGTAAAATTCGATCAAAGTTCACCTAAAGCAAAATTCGATCAAAGTTCACCTAAAGCAAAATTTGATCAAAGTTCACCTAAAGCAAAATTTGATCAAAGTTCACCTAAAGCAAAATTCGATCAAAGTTCACCTAAAGCAAAATTTGATCAAAGTTCACCTAAAGCAAAATTTGATCAAAGTTCACCTAAAGCAAAATTCGATCAAAGTTCACCTAAAGCAAAATTTGATCAAAGTTCACCTAAAGCAAAATTTGATCAAAGTTCACCTAAAGCAAAATTTGATCAAAGTTCACCTAAAGCAAAATTCGATCAAAGTTCACCTAAAGCAAAATTTGATCAAAGTTCACCTAAAGCAAAATTCGATCAAAGTTCACCTAAAGCAAAATTTGATCAAAGTTCACCTAAACCCAAACTTTGATCACACAAAGTTCGGTCAATTAGTCTAACTCGACTAATGACCAAGTTCGATCAAAAAAAATAGAACCTCGACTGATGAATCAGTACCGTGCCCTAATCCTAAAGCTTTAACCTTTTGCTCTTGATACCACTTGTAACACAAAAAAACACTACCTTCTTCTTCACACAAACACAACCATGATGATGCTCACAAACATATACATTAAGAACAAGAGATGTGGTGGATCATATGATGATTTCAAGTCAAATGTTTATTAATCTTTGGAAGATAAACAAACCGAGACTTTTTGGTACTTTGGACACACACACACTCTTTCTCTGTTATTTTGAAAATGAGACACACACTTATCCAGAGTGTGTGTGTGTGGCTAATATAATACACAGCCAATCCAAAGTGGGCCTTTGGATGGGCTTTAAATGGACCTTGTGTGGGCTTTGTATTTGCACTACACTTATACACTTTGCACTTCTAACACTAATGCTACAAGCCCACTCTACTTAGTACATATTACACTTGACACAAAAGTTTTACATAAAACAATGACCATCACTTTTGCAATTAACTAATTTAATTGCTAACAATTAAATGCTAACAATTATAATACGCCTTGGTAATATGAATAAGATAGTTTGTAAATAGTTTGACAAATTAAATGGTACTAGTATTATTCTAACTGTATATAAATTCAGATCTGTAAGTTACCAGCGACTATTTTCAACTCCACAATAACCAATCCAAACGCGTATAGTTTAAGTCATATTAAAACACGTTTCTTAGTAATCGTTTAAGGCTTGTATAAAATCATTGGGTCGACTAAAGATCACAATCAGATTGTCCTCCAAAAGTCCACACCACCACGACACCAAAACAATTATATATATGTATAACGTACAGCTTGTTTTTAAGGTGTGATTTCATGTGGAAAAATTAACGAGTCATCCACAAGTGTCATAACATGATTCTTTATGACATATTTTAGTCTTATTTAGATGCAGGTTGACACACACCCTCAATATTTATAAATACACATCCTTATAACTCCATATTTCATTCTTGTGTTTTATGTTCAGATTTATACACCCACTCACACGCATGTACTCATGCAAAACACAAATACAACAACTCTCATGCACTCACACGACATACATGTAGACTCATATAACGATTCACTTACGTTATCCAGTTTCGTTAGTCTCGTATATCAATCGTTCAAGAATGGTTATAAGAGTGCGTTTTAGGTTATTATTTCATGTATCAACTTTCATGATTTCATGCGACTTCTTTTATCATTTCTTGTGAACTTCCATTTCGTAAAACATGCCTAAGATCCGATTCCCTTGTTTGTTATTTAACATGATATACGTGTGTGGTGAGGTTCAAACGAAAAGAACAAGGACAAGTGATACGTTACCCTTGTTGCGGACCGAATGGAAGAGAGAAACAAGTGACCACGACCCACACCAAGCCAATACCGAATCAAGACACCACCCAGACCCTTTTCGAATTTGTGACCCACGATCATCGCCACCTCCCATCAGCCTTGTACCCGTCCTTTTGAGCCTTGGTAACAGTTTCCTTGAGATCGAATGAGGAGGAATAAAGTATGCCGCCACTTATAAATGTAGGGTTTTCAAAGTTTGTGTTTAGAGGGTTTATGATTAGCGAATATTGTCAATTTGTGTAAAGGAAAAATGTACATGTGTGGGTATAAAAAAAAAACAGACGTGTGATAGCTTCTTTAAGTTAAGTAACTCCCTGAAATCATGGGATGTGATTGATAGGAATAAAATGTGTGCAAGAGTTGGTATCAAACAAACGTGTGAAGGAAATATCAAATAGGGAAAATGGCTGATTTTGTGGGATGCTATCAATCACATTTTAATGCCTATCCTTTCTCTTTGAATCTAGCCGAAAATTTGGAGTTGTTCAACAATTGCGATGTCGCAAATTTTAAAGACTATGGAACATTATTTGTTTTGTGATCTTTAAATCATAATGTAAAGTATTTGTTAACTTAATTTATTAGGTACTTGGGGTTTTAATCACCTTAGGTTAAGCTCAAGATAATACTTACTTGTGTGATTTTATAATTTCTTAAATTTCAAATTTGAGGGTATTTTTGTCATTTCATATTATGTTAAGTTTTTGGGTTTTACAACTTCTTCCCCTCTAAAAGAAAAATTTCGTCCTCGAAATTTGAAGTCGCAAAGTTAAACAGAGTCGTAGTAACTCGTAAAAGATCGTCACGCACAGTCCTCACACCCAGGGAGGTTCTTCCAGAAGGATCTTCAAAACAATTGGTTTCTCATGACTCGATCAAACAAGATGGGTTCAGATTACTCAGAAGGAGACAACATTAATTTGATACGGATCAAAAGGACCATTCAACAAAATGGATGGTAGGTGAGTCTTCCGAAAAACTTATATGAAATACGAATAGAATTTCAAATCAGATTAACTGCATCATCAGTGGAGAGTTCTACAAAGAGCTTAAGATATATAACTGAGGTCAACAGAAGACAGAACGAGAGTCCAAACTCATCCAGATATCTAGTGAATGGAAACAGAGTATACGCATAGGTAGAATGAACCTAACTTCTCACTAATCACGGATAACTAACGGAGATCAGATTCTAAACTTAGGTACTCCCCAAGATATCCTATGGCCACAACGAGTGCACGTTATATGGTGTAAGTATTATCACGTTGATCAGGCGTCATAATACTAGCACCACATAAATATGCCTTCATGATGATCATACTTTATCTCAAGTCGTAATCAAAACCACTTATCTTAATCCACCTAGTACTTCTACAGTCTCATAGGTTATCAAAATCAAACACCATAACTAAGAGGAGAACGAACTACTCGAAAGAGTTAACGGAAGTCTCAGAATGTCTATCAGAATTTGGTACATCGCTAAAAGCATCGGGTCGTCCATCATTCATCAAATTTCACATAACGAAACTATCGTCCAACATACGCAGAATGAACTCAGAGCGGAATTACCAACAAGGAATATAAATCATTCAAGGGGTCCTATCATCAGTTAACGGAAATTTGAGTAGGTCAAGAGGAAATGAATAACGTCATCCATAGCTTCACTCTTCACAAAATCAACCCTTCCAAACTCAAACGTTCGCTTCAGAATTATCGACAATTCAAATACATGATCTTAAACTTCTTCCAAGTCCATGCAGTCAATCGTATGATCATAGGGTGGAAAGGAAGATATAACTCGAGTCTGGTCCCTCAAGCCTTCGGCACCTCCTCTTGGAACTGTAGTGTAGTAACGTGAATCTCCAGTATGGTCACTTGTGCATTCTTTCATCCGCGAGTCTGCTTCTGCTCTCAATTCATCTTAGTACAACTAAAATGGATATAGAAGCAAGACTGCGGTTTAAGACATGTCTTCAGCATAGTTCAAAATTCGCCCACTCAACTGCCGTCATCGCCAGATGCATGGTAGTGTTGTCTGCTACAATCTCTGGACGCCAATCAAATCTACTTCTTTCAGAATAAAGGGTCATTCTACAAGATGGTCTACATGTTCCTCTTCGTGCATAAAACTGAAATACTTCTCGGAGGTTACTCTCAAATAGTCATCTCTTTTCTTAGAAGTTCTTGTGGTTGCTTCTTCAGTCCTTCAATCATCCACAGAGGTCGTCTGGTACGGAGTTTACAAAGATAGAATCAATCATTGATACGCTGAATTGAAAGATGGTCATGGTAGTGATACGATTAAGTTTACGATAGTCAATACTCCAAAGTTTTCTCTTTCTTCTTCACAAGCTAACAGGGTATTCAAAATGAAACACTGAGGTGAACAAAATCATATTCCATCATCTCATCCAATTTCTCAACTTCTATGGCATCATGGTCCGTCAACCGGGATTGGTTCAAATTTTCATTCTACTTCTCAACCGGAAAGGAAACCCAAGAGTTCCATCATAGAACACCAGAAAATTTGCATAACAAACTTCCAATGCTAAAGTTTCCTAAGAGTGGATAATAGGTGTCAGGAGGCAATCGACAATCAATTGAGATCGAGGTAGACGTTACCATAGCAGTGTTAACAGATTTGAGCGGTTACCGGTTATCATAACGAAAGTGGGATGAAACATATTACTAAAGGTCACAAATTAGATACGGTAGTCCCTGGCAGCGTATGAGGGCCAGCCAATCCATAACTTAAAGACTTCCAAATCGAATATGTCAAAAGTAAACGGATTCGTATGATGAGTACGGTCGCCAAGCCAGACAGATAGTTCATATATCAAGGTCAAGTACATGGTTCATCAAAGTGTGGAGATAGATAAACGAACAATTCAAGGTGTTGGAGTCTTGTTTAGCTATTTAGCATAAGTTGCAGGTAGGTTGTGAGTCATTGGAAATACAAACATCGTATAACTGTCAAAAGTCAGGCATATAGAATATCAGTTATCAGCATCATCATGCTCAGTTAACAAATTCATATCGGGACAAAATTATCATCACAGTCCATGGCTAATAATCACCAGAGTTCTCATAGGAGTAGTAACGGACTTTGCAAGGACAGAGTAATATCAGATGATACATTTATATCCAGCATGGGTAATTAATTCACAGAATGTGTCAAGCACCTTAAGGTTAAATGACCTTCGGAATGGTCAGAGGAGTATCAAACTGCTTATCCAATAGGTCGTAGGTGAAGAACAAAACCAGGTAGAGATAGCAAAAGTTTAACAATCGTAAATCATGGTAGGGAGTTCAAAATGGTTTTCAAACACCGAAGGTGAAACATTAGAGGGTAGTCGTCAATGATCAATCAACCTATCCTTTATCAGACTAAAATCAAAGTTAACTATTCAATGGAAAAACAGATTGACAACGCAAGTCTTATCTTTTAAAAATGAGAGGAAAGCATTCTTATACACGTGGTTAAAACACCACCAGACTTCTCATGGAAACGGAGATGTTTAAGACGAACTCAGATAGGGTCAGAAGATTCATAGATTATCAAAAGCAAGTAACAGAATGTATCAAGTAGGTTATCGTCATGGAGATTCTCAGGATACCCGAAGAGACATCAAAATGATTAACCAAAGAATCAGAGGTCGGAGTCGGAATCTTAGGTGTGCAAAGTGTGAGCTTTCAATCTCCAAAATGCTCTCAACAAATGGGGCACGAGTCAGAGTGATGCGGAAGCTATGATACTTAAACAAAAGCCTTATAGTCTACCCATTCCTCACTGGTCAGAACTTAAGTTCCTATAGGGAAATCCTAAAGCAAAATCTTAAAGGTTATCTGGTGAGCGCTTACAGGGAAAACTTAGTGGTCCTAACTTACACAGGCCAAGGGTAAATGTATTACGTATCGCAGCCTGTCTCTCTGATACCATAAATTGTAACACCCCAACCCGACAAGGGTAAAGATGTCACACTAATGGTTTCATATCAGATCAAAACAAAGCATACATTTACAGTAATACAAGGGTTACAAATGAAATACTGAATACACAAGGTTACAAAGGGAAATTTCAATAACTACTAAGTCTAAATATAATGTCCTCTAATCCCTGCTAATCCATAATAGCTATCAAAGTCTTCTAAGTCCGAGGTTCTCTCCACTCATAACCCAGCTTCCATCTAAAAACCTGCCGCACACGAAAAGAAAACGTGCGGCTGAGCTTAAAAAGCCCAGTGAACAAATATAACGATAACAAACAGTAATAGAGAATAGAACAGAATAACAGAAACAAAGGTCAAACAGATGTAATATGGTTCAAGGGGTAAGTCAATGAATAAGTATAAGGAAAAGAGAAAGGGATAGTAATCCACCACGAGCCCAGAAACAGATCATATCATATCGTAACCATAAATCTTCATAATCACATAGAGGGGAGACCTCTCAGATAATCAGATAATATGAGGGGTGTCCTCATTCTTCAAATGGAGTAGCTAGCTCCCAGATATATGTGAAAGGCATGTATTGCACACAGTACCAGTCACCAGAACAGAAATCATATCATATATAGTTAAATCCACTAAACAGAACAGATCTAGGATGCATCCATACGCCCCCCAGAAACATATATAATCCATAATCAACGTAATGCGCATATCATAATCAGAATGGGGACGTGGCGGAACATCACTCTACCGCCCTAGAGTCATGCCATTGGTGCATCAATGACACGGACATGGAACCCCCATGCCTAGTGAAATGGCTCGGGTATCAAACTAAGAGTCGGATATCACATCATAATCAGAGTGTCATATATCAAAGGTCAAATCAGATGGTCCATACAGATGGTTCATAACAGATATATCATATGTAATGCCAAAGGTCCAAATCAGAGGTTACCAGATCAAGGTTCATATTAAGTAATCAAGTCAAAGTTCAGATCAAAAGTTTATTCCAAAAGTTTCTATCAAAAGTCCATTTTAAACAATCCTTTATTCATGATTTTCATAAAACGATCCTTTAAAGTGGTTTTCATAAAAACAATCTTTCAAAACGTTTTTTATAAAAATAGTCTTCCAAATATAGTATTCACAAAAGTCAGTAACATTTTATATAAAAGTGGTTTCGCCTCGTTGATAAACATCTTTTTAATATGGTTTTTCTCAAAACATTTTCAAGGTATAATTATAAAAGGTTTTCATAACATAGATTCATAACAGAGGTCATATCACATGGGATCAACAGAGAAGGTTCAAGCAACGGGAATCATAGCAATGGAATCAGAAACTAACGGATCAGAAGAGATCATGAGAAACCTTAAAAGAAAGGTCAGAATATCTGTACCTCATACCGCAACCGAAAACACAACAGAAAACACAAAGGTCGGAAGCAAACTCCATCTTCGGCGAATCTACACAATTCATAACTAACTTATTAAAACTTATTTAATCCAGATTACTTATTTTAGTCGACTTTCCATTTTTAGTAACTTCCTTTTTAGTAACTTTCCCTAGTTGGCAACTTTTCATATTTAATGATTTTTCGACTTTAGTAACTTTAAGGTTCATAATGCCATTTATATACGTTTAGGGTTCATAAAGTAGTCACCAATATTTAAACCAATACTCATTTACATTTCTTTTATAGCCATGCACTAGTAACCATTATTATAATCAATTACATTTTCTTCACCCCATACTATAATATATACTTCTAAACCTCTTGACTTTAGTGGCATGAGTATGATCAACATTCAGTAACATGCATGCGAGGGAAATACCCATTTTAACAAGACAACAATAAGCCATACCTACACATAACACTTTTGTCTTTATTTAAATGTATCGAACAAAGTCTTATGGCCATTTTTAGTGTAATTATTATAATACGCCTTGGTAATATGAATAAGATAGTTTGTAAATAGTTTGACAAATTAAATGGTACTAGTATTATTCTAACTGTATATAAATTCAGATCTGTAAGTTACCAGCGACTATTTTCAACTCCACAATAACCAATCCAAACGCGTATAGTTTAAGTCATATTAAAACACGTTTCTTAGTAATCGTTTAAGGCTTGTATAAAATCATTGGGTCGACTAAAGATCACAATCAGATTGTCCTCCAAAAGTCCACACCACCACGACACCAAAACAATTATATATATGTATAACGTACAGCTTGTTTTTAAGGTGTGATTTCATGTGGAAAAATTAACGAGTCATCCACAAGTGTCATAACATGATTCTTTATGACATATTTTAGTCTTATTTAGATGCAGGTTGACACACACCCTCAATATTTATAAATACACATCCTTATAACTCCATATTTCATTCTTGTGTTTTATGTTCAGATTTATACACCCACTCACACGCATGTACTCATGCAAAACACAAATACAACAACTCTCATGCACTCACACGACATACATGTAGACTCATATAACGATTCACTTACGTTATCCAGTTTCGTTAGTCTCGTATATCAATCGTTCAAGAATGGTTATAAGAGTGCGTTTTAGGTTATTATTTCATGTATCAACTTTCATGATTTCATGCGACTTCTTTTATCATTTCTTGTGAACTTCCATTTCGTAAAACATGCCTAAGATCCGATTCCCTTGTTTGTTATTTAACATGATATACGTGTGTGGTGAGGTTCAAACGAAAAGAACAAGGAAAGTGATACGTTACCCTTGTTGCGGACCGAATGGAAGAGAGAAACAAGTGACCACGACCCACACCAAGCCAATACCGAATCAAGACACCACCCAGACCCTTTTCGAATTTGTGACCCACGATCATCGCCACCTCCCATCAGCCTTGTACCCGTCCTTTTGAGCCTTGGTAACAGTTTCCTTGAGATCGAATGAGGAGGAATAAAGTATGCCGCCACTTATAAATGTAGGGTTTTCAAAGTTTGTGTTTAGAGGGTTTATGATTAGCGAATATTGTCAATTTGTGTAAAGGAAAAATGTACATGTGTGGGTATAAAAAAAAAAACAGACGTGTGATAGCTTCTTTAAGTTAAGTAACTCCCTGAAATCATGGGATGTGATTGATAGGAATAAAATGTGTGCAAGAGTTGGTATCAAACAAACGTGTGAAGGAAATATCAAATAGGGAAAATGGCTGATTTTGTGGGATGCTATCAATCACATTTTAATGCCTATCCTTTCTCTTTGAATCTAGCCGAAAATTTGGAGTTGTTCAACAATTGCGATGTCGCAAATTTTAAAGACTATGGAACATTATTTGTTTTGTGATCTTTAAATCATAATGTAAAGTATTTGTTAACTTAATTTATTAGGTACTTGGGGTTTTAATCACCTTAGGTTAAGCTCAAGATAATACTTACTTGTGTGATTTTATAATTTCTTAAAATTTCAAATTTGAGGGTATTTTTGTCATTTCATATTATGTTAAGTTTTTGGGTTTTACAGCTGTTATCCAAACCACCTAATGTCAATGAGTTCGATCTATGTGGTTATTTCGGCATAAATACCACGCTAATCGAAGCTTAAGTAGGTATAAGGCCATGTTGGTTGCAACTGGTAGTAGTCAGCAACTCGATATTGACTGTGATGAGACTTTTAGCCCGATTGTTAAACCAGCCACAATTCATACTGTGCTTAGCCTTGATTTGTCTTGTCATTAACCTATTCATCAACTTAATGTTAAGAATGATTTTCTTAACGGTCATCTTCTGAGACAATAAAAACCAATTAAGAATGATTTTCTTAACAATCATCTTCTGAGACAATAAAAACCCGGTTGCTGGACTCTCATTGTCCATATCATGTTTGTCTTTTGCAGAGGTCTCTATATGGTTTGAAACAAGTACCTCGTAGTTAGTTTCAATGATTTGCAGGGTATGCTACTAGAGTTGGTTTTTCTCATAGCTCGTGTGACTCAACTTTATTTATCTATATACATGGTGTTAAGATTGCTTATTTAATGATTTATGTGGATGATGTTGTTCTCATAGCTTCTTCTACATCTTTACTAAAGCATATTATCTCATCTTTACATCGAGAGTTTGAGATGAGAGACTTGGGGGCTCTTAATTAATTTTTGGGCATTTATGTTTCTCGTGACAGTACTGGGAGGTTTCTCTCTCGATGAAAATATGCTCCGGAGTTACTTCGGCGTGCTCACATGTGTAACTGTAACTCATCACGGACTCCTGTTGATACTAAGTCCAAGCTTGGCCCTGATGGTGATCATGTTACTGACCCTAGCTACTCTTTATCGTAGTCTTACAGGTGGTCTACAATATCTTACACTCACACAACCAAACATTTCTTATATTGTTCAGCAGGTTAGTTTGTATATACATGATCCGTGAGAGCCTCACCTAGCGGCTCTCAAACTCATTTTATGGTATGTTCGCGGTAATTTAGATTTCGGGCTCTAGCTTTATGCTTCCTATACCACATGTCTCATTGCTTATTCTGATGTTGACTCGGTTGGATGCCTTGCTACTCGTTGATCTACATCCGGGTATTGTATATTCTTGAGGAACAATCTATTATCATGGTCATCTAAGCGTAGACATAGGCTTGCATGTTCCAGTACCGAAGCAAAGCATCGGGATGTCACAAATGCGGTTACCAAAACTGTGTGGCTTCACAACCTTCTTCGAGAGCTACATACACTTTTATTGACATCACTCTTTTATATTGTGATAATTTTAGTGCCATTTACCTATGTACCAATTTTGTTCAACATCAGCAGACGAAGCATATTGAGATAGATATCCGTTTTGTTTGAGACATGGTTGCCAAGGATAGGTTCGGGTTTTGCATTTACCATCGCGTTATCAGTATGTAAATATCTTCACTAAGGGATTGCCCTCTCTTCTATTTGAAGAATTTCACTCCAGTTTGTGTGTTCGAGCCCCTCTCACTCAAACTACAGGGGAGTATGTAACAACCCCAAAATCGGGTCCAGTGGAAGCATACATGTCACTGAGGTGCTACTTAATTGGTATCACAACACAATGTACAAAGAACGGTTTTACCTCAACCGTTTAGAATAAAATTTATTAACAAAAAGTGTTAAATTTACATTATTCAAAAGTAGTGCGGAAATAGAGGCCCATAATAATAAAGCAGTCCTAAATTTATATATCAGAGTCGTCTATGACCATGCCTCTTGCCAAGCGCCTCCAGAAATAAGCTATCACCTTAAACCTGAAAATACATGCTAAAAAGGTCAGCTTACGCTGGTGAGTTCATAGGTTTTAGTTTAAAACAGTATAGTTGAACCAAGAGGTTTTCGAGTTCAAAATCATCGTTCACAAACAAGTCAAGTTCAACGTAGGCTCACACTTCCTAAATCACAGTTCCAAAACCAAATCCGCAAATTATATCATAATCAAACATCTCGAACCATAATCAATCATACAAATACTACACTCATATAGTGTCACGTAAATTTAACTGTTACGCTGACTAGGTCACAAAAGTCAAATCACTACAATAATTCCCTGTAGGTACACACTACAAAAGTCTATGGGTACAGGAGCCCTTAGTAATAGGCACAAAAAGCCCTTGTTAATAATTATCCTGCACTAATGCAGCTCTTAACAATAACTCCGCACAATTGCATACATGAATTAATAACCTTAGCCAGCTCGCGTAACAGTTCCATAAACCACAATAACAATTTCAGGCCACATCAATTAACAGGTAAACATATAACGCATTCAAGTAACCAGATCAGATATATCAGCCAAACAGTCAAAACTTGAGTAAACAATTCACGTATCCAAATAGCAATCTTTGAGTTTAGTTGAAAATGAGCATGTATTCTCCCCTAAAATAGTTATAAAACCGGAAAAAGTGGGGGTCATAAACTCACCTTAGCCACAGCAATGCAAAGATCACAACTGACACGACTGGCATCGAGAAGCAAGACACAACAGTCTCAAGACATACGGCACGACAGTTCCAAGATATACAGGCACAACGGTACAAAACGGTTCAGGATCGGCACAACCTAATACGTATACAGTTATCTCAAAATACGTCTCGCACAAATATAAAGTCTATAAAAGACAACGTGTCGTAGTTTTCGTGGATTACTCAATTTCAATACTTATCAAAAGTTTAGTATCAACGTTTCGTGTGGTGTGGTAAGAAAACATATACTCGACATACAACTCACGCCAAAGAGAAATAATCATCGACATAGTCGAGAGAATACTGACGAGAACTCAAAACCAAAGAAGACAAATCTAGAAGTTAACGACAAATAAACAACTCAAATAAAATAAATCAATTTGTACGTTTCGGTATTTACCCCGATATCCCAAATTATTTGTATAAAACATAAATGTCTTATAAATAGAATTAAGTTTTAACTAATAAAATCAGTTTTTCCAAGTCATTGCGACTTTAATTAACCAAATCTGTGATTACAATATTTTATAAGTTTTATGTTTCATTATCATTCGCGTAATTATTAGTTTTAGGTTTATTGAATATTTTGTGTCAGGTCCGAGTCTAATATATTAAAGTCCTTTTGAGTTTAATATATTATGTCGTCTCAAGTCTCAAAATGTCCAATGAATTCAATATCTAATATCGTAAATCCGATAACGATCCATTACTTGTCCAAACGATTCAAGTCCAATTCACAATTTCTTTATAATCCGAAACGTACTAAATATCCCAAGTTAAAAACAAAGTAGTACCCGTTAATCAAAGTTCAATATTCGTAATATTGTTAACATTGGGCTTAGGCCCAACACCTAAACAGCCAATCACACCCATGATTGACTGATTATACCAACAAACATAAGACCACCCTTGTGGTGTTTTTGTTAGCCGAACGATAAGCACACGCCAACAACCTACGTGGGTGTTAGTCGAACTAAGGCTCAAACCAAGCAAGCTCACTCTAGTGAGTGTCTCGTTAACCAAGACAACCAACACAACAATAACAATAAGCCGAAACTATGAGCTCAAAATAATAACAGTGAACAACCATTCGACAAGGGGGGGTCCAAATCGAGCCACAACCTAAATGAATAGCAAGTCCAAATCTGAGACCCCAAACGGGTTTCGACTCGAGAGTAACACCAAACACGTGGCGTCGGGTTGACCCGACCCGTTTCACAGCAAAACCAAACACACCCTACGGGGTGGTTTCTTACTCGACCTAGAGCAACAACACAACCCTTACGGGTTCATCCAATAATAAATTCAAAC
Source organism: Artemisia tridentata subsp. tridentata (assembly GCA_021014915.2). Lineage (NCBI taxonomy): Eukaryota > Viridiplantae > Streptophyta > Magnoliopsida > Asterales > Asteraceae > Artemisia > Artemisia tridentata. The sequence goes on from CP139504.1 coordinate 394,405,774, forward strand.
CGGATCCGACACGTACGGGTTTAACCCGACCCGTGAGCAACCAAGACCACACCCTAAGTGGGTTTCTTTTGGCTCGAGACTAAACCACAACCAATTCAAACACCACTATTCTTAATTGATTTTTAACCACACGAAACAAATTATAAAAACTTGTTTAATCTCGTTTTTTTAACCACAAAAACTAATAACCTCGGTTTATATTTGTTTTTAAATCCACGAAAACAATAACACAACCAATCGGTTTCATAAAAAACAATGAGTAATAAACTGTTTTCTCGGTTTACCATGTCGAGAAAAGAGAGAGGAGGAGGATGACGGCGGTGGTGAAGTGGTGACAGCTGTGGTGGCTGTGAGCTCGAACCCAAAGCAAACTCCTGAAACAAATCTTCGATCTATACTTATCTTTGATTCAAAACAGGGGGAGGCGGCGGTGTGAAGGTGGTAGTGAAGGTGTGGTAGTGGTCGGCATCTTCAAGAAAGGGAGAAGAGATGATGGGTTGTGATGGTGAGGGGTTGATGGGGGCTGTGTTGGTGGTGGCTAACGGCAGCAGCAGTGGTGGAGAAAGGGGAGGCCGGAACAGTGGCCGGGATTTGGGGGGGGGCCGCCGGAAAAAGGGAGGAACCTTAACCCTAAAATGGTTATAATTGGGTTTATATAGGCAAGGTCTAGGGTTGTGTAAACCCTAGGGACTGAAACTGCCAACAACTAAAGTCTATGGGTGGCGGGGTGTAAATTCCACAGGGACCATAGTTGTAGTTTTTGCAATCTTTCACGAAATGAGGCTCGGGGCTCATTTAGGCTAGTAAATGATCGATTCAAGACTCGAGAATTACGCCATCGCGCTCAAAATAATTTTTCCAATAAAACGACTATTCATACGCCTCGTTTCTCACAAATAATAAAATAACCAAATCAAATCGTCGGTTGTGCCAATACGCATTGTGCACGGTTTCCATGTTTCGCGAGATAACTTCACATTTTTACACAAAATAAGTTCAGAAAAGTTCGTAAATGAAAAACAGGGATAATCTCGTATAAAAATTCGTCTGAAAAATTACGGGTTGTCACAGAGTGTTAGTTGTATATTATTAGCCCATATTATTATGTTGTCATGGGCTTGACCCAATTGTCTAGCTTCTAGATTACTTCATTTGTATTATATATTGACTTATTGGTTTAATGAGAATTATGGCAAATTAGCCAACTATTAACTTAGACCAAGGGGTGCAGCTCGTTGTGAGCTCGTTGAAGATGACGTGGAGGCTCGCCGAAGCTCGCCTCTGCACCAGATCTCCTCGCCATAGCTCGTTGTGAGCTCCTTGCTCGTCTGCACGACGAGCTAAACGTCTGACATTTCTTTTTCTTTTTTTTTCGTTCGTTGCTTCTTTTTTTTCTTCTTTTATGTTCTTTCTTTTTTTTTGTGGCAAATGAAGAGCTTTGTGTGGAAATGAAGAAAATGAATTTAGTGTTGTAGTGTTTATTGCAAGCTTCGTTTTTTTTTTTTGCAGGTGGCATAGAGGAAGAAGACAACAAGAAGACAACTTGTTAAATATTAAAAGATGTAGTGCAGTAGGTTTTTTAAAGTGGGCCGAAAGATTACATATTTTAAGTGGGCCGAAAGAAGTAGTGCAGTTGGTTTTTTTTTTTTTTTTTTTTTTTTTTTTTTTATGTTATTTGTATTGTTTGTATTATTTTATGGATTGTATTTTTATTTGAGTGAAATGAATTTAGTTTATTTGGGTATTTGATAAAAGAAAAAAAAAATAGTGGTGGGGCCCGAATGAGTAAGTTGTGGTTAGTTGTATTGGGGAAGGGGGTTGTTAGTTGTGGTTTGTTGTGCTGACGTGGCACCCCATGGGGCCCGAATGAAGAGGATGAGGTGCTCACTGCACCCCCTGCTCTTAGTGACGGCAAGGCCTGCTAATCTGACAAGGAAGAAGGAAGATCATACTCGAAGACAAGAATGCAGTCTCAAACCAATGTTAACTGACACTTCCTTAGTCATGTTAAGTGGCGCAAATCTGGTGGGCAAATTGACTTGTTAAGCTAAATAATGACAATGTATGATGCAACATGTAGCGACACTTATCTTTATTGAACTCCTTCTCCATCGTCACAGGGTACGACGAATTTGGTAATGAAAGATCATGTTGGAAGTAGATAATGTATTACTGTACTATATAATCATTAAAGGGTACTTTGTATAGTTGTACCAGGCTGAGACATGTTTGGCGTCATTGCGTTAACATGCATTTTGGTTATGTTCGTTTACTCTGTAACATATAAAGAGTTGCAACATTATTGTCTATATTGAGTCGCCATTTTTTTACTAAATAACCTCCCCTAGCCATCAAGGACCAGAGTGTGTCGCAAAATTTATCATAATTCATTAAGGCCAAAAAGTCTTAAAACTTGGCGTAACTGAATCTGTAACGTATCATTTCTGGCAGTAAACTTGAGCAAAAAACCAACAAACATCGACACTATACTAGCTATGTCAAAAATGACCAAAACAAAGACTCAACTGCGGAAAGTTTCTTTATAATAAAAATTAACTCCCTGAAAATCTACATGAAAAACATGTTGGTTAACCCTACATACCACTAACCTGTCCAAGATAGGGGGAAAAAAAACGTAAGATCATTGTCTCAATCGTTTGAGAATCTTTTCATTGAGAAGACTCATGAGGATGTTTAATTCGTCTAAATTTGCTTTCTTCGCTAAGCTCATTAAGGTGGTGTCAGCTCCTGTTGGTAAACTGATTTCAGTTGCATTTGGGTTGTTTTGATCTCGAGTAGTAACAAACGGACTACTACATACATCTTGGGATAGAGTGTTGAATCCCTGCGATTGCCAGTACTCTTTAGACACATGATGCCTATCCATTGATTGAATTCCCTATCAAACGATATAAACAATTTGTTAGAAAAAAGAAATGAACAAATACATTTCAAACGACGATGTTTCAAACTTGGTTACAAAAGCCAATTTTTTGAACAGAAGTTCCAAACGGACATTAAAGATTACCTGCAAGATGAAAGGTGATGAAAAGCCGAACATTTCCATGCCATTAAGACTTCCGCGAGGCTGCAAATGCGGAAGCTTTGATATTCCCAATTTACGTCGCTTCGATATCTCTTGATTAATTCTCTCCCTCACCATTTCCCAACATTTCTCAGCTGATAAATGGATAAATGCTTCACTCGGAGAATTCTCCAATGAAACCTTTAAAAGGAATTGAAAAAATTGGTACTTTCATAAGTTTCAGATTTATGGTTTGTAGTAAACACGCTACACTGCAGTGATATCAAAATTAGCATCTTGAAGAAAAATTGGAAAAATGTGAAGGATTCTCGATACCATAAACATAGGTCTATCCCTTTCCGCATCCAGGATTTCTGAAATGTAGTAGCACAAATTACTGGGATCCAAAATATTGAAGTATTTTACCCTACTCCGGAACCCTGCATAAGCCGCCAGGTACAACGATTAGAGATTTTATTTTTCTCGTGGAAAGCAATTATCGCCTAGTAGAATAAAAACGGAATAAAAGTTAATTACTAACTGAAAATTTGGGAAAAAAGTATTTAGGTCAACCCAACCCTGACGTGTTTTGACACCTTTATTTCCATAAGTAGAAATCCCACGGTAAAATGTGGCTTACCTTTAGGGTAAATGGCACGATTATCGGACCACAACTTTCCTGATTGCACATCTCCAAATTGCAGAAGCTCAACTTCAAAGTTTCGCTTGAGATCAACCTTAGTACAAGGACCATTATCTTTTGAACCACCAGTCGCATTTACCCTAGAAAAAGTTTCTTGATGGGACCCACGCGCAAGAAATAACGGACATGGTGTAGAAACATCAGCCACAGCAGCCGTAATAGTTTTGCTAAATGCAGCTTTTGTGGACTCATCCTCATCTTCGCCATCACTAGATTTCATGGTTTCATTTTCATTCAATAAATTCTTTTGCTTTTCGGATAACGACACTAGGGATGATGAAATATCCTTCCTTGCGTGGTTAGTTAACGCAAGTCCATGATCACTTTTTGCCCATCTATAAATTGCACTTAATTTCCCTTCTAAAGCTTCAACCAAAATTCCTAACTCGCTCATGTCATAACGGAACAAAAAAAACTTTGAAGTCGATGAACACGAGCAAAACTGCTTTGCGTGATTCAAACAGGAATACTTTGCTGGTGAGCAATTGTGACAACCTGCAGCTGAGAGATGAAGGTCAAAATAGCATACACTGCATTCTCTCTCATTTTTGGAATCGAACGTAGCTTCCATTTTCAATGATCGTGAACCAGTGCATAGAAAATCTCGTCTAACACGCTCCATCTCCACACGTTCCTACACATAAAAAAACCTTGAGTATCTGACCATCTGTAATGACTTAACAAAGTACACAATTACGTTGACCACAAAATTCAAACTCAATATCTCATGTTGGCTCTGGAGTACAGGTGGCAATGTCGACCCATTTACTGATGAATGGGTCAATTTAGTAAAAAGCAAACTAAAAGCTGCCCGTAGTTTATTTTCAATGCATGCAACCTTCTAAATCGTATTTATATATATAAAGATTATGATCTAAAGGAACTTTCAACAATCAATAATTAACACACTAAATAATATACACAAACTTCAAGAAAACCATAAACAGAAGTCCATGAAGGCTTTGAATGGGTGGTTTGGTGTCAAAAGTCAAACTGGCTAACTATCTACAAAAGCAAAAAAATTAAACTATTTTTCCAGTACTTAGATTTTCATTGTAAAGTTATTGTATCTACAATCATAAGTAAGATATTACTAGCTACATAAAATTAGCTCAAGTCATTGAAGGTTTGACTGGAATGGTTTGACCTCAAAAGTCAACTAGAAAAATATGCATACCGTAAAACATGAAATTACTTTCTCTTCAATTTGGATCATTATTGTAAAGTTTTTTTTTTACTAATATCAGAATTAACACTCTACTACCTATATGCATACCGTAAAATATGGATACCGTAAAAAATTTCTGTGAAGGTTTCAATGAGATAGTTTGAACTCAAAAGTCAAATAGCTGACTAGAAAAAATGCGCATACCGCAAATAAAATTACCTTGAGTGCTTTTGTTAAGACCCCATCCTTCCCACAAAGAAATTTCCATTTTAAATTTTCAGGCTTATTTTTTCGTAGTAAATTCATTTCCCACTGAGCTTTTGCAGCATCTCTCCCAGCTCCAAGTAAAAGTTTATCATGAGAAATAGATGTTTTTCGACCCTGCTCACGATAAAGCTCAACTGCAGTATACCCATGAGGCAACCAATCAACAGGTGCCACATTAACAGCCTCTGCACAATTGAAGCCACAGTTGAACCCCGAATGATATGACCGAGGAAAAGTCAGCACAAAATCTCCAGGATTCTGAATGCAACGGTAGACAGGAACCCCCTCGGAGTTTAGTATCGTTGGTGATAGCTGTGTGACCTGAAATTTCACTAGACGTTATAATTTCTTTTATCTTCAAAATAAAAAATTAAAAAGATTAGGTTCACAACATAACATTCAACTGTTAATGACGGTTTAATCCTTAAATTTTCACCCATGTTACGTTTTAACCTTTCCTTGGCGATATTTTTAGCCTGCAAAAATACTTCCAAAAACACTATAACTCACCAGCTTATGAAGCAAATCGGGTTGAACTGCAAATAGATCCGGTAAATTTTTTCTCATAGCTGCCTCAAATTTAAGAGCATCTTTTCCAGCTACACCATACCACATTTTTGGAGCACCACAATGCATGTAACTAATCGAATATAAGTTATGATCTTCAACATGCTGCAATGTTCAAGGGGTATTTTAGGTATTTGACTAATTGTGTAAAAATAGAGTAAAACAAAGTTTTGTAGCTCACCCAGCAAAACGATGAAAAACACATCCCGATATACAACCAAGGAACCAGAACACCCGATATATCACTACTTTCGTATGTAAGTAATGACCCTGGAAGTTTAGGGATGTTGTTCAAGTTCCAACCGGATCTAACATACTTTTCATCTGAACCCGTAACTTGAGAATGTGCGCTGGGAAAACCGCTACCAAATGTGCATGTCTCCACATCAGCGCCATAAAGCACCTATATTGAAAGTCAAAGTCAAAATCAGATTCAGACTCAAAGCCAAACAAGTAGACTTTAATCGAATGAGTAACAAAACGCACAAGCTCGTCTGGAGGTGATCAAATTGTTCGAGATTTGACCAAACTGTATTATTATAGCATAAATTCCTAAATTATTTTAATAAAAGTTTAGTATTATTGTCAAGAATTACAAAATACGTCTAACTAAAAGTGTTTTAAAGTCAACCGAAACCAACCCATTTTGACCCATTAAAGACTAACCCGCCCAATTAGCCACGTCTGCGTATGTTTCAAACAAAATACCTCAATTTCTTCTGTAGGTTTCTCTACTATACGCCAAAATTCACCCTCTATATGTTCTACAGAGGGTTCCCACTGATCTCCAAGATCACGATCACCCTCGTTTTTTCTGAAATATTGTGCTTTGAAGTCATCCGCATATTTCTTGAACTCACCAAGAGTGAAAGTTGGACCCGGTTCAAACCCAAAATCAGCTTCAAAAACCATAGGCTCGTCCACACTCGACCCATTATCAGTTTTGTGGTCAGCACCTTTTTTTATGTATCTTCGTCGTTTTTTCTTTTTGTGGTCATTTGGTCTAAATGATTTTCTCAAGCAATCCCGGTTTTGAAGTTTATCTATCCTTTGGATACGGGTAAGAAAACTAGAATTTTCCCATACGGCTTTTTCTTTTAGAGAGCATGGAGGTTTCCACGATGAAGGTGGAACTATACGGCATATGCCATATGCTTCTGCTTTATCACGTATACTTGAAATGTACTTTAAAGTATCCTCTAACTCCTGAAACCAACATAAATGATAATGAATAATAATGTACACATTATTTATACATAAGAATTGGACAAAAAAGTGTCAACGGTCAACACAACCGGCCCATTTAGCCCTGCCCCAATTTAACCCATACCACAATTGGCCTGACCCACCCATATTTGAGCATCTAGATAGAAAGTTAAAGACCTCTTCAGTCGGGTAAAATACAGGAGCCTCTGACAAATTTGGGACTCGAGCCTCTTCCGGATGCCATTTTGCAGTGACCTAAACACAAAAAACTTTTAAATGTTAGCATACATATAAACAAAAAGATTAGCAAGATGTATGGAAGATATAACCTTTTGGCAGTTGCTACACTTTTTGCACCCTCGGATAACCCCCTTAGGTAGCTGAAACCTTGAAGTGTGATTCTGCATTAACAATAGATGGTCATATATTGAAAGATAAAAAAACAAATGAATTGTTGTAGGTTTGAGGAATTACAATCTGATCCAACGGCTTATGATTGGGCTCATCTTCAGATTTGCAATCATATATTTTGTAATTTATTCCTGATCTACGTCTGCTAGACCTCTTTATCTTCTTACCACTATGAGACACGAGCCCTGGTTCATTTGTTACACTTGTGGAAACTGACGAAGTTGATGCATCTCTAGTTTCATTTATTCTAAAAGGTGTAAAAGACTCGAAACCAGGTGGAATTAATGGAATGTCGATGCTCTCTTCTTTCACGTAATGACTTACGAATTCTGTCCCCATTGTCACAATCAAAATTTGCTGAAGAAGAAACAGGACTCGAATCAATCAACTTTCTCGATATTCTTAAATGGGTCAATGTACAGGTCAAACTAAAAATATCCGACCGAAAGAAAACAGGTCAAACTAGCTCAAAGTCTAAGTTTATAATGTAATAATGAATACATCCTAAATCATTTCATTCGAATACATAAACAATTTCTTGTAAAGATTAAAAAGTGCTTAGTCCTTTATAGCATTAAAAAATAGAGAGAAAATAAGGTTTACGGTCAAACAAACCAAAATTCATTAACCCATTTTGACCCGTTAATCAACCCATCCAACCCGCTCATCTTGTCACTTCTATGATAGGAATCATACATCAACAAAAACAATTAGATTGATTCTCAAGTGCAAGATTCAACAACCACAAATCTAAAGTAATAGAACCATTTAGTCAACAAACGCGTCAAACATGATTTCTGAACGTTATATATCTAATTAGTACTAGTATCTCTTAAGACAATGCAACCGATGATCAAATACATAAATGAACTTTTATGGTAAATCATCTATTAATAAGATTACGATTAAGCTCCTTTCTAGATTTGATGATAAAATAGTACATCCTTGATTAGTAATAACTCCCAAAAACAAACACCGCCGGCAAATTCTAATCATAGTTACATACTGTAAAAAGCATCTGCAATCCTAACTCCCAACCAAGATAATAAACATATGAAATGGATCATTATTTCAGTGATAACAAATTACAAATCAAAACTTTTAAGGACTTACATAGCCTTTACCACCAAAATGCAGCTCTCAAATCCTGATGTAGAAGATAGCTACAAAATTCAGTAACACCTAAAAATTAATTAGGGTGTTTGTTTAAGCTTATATGTGGGCCTCCGAGCTTATTTGGTTTCGGCTTGTATTACATAAGGCACATTTTTTGGACTTATTTTTTGACTTTTGGCCTGAGGCTTATGTAATATAAGCTGAAATCAAACAAGCTCATAAACCCACATATAAGCTTAAACAAACAATAAATTCCTGATGTAGTACATATCAAACATGATATCATCAATCACAAAATAATCACACATTGCTTAATTTGCATGAAACAGATGGATCATATAATAACTAGCCTAAAAGTACAAAATAACATGTAAACAAAACAGATTTCAGGAACATAACTATATCTAAGAAATAAACATTTAATTTCATATGCTACAACAATAAATGACTTATTTTAGTACCTGCTAGTGATTTTATAAAAACTACAAACTTTCTTGGATTGATATGAATAATGTGTGAAATGGTAAATTTGAAGGTTTGGTCAAGATTAAATTTCTTGGTACAAAAGTTTAATGTTTTTACTACTACTAGCAGTCTGGTCATATTAAACTAAAGTTATCATGTTGCATTAACTAGGTAAGACATTGGTTCTTGAGTTTCACCAGTTTTTTTTAATGTTGGTATATCAAAAGACATGAAACATGGGATTGGAACATTGATTCATAAAAGTAGTAAGTTGACGAGAAAATAGTGAGATACTGAAGATATTTTGACGAGATGTTGGCGATATGTTAACGAGAATTTGACAAATAAAGGTTTTAGAAGAAGTGTTTACTGTTTAGTTATCTTGTATTTGGAGTTACATGAATTAATGTTAAAATAAGTAGTTTTATATCGTAAGTTATCCTGTTGGAGATAGATTACTAGTATATATTTATTATATCGCGTTACTAAGAATTGTAGAAAGTAAAAGAATACGATGGGCTTGCGTTTGCTGGTTTCGTACGTTGCTTGTGGTTTATGAAAAAAGAAAAAGTATTGGAGGTTGAGAAAACTGACTTTGACTTGTTATAAAAATAAAAAATAAATAAATAAACAATGTTTTTCTTGAATTCTATTTTTAAATAGATGACCATATGGACCACAAACTTTTCATTAACGTGAGTAGAAAATTCAAATAATCGAAAGAAAAAAAAAGGGGGGGGGGGGGGCGGAGGGGGTTCCTGAGGGTTCGCGAAAACCCGATGGATGTTTGTAAATTTTCATTAAACACCCCAAATTCTTTTAGATGAATCTGGTCTCGAAATTTGTGTCACAAAAATACATGCATGTCGTGTTTAGTTAGTTTATTAACATGTCAAAAGAAATACATGTCTTCTTAATTTATTTACCAGTTTTAATGAAATCGTATCTTTTAGTTCGTTTTCATTTCCTTTATAGTCGTAAAGAAAAATTGTACACCTAATGACTTAAAGTCTTGAGTTCGTAATTTCAGTTACAAATTACTTGCCAAATTTGACTTGTTTTTTTGAAGTTATTTGCATTTGTCATTGTCATGTTCATAATGCATTTCAATAGAAACTTATATAGCATTTTAAGCAAATGATACTTTTGAATATGATGTTTAAACAGTTTAAACTTTAAAGGTTCTAAAAAAGTTTTATTATAGATTCTTCTTCTAATAGATACTAAAATCTATGCGTATTCTTTTTTTCTTTTTTTTTTTTTTTTTTTTCCCACTAATGACATTATTAAGATTGTACTTTATTTTAGTGTCACAATCACTCCAACTTGACACCAAATCTTATGTCAAAAATTATCCACACACATTGGTTGAATTTGGTGGGAAATATCACAAAATCATCAACTTGTTAAACCTACCCAACAAAAACAACTGACTTCCAAAAAATCTCAATCTTTAATTATCAATCTTTGCCTTAGTAAAGCAACAAGCTTGAGCCTTGATCTTGGTCTGAAATAACTAACGACACAACCCGACTCTCCAATGTTGTCTAAACGAAGAATTACACCATCGATTATCATAAAAGCTACGTTACTCATTCTAGTTTCATCAAATTCCTTCACATTTTCTCATTATACTAACTTTGTTTACAAGAAATGTGGAAATGAAACTCACATTCCCAAGAATTTAGTGTCATCCCTCCTCCAAGAACTTGTCAAAAAATCCAAAACTTCCAAGTTTTACCAAACAAGCACCGGTGATGACATGTTTGCGGTCTCGGGCATATTTCAATGCCGAGGTGACCTCACCAATGAAAATTGTCACGATTGCATATTGAACACCATTGCAAAATTATCTTGTGCTTCAGGAGGTTCTCTAGCTCGCGTTCAGCTCAAAGGTTGCTACATGAGCTTAGAACCTGAACCCGAGCCTCAGCTTGAAAATGAGAGTGGTAGGAATAATGATAGGGTGTTATTTGGTGAACGGAAAAGTTACTTTCAACACAAGAAATGCGGTGAAAGGAGGTCGTGGTTTGAGGGTTTGCAGGAGGTTAGGGACGCGGCGTTTGAATTGGTCACTAAATGTGTAATGAGTAGTCATATTGGTCATTGTGAGACAACACATGAGGGGATGTACGGGATGGGGCAATGTGCAGGTAGTTTGGAAGAGTGCGAGTGTGGAGAATGTGTTAGTAACGCGTTTCAAGTGGCTCAAGATGAATGCTGGGGATCTGATTCAGGGGAGGTTTATTTGGAGAACTGCTTTATACATTTTCGAGATAATCAACCTAACCACGGTGGAGGGAGTTCTTTTCAAGGTAAAAGGCCTCTCAGTTTCATAGACTGAAAAACTGTTTTGATAACTTGTCGCTAACTGTATTTTGAGGCATTGCCGGAAAAGTTTATGTATGTGAACACTCTTAAGGCTTCACTGCATAGAATGTTATAATAGCAACATTTATTAGTTGCCGGAACAATTTTTATGAGATATATACGAGTTCATTTCTCAAGTTTCGGTGAACTTTTCATTTGACAGAAAATAGCGTTGGTGGTGGTTTGGCAAAGGTGGCAGCGATGGTGGTGGGTGGAGGTGTTGCTTTAGCTTTATTAACTATCCTTTGCTTCTGCATTAGATCTTCAAGAAAAAAACATGACGGTTAGTTCCTCATAAATCTGTCTGTTTTCAATCCTGCCCAAACTCTCGCAAAGAATTTAAATTACGTTGTAGAAGTATCTAATTAACTCTTTTCTTTCATAACTTTTGGTGCAGATTGGTGAAGATTGAATATTATAACATTTGCAACATCTTGCTAGACTTGTTTGGATGAATGAAAGTTGATTACTCAGATTAGCCTAAAGATATCATTAGTTCAGTAAATATGATATATTGTATATTATCTATCAAATTACTGGTAGCATGTCAAAGCGATTAATCTATGAGGTCTTAAGAAAATAATAACAAAAGTACTATAGTTTCTTTCTCTATGATTTCCTATAAAATTTGATATATCGTGGCGACGTACAAAATCATTAGTAGGACGTCTGATAAAGTTCTTGGAACAGGATGATATTGTTTCCTTTTTTGAAAATAAGGAACAGGATGATGTTAATAATGTCAATTTTATAACCCAAGTCATCCTAAACTTAAGACTATCAAATGACAAATGGTTTATTCTAATTGGAATGCGAGATTTAACCAATTGAACTTTTGATCAATACAAGATGTGAAACTAAATAAACTCTTAACAGTAACATGCCAAAGTACAAGATCATTACGATAAAAAATTACTAGAAAACCTTAATCATGCCGTTTTACTGGCAACTTCCTTTTGCATTTCTGCACAATACTCGAACAAGCTTCCATCATACATCCGCCTTACAGATTCTTTTGATAGAAAACCTTCTGAATCCTTCGCAAGCATATAAAGGACTCCCCATTCCATCTTGCTTGCAGTCCTATATTCACACATAAAAGTTAAAACCATCACCTGATGCAAAGTGTCCTCGTTCGCAAAACATTAAAATAAAAAATAGGCAAAAGGAAAAGAGCAGCATTGCATTTTCTTTTCAACGATAAAGCGTTGCTCAAGTAATTTTGATAATTAATTTTAAAGAAATAATATGTGTACCAGCCGAAGAAATCAAAGGCATTGCGACTTGCATCAGTCATATGCCAAAGTTCTTTAAAGCTGAGTTTGTCCGGCTTCGTGTGAGCATATTTGCTGAAAATGTTCTCTAGGTTTACAGGAACAAACCTGTCATAAAAACAAACCACTTTTACTTACCAAGGGCTTCATCAGCAACCAATTAGTTTGAACTAATTGAAAGCTTGAGTTTGATCTCACCTTCCTTCAGTGTCATAAGTCCCGGAATCACTTCCATGCTTAGCCTTGTGAATGTTTTCAATATAAATTGGGAACAAAGGGGACGGAAGCCATGTCTACAACAAGAAAAGATTGGTTGAACCATTTCGTTTTTATGACAACAAAAAAAAATTAAGGACAGTCCTGCCTTTTAAAGTGTGGCAAATTATACTTTTTTTTCAGATATCAAAAGGTACTTTAACAACTTACAGGTAGAGTGGCATAACTCATAGCTCCATGTACCAGCATCGTGAAGAACACACCAGCAAACACATTGAATCCGAGATCACGAAATCCTGATAGAGGATCAACAGAATTACAGTTGCATTTTGATTAGTCGTCCATTAATATTTATTTCCTTTATTTTACCTTCTTATCACATCTAAAGTACATGCGGAACCATCTTATGTTTCTTTCCGTGCTATATAAATATAAATTAGGTCAAAATGATATAAATTGATAAATCATATATGTGTGTGTTTAAAGGCAATTTACAAAGCGTTTGATATTGCTTATTGCTTATTACTAAACAAAATGCCAATATTTATAACTGTTTATTTCACTAGCAAAGCGCAACAAGCGATTTTGCAGCAGTTTTAATATTGAGTTCCATACACCACCTTGATCTAAAGTACGAGTCATTAACCAAAATATAAACTTGCCTTTAAAAGTTTCCCAAGGGTAGATTATACCATTATCATCTTGATCAAAGAAGGCCACATGCTGCTGAAGAACAGACATGTTACGGTGCTTATGCCCCCATGTCCCATTGACGTTATCCGTATCTGGTGCAGCCACAGCCCGAGCCAAATCTAAACAACACATAAACCATGAGTTTTATCCCAAATCCATTCAATACGAAAAAGAATACTACAAGTATAATCTCAAAATCAAATTCCTACAATTCAAAAAAAGACACAAAATAGAACTAACACTACAACAAACATATATATATAATGTTTGTGACATATTTCACAATTACAAACGTATTTAACTTTTTATGTATTTCCAAACGTGAAGAAAATAATAAATTTCGCCTTCGTGCTTTTTAGTGTATCGATCAGTATGTGATACCAAAATGTTCACACACACGATTAATTACTTTTGCATTTAATGTGTAAAATGTATATATAAAAACGTTTAGAACTTACAAGGTTTAGGGAGCTTGGAATCAAGATCTAATCTGAGTTTTCTCTGGGAAGTAATCGGAGCCTTCTCAGCAACGGTCAACATTCCATCGGCAGATGCCTTCAGAGACTGGTTTCCACCAGAATTGTCTCCCATCTTGTTACTTGATCTTTGTTGGTTAAGATTAGGAGAGTGTGTGTAAAATGGTTAAATTACTAATAATATTACAGTTATATTATAAGGTGGTTTCTCCTTTGGAATCGGAGGGTTTGTTCATATGATTTTGAATATTTCATGATCTCTAACCCTACTTTCGTGGTGTCCTTGTTTCGCTTACATTTTTTAATGGCCATAATATTGAGTTTCCTTATATCATTTTTGGTTATTAAAATTTGATAACTTACTTTAAGTTGTGATGTCTTGTCACGTTTCATGATTTTTGTATAATTTCTTCAAAACAATGTGAGGCTATACAATGTTAACTTGGAGTATGATATATGATACTGTTATAGTTTTATAAAGCTTTTCTAGTCAACCACCCGGAAAAGAATTCTATGGGCCATCATTTTTTGACTACTAATTCTTACTGTTCATATAGTATGATATGAATATACCACATCAATTCTTTATGTATGAAATGATTCACAAAACATAATATACATGCATGAATGTGCCCTAGTAATCAAGCATACTGATATTGTTTAGACAAGTCTTACTCTATAGATAGAAATTTATAAAAGAGTTTTAATTAACTTATCTTCCTGACCGTGCTTTGTGTGTTTGGAACCTTTTTTTTTTTCTTTTTTTCTTTTTTTTTTTTTTTTTTTTTTTGGTTTAAAGGGTGCCCGATAAATATATTACTCCAAAAAAACATTAAAGTACATAGGATGAGGGTAAATTCCACATCTCAGCTCATTACAGGCAAAACAAACGCACCTATTGTGCTTCAAATAAACACTATCATAAGAGACACAAGCTAGCCTATCTTACGAATCTACCAAAATAAAATGCCAATGACAAAACTAAAACTACTTCCTAACTCTACCGCGGATACGGATGTCTCACGCGTCACATAAAGTAAGTTGTTCTTCATTTAAATCATCAACATCATATTTGAAATCATCATAACCATCATAATCTTCGTACTCCCGGAGACTTGCATCATTAGTTACTCCACCAGCACGATTCGGGTTAGCCATATATCGAGCCATATCATTATCAATATCCTCGACTTCATCACTATCCAAATCTTCCCCTTGCTTTTCTATAGTAGTACTAGGTTCACATACCGATGTCACATTAGCCTCCTTTTGCATAGGAAGCGGCTTCCCATCATCACCCAATAGCACAAGCTTCCCATCAAGCATTTGACTTTCTAGATTATTAATCCTTTCAACCAGAGATGTAGTACTTTGACTACCAAATGAATCACTAGGTGCACTCGCATGTTTATCCTTGTTCCCATTACCTTCTACTTGGCTCTTTTCTTGCGAACTAGAGGATTTACGATCCTTTCCTTCCTCCTCATCTACTATAGATATCAAAACATCAAACAGGTTCGATGTAGGGAACTGTAGTATCATTTTTATCATTAGCTGCTTTCGGTTTCCTTGGTGCCTTAGGTTTATAAACGAACTGTGACTTTGAACCAATTTGAACCCCACGAACAACTTGCCTTAGCGTTTTCATGTTCTTGATAGCATCCATATTAAGTTTCGTAGGACACTCATTAAAAACGTGACCAAATACCTTGCAACTTGAGCATCGTGGAGGTTTCCACTTGTACTCAATACGGATAGTGTGCATAGTGTACCCCTCACCCTCGAATTTTGGAACCGCCACCATGAGGGAGTGTTTCGACTCCATATCAGCTGTCAACTCAATCATGGCATGTGAATCACTAGACCTACCCCACGACTCCATGCACATAGTGGTCGTGTAAATCAATAGGGTGCCTAGTTTAGTTGCAATAACAATCAATCCATCTTCCGTGAATGCGGTAAGAATATCATGAAGCTTAACCCAAACTAGAACATCACACACATCCTCCTTCATAATATTCTCATCCAGCGTCCATTTTTTCAGAATTAATAGGACGCTTCGAATTAACCACGGACCATTTTCAAGTATTGCGTTCATCCCGTCTTTCAAATTAAATTTGAAGAAGAATACCCCTTTAGAATTTGTGGAAAACTAGAAGGGGGTTGAATTGTTTTACCATTTTTTATTTTAATTTACTTTGAAAACTTTGTGTGAATTCAACTAATGTAAATAATAAACGATAAGTAAAGTGCAAGTAAAGAAATAAATGATCAAACCACAACACGAGGGTTTATAGTGGTTCGGTCTACAAGGACTCTTTTTCCTTGCCCTACTCCACTCCCTAAGTATCCAACTCGAGAGTATCCTTTACTAATCAACAAGCTCCTTTATCTGGCGGAGAAAACCTTACACGTCGCTTACATAAGATTTTCGACACAAAACTAAATGTCGAGTTCTTTTACAAGGGTACAACCACTCCCGTCACACTATGTATTTTGAGAACTAAAATACTAACAGATCACTAAAGAGGATTTATGATTGTTTGGTACAAACAATGATGTATGAACAACAACAATTCACATAGTGACAAACTAACAAGCCTTGCAACGTTTTGTTGAAGCTTGTAATGCTTTGATCTTCTTGCTACAAAGAAGTTCACTAAAATGAAATATGAATGAGTTAGATATGAATGAAAGAATATATGATGTTGTTTATGCTTGTAAGTGATGAGAAAACATCAATGTGTGGCTTGCTATTTATAGACAAAACTGCCTGAGCAACCCACGGATGGGATGGAACCAAATGTTGGGTTCCGTCTATGTATGCATTTGGTTCCGCCACCTGCTGACAGAAAATCTCCAAAATCTTTGTCAAATCTAACCAAAATATTTGCTATATCTTTCCTTGATTCTTTGAGTAGCAATCTAAACAAGATATTCAACATATCTTTTAAAGATTTCAATATCTTCCAAAGATCTTCAAGATCTTCCAAATATCTGAAAGATGATGCATGCCATGATGTAATCATACATTTCCATTTTTAGATTAAACTAGTTTAAGAAAGTATATTTTGTAAAATATATATATTACCTATGTGATGTTTAGATTGTGTTTATGAAAGACTTGTGACTTTATAAGTAAAAGACTTAACCATATTTATGTTTTGCTAAAACAAAGTTTATAATTGTCGTCAACAAAATTAGCAAAGATCGTAAAATATAAATAACGTTTTTAGACGATATTTGTATTAACAATCTCCCCCTTTTTGTTGAGGACAAAACATAAAATTTATTTTCAAGTGATGAGATAAATAAAGTGCATGCCTTTTTAAAAATATAAATTAAACTTGTTTTATGCAACATGTTGATTTTCTAAGTTGTATAAAAATACCAATTTTGACTAGTTGTGAGTTTAATATTTTCTTCCCTTTTTTGTCGAAACAAAAAGAAGATAAGCATTAGCGGAATGTGATGCAACCCGAGCTTGATTAGCTCCCCCTTGGTCAATACTCCCCCTAGTTGGGATGCCAAGTATAAGATACATGAATTTTGAGTGCTACAAAACAAAGGCTAGTGAAAAATAGTCCAAACCAACCATATAAAATGTACAACACAATCAATACATAACAAGATAAATAAAAGTCACAAACAATACAAAAAAAAATAGAACAACATTCATTTAAGTAAAATTCATTTTGACTAAAGTCAAAATGATGGGAAAAAAATGAATAAAAGTCCTATTTCTAAAAAAGGAAAATAAAATAAAATAAAACAATGAAAAGTAACATGGAAATAAAAAATCCTATAAAAAATAGAAAAAGAAAGTCCTAAAGCTATAAAAAGTCCATCCTAATATCGTCTACTGTTGTGGAGGATGGGAAAGAGTGTTTAGACGGTCAAGGATGTGTTGTAGGATGAACCTCATTTCGTTTTGAAGTTCATGGACCATTATTTTTTGTCGTTTCGCTAATTCTAGCGGCTCTTTCGCACATGATACAACCATGGCGATGGAAGTCGGGTGAAAGTGGTAAGGCTTGATTGTTATTTGTTGGTGGTGGTGGATATGTTGATTGAACATCATGGGCTTGAAAGGTGTTTGGTGGTGGTATGTTGTTGGCATTGGATAACAAGACTTCTTGTAAATGTATGGCTTCTTGAATGTGGGAACCTATCCTGTTTTTGAAAGTGAGAAGACCATTCATTTCATTTTGGATGTTGCGGATTTCTTGTGAGCTTGGAGGGTCAATCCACATGGATTCATCTTGTTAGTGTAAGCAGTCTCGTTTGTTTTGATTGATGACAAACATGTAACTTGGTACATAACGTAAAATGTACGAGTTACTTGTAATAATATCTTGTCTCAACATACATTCAACACCTCTCGAGTCCTCGTATGATACAGCACAGGTTCGTACATGTTTGTTATGTGGCATTATGATCAAACCCTTAACAAACCATCTAGAATGTTTAAAATACGGCTAGGTCATTAAGTATTTTAAAAAAGGCTAACCATTCTACTTAGAACCGCATTTGTCATGTTTCCTAAGATAAATAGGATAAGTACACTTTAGGTGTCAAACTAACATGATACATATTAGTAAACATATATTAGTTAAGCTAGTAGATACATGCTACATGATCACTAGGATACATGTTACATACATATATACATTTAGATTATTTACATTTTAAATCTTAAAATGGAAATATACACATGACATCATGGCATACCTCATTAGAAAATCTTAGGAAGATTTGAAATATATTTTGGAAAGATTCTTAAGTAACAAAGTTGACTTTGGTAGATATGGAAAGATTTAGGTAATATCTTGTATAGATCTTCAAGCTACTAAGTTGACTTTGAAAGATCTTGATGTGACTTGACAAAGATATGGAAAGATTGTGCAAGATTTGGAAATCTATTAGCTGGCCTGCACCGACGGATCCAAAGCCATACACTGGCGGATCCAATTTATGGGATTCGCCGGATCTGTCACTTGTTCATTCAGTTTGCCTATAAATAGAAGCTCATTGTTTGCCCATAGTTTTAAGCTATTAGAATACACATTCCCTTTACTCTTTTCACACACTTAGATCAGTAGAAAACCATGTAGATCCATACATTAATCACCCTTAACATAATGATCATAATGTTACTAACTTTCATTATGTTGTAAGCATACATTGTTAGTGATCCTGTGAAGCAAGCTCAAGATCATGAGACATCATCCATAGCATACTTCCTGCTCCACCAAGAAGATTTCTCATTTGAGAAGCTCATATAGATCTCACTTGCACACATGAAGATCCATCACAACAAGTTTAGGGAGCTTGTGATCTTCATACATTGAAGGCTTCCTATCAATGGAAGTTCATTTAGATTAGCCATTCATATCCATGACCCATTTATGTCATGGATCATCATTGTAATCCATTCATATTAGATTAGGTGGTTTATGTGTTTGTGCCATAAAACACAAGGTTTCTATGTTGGGCCATAAAACATAGCGGGAGTGGTTGTACCCGTGTAAAGAACTCGGTATCTAGCTTAGTACCGGAAAAAGGTTAAGCGACGTAGGGAATGGTTGTACCCTTGGTAAAGAACTCGACATCTAGCTTAGTGTCGGTAATTGTATAGGCGACGTTAGGTTGGTTCTACCTCAAACTAGAACCCGGTATTTAGCTTTGTACCGGAAAAAGTGTAAGCGACGTGTGTAAGGTTTTCTCCGCCGAAAAGGGAGCTTGTTGATCTAGTGAAGTAACTCTTGTGTTGGGTACTCGGGGAGTGGAGTAGGGCGGAGAGGAGCTCCGTGACCGAACCACTATAAATCATCGTGTTCGGTTTGCGCTTTCTTTTACTTATCGCTTTACTTTATGTTTGCATTATATATGTTTGCTTGTGTTGTGATTTGTTGATAATACATATGTGACAACTTGGTTAAGTGTATACTGATCATAAACTACACTTAACATCTTTCATATTAGAACAAGCTTAGACGGAAATTTGATACAACAAGTTTTAAGATTTTAAAACGGTAAACGTATTCACCCCCCCCCCCCCTCTACGTTTTCACAATTGGTATCAGAGCCACGTGGCTCTCATTTTCAAAACAAATGGTTTTTAAAATAGAGTACGATCCATGTATCAAATTACCTCTGAAGCAGAACATAATATGAAAAATGTTTCGCTAAGTATACTTTGAAATTTTGTTGTTAAATATTACTTTGTATACAAGCTTGAAGATGTCTTTGGAAAATCAAAAGAGAAGAATTCTTAAAAAGGTTTAAGTGTCAAATTGTGTGCGTAAAGCTAATTTACGAAAAACTCGGGTTTTAAGGGAGTGTTTGGGATAACTATTAATCTAGTTGAGAAATCACCTACGTAAATGTTTAGACAAGTCACATAAGTAGAAATGTTGTTAAATATGTGTAATATATGTTTAATATTAAGTCTAGCAAGTCCGACACACTTTCGCTATGTCAAAATATGAGTTTTGTTGAATCTGATACAGAGTCCCGCGGATCCAAATGGTATAAAGGGCGGATCCCTTTATTTGGATCCGCCGGATCCGTCTGTACAGTGTTCAGTTTTTGTCAAACTTCAAAAAATCATAACTAATTAACCGTAAGTCCGTAGGAGTCGTGCCACCTATCATTTTGAAGGGAATTAAGTCTACTTTCATTTAAAAATAATATCATGGCCTGAATCTAAATTGAAATAGGTAAAATAAATCAAAAGCTACAACCTGTCCAAAATATTAAGTTTAATTTTAACACAGTAACTTAAACTTTTACGTCGGGCAATGTAAGTTGGTTTTCTTTGAACATTGATATGATTTCTTTTGAAACTAAAGTATTTGGTAATATAAAGGAAACAAATCAAGCTTGGCATACATCGTCATATTTAAACGCAAAATGACGAAAAGTATCTTTTCATTTATGTTATGCTATGTAACTGTCTGTTCTAAGTTATTTGCATACATATTGTTTTCTTGTTGAATGTTGTGATTACATTTGTTGATTTGTAATACATAAGTTTTTGCCATGATAAGTTATTTGCTTGTTTATCAATTGCTCGTTTTATGCATAATAGGAAATTTGCTAGATATTGTGCAATAAGTTGATAAACTGTGTTTGTTTCACTTATAGACTTAGATATTTTTTGTTTACATATGTTATATGAAAACCTTGCATAACTCACTTAAGAATGATAACTAAGTAAAACTAGTTTAGTGTTTTGAAAAGTATTGTTTTACACAAAATTGTTCAAGCGTTAAAATGTGTAAACATGTAGTAACTTTGAAAAAGAGTGTTTGGTACAAACAAATTGAAACAATGATGTGTTGAATTGTTATGCCTTTAGGATATTATCTTGTTGTTAAACCTTTATGTGTACTAACCATGTCATACAGGACGATAACACTTTGATGTTATCAAGTTTCCATGTTTAAGCCACTGTTTGGCTTAACATCCATTTATGGTAAGTTACTATCATCAGATTGATCTATGTGCAAACGTGTGTTAGAATATGTGTTTTTAGTTTTTCTTTATCACATATTAGTAGTTACATATGTTTTAGGAGAATTTTCGGGATTTGAGCGGGTAACGCAAAATATGCATATCTCTCTGTTAAGAATTAGGACTTCCACATGGCGGATATGACGGATCCCAAATTTTGGTTCCATCTGTTGTACACTTTGGATCCACCATTCCTCACCCTGCGGATTCTGCGGAACCCAAATATGGGATCCGCACTTGTTGTCGATTGGATCCGTCAGTCTCAACAGTAACTTTTTCAAAATTCCAGACTAATCCCGATCCTTAGATTATTGATTCTAGTTCTTAGGATTCTTATCACTGATGTTCACTCAAATTAGGATTAGGACATCTCACCAAACACCAAATAGGATAATCATATCTAATCACAATTTCAAATTTCATGAAAATGCTCCAATGTACCTTTTCGATAAACCACTGAGTATTTGTGATCATTACACACATTCACAACATCCTCCCGTCCTTTACTCATTCACTAGCTTGATTTGTAAATTGACAATTTCCAAACTAATCGAGACTCACTGTTTACATATATATCATAGATTACAAACCCAACTCATGACTGTGGATATTGTCCAGTTTCCACATATGTTGCCTTACTTGGTTAACATGTCATTCTTCAAGACGATTATGATTTACATCCAGTCATAACTCAGACTTAGGTTATAGATGTATTATCAAGTCTTATCTCAACAAAGTAGGATTGACAACTTAAGTATTTCATCCGAAATATTCAAGTAAATTTGACTTACGATTGTAGTCATTAAAAGTCATATCCGAAATAATCAACTCCCAAGTATTTTAACAATGTATGTTAAAACACTTATCCTGTCTAGAACATTTGTTCTTCACATTCAGTCCCTAGGCACTTCATCCACTAGTGAACCACAAGAATCATTATTCATTCTTGTCATCTTCAACATTCATGAATCTTAAGTGCACTTGTACCTTCACCATCATCCCATCGCATTCACTTTTGTGATATGTCTCAGCCCTTAAGTTTTAAATCAACCACTAGTTATACCAACCAATGGATCATAAGAGTTAGTCTTCATCCTTGTTGTCCTCAACATCCATAATTGAACAAACCCCTACAACACCACGATCCTTACCATCATTGAGTACATTGCTTAAAAAGCCCTTAGTCTAAACACTCATATCAAATCAAGTATGCGTTAAACATATTCAACCATACTTTATCACCTATAGGATTAGAACCTTCAAATGAGCATGATGTTCACATTCAATGTTTATCATTGTTTCTAGGTTTAAGTAGTACAACTTTCACAAGTAATCAAAGTATTAGTAACACTTCGTCACCAAGCTTCTGCTTATATCTCAAATCAATATTTTAACAACATATGTTAAAATGCAAAATCTCAAAGACAACCTCATGCACCCCAAGTAACAATGACTCTTGAGGAGTATACATAAGAAAATCAAGTGAATTCTTCGTGTCATCCCCAAGTTTATTTAGGACTATCAAACACTTTGGCTTCATTTAGGAAAACATAATGTTTGGGAAAGCATCATGCCTTAGAAATCATGCGTTTAGGATAATGTATATCCTATGCATCATTCTCTCCTTGCAACATGAATGGTTATGTTACAAGAGATTTCATTACATCTCATCTGCAAGTTCTATGAACACATCTATTGGTCTTAGATAATCATTTCACATAATTAAACTCAACATAAAAGATGTCTCCCTTTAGATCATTCAATCTTAGATTCCAAACACAAAGATTAAAATCTGTTGACACAAATTTGTCAAATTCCCATGTATAACATGACATCTTCATCACCTTAGTTTTAATAGAAATAGTTGAGTCTTATTAAGTCAAGTATTGGTGAATTATCTTTAAAATTACTTGCATTAGGAATATTAATCAAACAATTAGTAGATGTGATTTTTCTTTAAAATTACTTGCATTACACTTACATGTGTTGATTACATGTTATTTGTTTGATATGATTTAGTATCTTGACGTTATCATGATTGATAGTCAAATGTGTAAACCTTCAAAAGGTTTTGTCTGCATGCTTATATATGTTTCATGCTACTAGATGTTAACATAATTTGCATGATACTTGTTATATGATATTTCACAAGATTAACATGGTTCTTGTTAACTCACGATATGTCATTGTTAATACATGGTGTTAGATAGCTCTTGTCTTTAGTTGACATTCATTGAGCTTTTTCGTAGGATAGCCAAAATGATGCATGCTTCTAAAATGATAAAATCATTTGCATGAACCTGTTGTTTCATTACTTTTATTTTCCATGTGTGCACCTATATGTCTAAGTGATTTTTGGTATGATGAACATTTAGAAGTTATTTTATTTTACACATAGATCATTGTGTTAATTAATGGGTAAGTATGCTTAAGTGACTAAGCCTAACTTCAAAACAATTTCACAATGTAGTATCTTAAACATTGTCATGCTATGATTATTTGTCTTGATGCTATGTGATAACTTTTAGTCTAGTAGTCAAATATGATGTTTTGTTTAACATCTGTGTCTTATTGGTTGATAACAAATTATTTGTTATCTTAATTTGTTATGCTTATTTTGCATAATTATCTCTTTATTGCTACTTAGATTAGTAATATGTTTATGGGATCCTTTCACTTGCATATAGTGTTTAAAGCTAATAGGATTAAGTTTTAGAGGTTTGAAATTTGTGTTTGGATATCTTTCAACATACCTCTCTCCAAATCATATTGTTGCTTCCGCTTTCCTAACAACATCTCCATCATCCTTTAGTTATAACAATACACCTTCCATGAGGAAACCACATGCCTCGTCGTGCAATCATCTTGCATTGATAGAGAAGAGCTACATAACTTCAAGGATGAAGTTCTTAGTATGCTAAACAACATCCGCAAAAACATTGCTAAGCTCATCGCTTACATTGTCATTCGTAAGTCAATACAGTACACATATCTCTTAGATCCTCAAATACCAACATGTAGGTTCACACCATTCATTTGAAATCAGTTCACACAATCACAAGTGTGTCAAACCCTCTTAACCCAACATCACAGTCTTGTACCAATACCTCGTCAAGTGAAAAACACATCATGTGTTTGACAAACCTCTTAAACGTGAACCATTAAGTCTCTTTAGACTTTGACTAGGATTAGTGAAACCAAATCAGTAGTTATAAATAAATAGACCTTAGCATGAACCTTCGTTTGATCAAAAATAACAAAACATGACCAAACCTATTCTGGTCTCACGGAACCCTTGGATAAGACGGACGGAACCAAAAGTTTGGTTTCGCCCAATCCGCGGGTACTAGGCTAAGTTTTCAACCTTTTAAAACAGACAACCCTCTCACAACCGAGTCTAGGATTTACTTTCATGTCTTCATTGTCTAGAATAACTTCATTATCCAGAACTCCTTCATTGTCTAGGAACACCACCATAGGATCTCATCATTTTCATTTTTTTTATACTTATCAAGCACGTCATTGTCAGTGCGAACAGAACCATCACTCTCAACACGTTGGTCCAATCAACTCCCTCATCATATGATGTCATTTTCATTTTCATATAGGTATATGGAATCTCTATTCCTAAGTGATCATTGTATTCACTTCCTTCATTTGAGCATTTATCATCTTTGGTAGATGATGATATCATAACCTTAACCGTCTTTATTACTCTTATAGCATTTGCTATACATTAGAGTTTCTGAATTCATTTCATTCATTATAACCATCACATTCCATCACCTCTTTCACTAATCATCATCCCCATGGATTAGCGAAAAACTTACTTGCATCAATCTTTTGTTATCAAGTTATCACTAGTAAACTAACACCAACACTAGGATCACTTATATCCTCATCATAGGCACTGTTTTGTAGGAATATACTCTTGTAATTCTTATTAGAAAATTACACTCTTTGTAACATGGGTTACTAGATAATCACGATTGATATCACAATCGGTATGCTACATCATTTTTTTTATTAGACAATCACAATTGGCAAGTTGTTTGTGATTAGATTATTGATATGTTGCATAATATTTTTCCTTGAGATAAAATATATTGCACTCACCATTTCATTGTAGGTTCATCATCATATACGCTCGATCGTATATAGCTTACTCATCATAGGATGAAGTTTGCATCAATTATTTTTCTTCTTTTATAGGTTCATCTTGACGCCCTAGAGCAAGGGGGAGTTTTCGTCAAGCATTTTTTAGGATGCATCATATATACGCATTGGTGTATATCACATACTTGTCCTTGGACAAATATTGTTTTATACTAACCTTTATTTTGTAGGATTCTTCATCCTTGGATCATATACGTCGGTACCCTAGCAACGGGGAGTATAGATCGAAGGGGAGTATATCATATACTAACTCATCATTTTTGGCATTTCTCATCCTTGAACCGTATATGTTCATACATCATATCCTTGTTACTCCAATTAGGGGGAGTATAAATCAAGGGGGAGCTTTAAATTTCTCATAATCGCATTCCGCTACGCATATCTTCTTTTTGTTTCGACAAAAAGGAGGAGATAGGTCAACATAGTCCAACATTGCTTACCCACATGTATCGTTGGCTATATGCATTTCATTCATCATGCATTTTTCATATATATTCTTTTTTTGCACATCACTAATGTAACACCCCAACCCGACAAGGGTAAAGATATCACATTTATGGCTTCATATCAGATCAAACAAAACATACATTCAATAGTAATACAAAGATTCTCAAAGGTTACAAATGAAATACTGAATACACAAGGATACAAGGGAAACAAAAGCTAATTACTAAGTCTGCAAAAGCAACTCCTTCTAATGGTCTCTACTTCAGAATAACTATCACAGTCTTCTAAGTCCAAAAGTCTCTTCACTCATACCCAAAAACCCGTCGTCCTGCTTACTACCTGCCGCACACGAAAAGAAAACGTGCGGCTGAGCTTAAAAAGCTCAGTGAACAGATACATATACAAAGCAAAGAATAACGAAACTGAAATATAATATGGGCAATGGGAATGTCAGAAGGTATAAAAGAAACAAATGGGTAATAAGAGAAGAGTAGGATAGTCATCTACCACGAGCCCAGAAACTCAAAGTCATAATCTCAAAGTCATCATCTCAAAATCATAGTCTCACAATCAGAGGGGATACCTCTCAGGCAACCAGATAATATGAGGGGTGTCCTCATGTATCATAATAGTGGAGTGATCAGCTCCCAGAAATGTGAAAGGCGTGTATTGCACACAGCACCAGTCACCTCAAAGTCATACTCAAAGTCATACTCAAATTCACAAACAAGCCTAGGATTGCAATCCATACGCCCCCAAACTCAAAGTCATAATCTCAAAGTCATAATGGCCATAGCAGATAATATAAAAGGGACGGTGTGAGAAATCACTCCCCCACACAGGAGTCATGCCAGTGGTGCATAACAGACATGGCCAGGTTACCTTCCTGGCTAGGAAAGAACAAAAATGGCTCGGGTATCAAACTAAGAGTCATGTCTCAAAATCATAACATAAGGTCATATATCAAGAGGTGCATCTCTAAGTCATATCAAAAGTAATATCAAGGTTCATTCAAAGGGAACATAGCAATGGCTTGAGAAATCTTAACTGAATCATAACTCAAAATCAATGTATGGCATATGAGAACCCTTACTGAAAAAGGGCAGAGTATCTGTACCTTATTCCAAAGCAAAGCACAATAAAAATGAATAAGATGCAAAGAAATCAAGTCCTCTCCTTCTTCACACCTAGAGGGGTAGAAAAGAATTACAAATCTTTCCATATTTAGTAACTTTCCATTTTTGGCAGGTTTCCATATTTAGAAAGTTTCCATTTTTAGTAATATGGAGTAACATACTTAGGTAAATCATTATTTCTGGAATTAGGGTATCTTTTATCATATTTTCATAATTGGTCTTTAAGAATTCACAATTTACACTTTATACCCCTTATTACAAAAGTTACACTTTTAACCTTCAATTATTCATAGTTACACATTAAACCCTTAATTTATCAATTTTACACAATGGTCACTTATTTTATCATGTTATATGAATGTATCCTCAATTTTACAGAATTTACACAATAGGTCCCTCTAGTTTACAAAGTTACATATTTAGTCCCTTAATTTACAATTTCAACTTTATATTATTTATAATTACATATTAATCCAGTAAATCACCAAATTAACACATAACCCCTGAATATATTAAAATACTCAAAACAGCACTAACTTTCCAGAAATTTACAAGTTTAGTCCCTCCATTTAATTATTTTCTAAATCGAACCAATATTAAACCCTAAAAACATTTTAATCCTTTAAATTACAAAAATGACACTAGACCCCCTCTTCTTATATTTTATACAGTAAATACATGTCCCAAAATAAGTTCTAAAAATAACCCTTGAGTTTTAAAAGTTACAAAACTCACCCAAAATAATTTAAACAAATCGTATAACACTTTAATTAGCCAAAACCCTAACCCTAAAAATACAAATCATTACCCCATCATTATACCATCATTTAATACTCATTAAATAGCCAAGAACAAGCCCTAATCCTCAAACCCTAATCGAATTACATTTTTATTTCTTTTCTTTTTAATTTCCTTAAATCGGTAAAAAACAATTAAATCGAAAATAAATATTTTAGGCCTTGATAATTCGAAATAGCATTTTTCCCAGATTAATATGATCATATAGAGTCCAAATAAAATAAATATGAAGCCTCAAAAATTCGGATTGAATTATTTAGGGTTTATACACGTTTTTAAGATTTAATTCACAAATAATTGTTAGATCATGCATGGATCGACTTTAACATTTTATTTGGTGTTCTTAACATATATAGGGTCTGAGAAAAATACCAAATCAAGATTTGAACGTGTGGAATGAGGTGTACGAATTCTTTTGCACGCGATTAACCAAAACGGGTCAAAAATCACCACAACTTCAAAAATGATCTAAAAATCATGAAACCAATTTTCATAGGTCACATATGATGTGAGGAACACAAGAAAAATAAGAAACGAATTTTACCAAGGTCGTGTGAATCAAAATGGAATTTTTACCTTTCGGGTTGAATTAAACAAGAAATTTCGAAAGCCCTTGAATCCGGCCACCACAATTCGAGTTAGTATTTTTCTAGGCTCCTTAGGATGATGCTTGATCGTGTAAAAATGCTCTAGGGTTTTTAGAGTGTCGAATGGAGGCTAGGGAATTATTTGTGGGTTTTATCTTCAATCGGTAATTAGGGAAATAAAAAGAAATGGTTTGATTTGATTCTAAAAAGGGAAAAACGAGTCAAGGGGGGAATAAGACCAGAATTTTCGTGATATAGGTTGGACAAAATCATGGGGATTGATATCTTCCATATTTTCCATACTTTCCTTAATTACAAAAATCATTTTAAATCCATATATATTCATACGGTTTCATGTAGGGGTATTTTGGTAATTTTGCCACTTGTATAAATGTTAAATGAAGTTCTTAAAATTATTTGGGATCATAACTTGTGCATTGCCAGAAGTTTGGAATTTATTTGATACTTTATAAGCTTCTAACTTAGTTTTTAAATTATAGGGGCAATTTGGTAATTTTACATGTTTTCAGATTTTAGGGTTTTACAACTCTTCCCCTCTAAATAAAAAATTTTCGTCCTCGAAAATTGAAGTCGCAAGGTTAAACGAAGTCGTAGCAAGTCGCAAAGGATCATCACAAACCTTCTCACACCCGATTAGGTTCTTCCAAAAAGATATTCAGACCAAATAGTTTCTCATGACCCGAATCAAAATGAGGTAGGTTCAAATTTCTCAGAAGGAAACAGAATAAGTTGATTTCTGATCAAAAGGTCCATGCAACATAAAATGAACGATAGGCGAATCTTCTAGAAAGCTCATATGGAATACGAACAAGATTTCAAATCAAATTAACTGTTTCAACAGTAGAGAGCTCTACGAAGAGTTTAAGATTTATAACTGAGGTCAACAGAATGCAAAACGAGAGTTCAACTCAATCAGATATCTAATGAACGAAAGCAGAGTATACGCATAGGTAGAATGGACCTAAAGTCTCACTAATCACGGATAATCCAACGAAATCAAATTCTAAACTTCTTAGGTACTCCCCAAGATATCCTATGCCCACAACAAGTGCACGTTATATGATGTAAGTATTATCACGTTGGCCAGACGTCATAATACTGGCATCATATAAATATGCCCTCATGATGGTCATACTTTATCTCAAATCGTAATCAAAACCACCTATCTTAATCCACCTAGTACTTCTACAGTCTCATAAATCAACAAAATCAATTGCCACAGTCAAGAGAGAAACCAAAACTATTCGCAAGAGTCTCAAAATCCCAGATTGCCTAGCAGAAGTGAGGTACGCCGTCACGAGCATCACATCTTCCACAAATTACCAAAATCTCTCAAAACAAAGTCATCACCGAGCATACGAAAAATAAATACGAACTGAAATGCTTCAAGGGAACTTAAATCATAAGAGGATCTTATTACTGTTTAACGAAATTTAAGAGGGTTAACGAAATGAAAGTTAGTCGCCAAGAACTTTGGCCTTCATAGAATCAATTCTTCCAATCATAAAAGGTCTGTTTCAAAATCCGTTCATTCAACACATCCAATCTCCTCAAGTCCGGTTAATCTGTTTTTGTCTGTCCATCAGTCGGAAAGTGAAATTAAGATCGGGAACTGGTGTTTGGTTCGTCTAGCCTCCTGCAGTTCTTCTTGGAATGTGATGGAGTATTGCGGATTTTTGGCACGATCTTTAATCTTCTTCATCATCCAGTCTGTTTCCGCTCTCAATTCATCTTAGTACAACCAAGATGAATAGGGAAGTAAGACTGTATGTCTTCGTCAGCTCCAGGTTCGCCGTCTTGACTAGACTTCTTCTTCTGCATCGCCAACACTTCTGTCTTGAAAGGAATGTCTTCACTCTTCAGGGTAGCCACCGCTGTTATCAACAATTATCAATCTCCCAGAATGTACAATTGATCGTCAAATTTCTAAGAAGGTGCAAAAATATGATTTTCATGCTCTTCCTCGTTTCTGAACGTACTATTAAGTCATACAATGACCACTTGCCCAAGTACTCACGAGAAAACATTACTTATCAAATTCACAAAATCGTCAGAGCTTTAGCTAATACTATTAGCATCACTAACCGTCATAGCAGTCTTTTACGAATACTGAAGGCGATTCCAAGGATAAGATCTATTCATCAGAAGGAAACTTCGCGCTCTGAACTTAAACAAGCACATAATCGTTTCAGGGTGGAGTAATATTGGTTCCTAACGGTATTACAGTTCAGTTTTCAGAATTCAACACGCCCAGAAGATACACTTAAACCAACTCACTTCTGGTCTTCGGTTCTTGCCCCTCTCGGTTGCTCAAACAAACTGGTAGGATCTCGGACACATCTGAAAGACACCTTCGCTTGGTGACTAGATAATCTCTCGGTATCAAGTCAAATCCTACTTCACGCTCTGATGGAAAGTTTGGTGGTTCGACCAGGAATCATATTCAAAGAGTCCAGGATGCTAAACAATGTTCAATACAATGCTCATGTTCAGAGAGTGCAAGCGCCAAAAGCTTCTAAGATAAGGTTTAGTCGTTGAAATACGAAATGGTTTCTTAGGAAAACTTCAGTACTCGAAACAACACATCTGTAAGGGATGCCAAAACAAATGTGGAAAGTTAAAGTTCTGGCTTATATAGCTGAGATGAGTCCTAACAGATTTACAAAGGTGAAGAACGCATCGCACAAAATTTATTTCAAACATTTCTCAAATCTTATTCGGGAAAATTCTCATAATTCAACGGAGGTACATGAAACGTTAATGCCATAAGAAATTCGAGATAAAATTCTAAACAATACAGCTACTAGACTCCTAACTCCATGCTTAGATTGGTTTACTTGCAGTAGATTCCAAGTCTGAATCCTTCTCCTCTTCCTCGCTGATCCATCCATTCCGGTTCCCTTCTGGCTGGGGAAGTGGTTGGCTTGCAAAACCCTCATAAGTGTCTCTTCCTTCATCTTCTATGCGGTCCACAAATCCGTACAAATTGTGAGGTTCGACTCGCACCACTCCTCCTTCTTCTGAAAACCTGGGGCATCTTCCTTGGTATCTAGTTACAATGCCCTCTCCATCTGTTACTTCCGCCCCGTGTAGCTGTTCTTCCGTCCCACTTATATTCACGATGGTCCTCCTTTCTTCGATCCGGCCCGGCCACATCCTAGTGGGGATCAATATCCTCTTGGCAATCCTCCTCAATTTTCCGATCCTCTTTCGGCCGATGGCGAACCTAGTTGTCCAACGATATCTGCGGCGTGCTGGAGGTGCCATGCTGAAAATGACATAAACGATACTAGGTATTAAAATTCGGTAGGTGTCAAAATTTACTCGAACTCAAGAAATTCACGTAAAATATCATCGAATGAGCGATCGGTCAACATTAATCATTCAATCAAGCAGATCGGCAACGTAAATCTTATTATTCGGAAATGAGATAAGAATATCCTTATACTCGTAGTTATGAACTACAAGACTTCTCGCAAGGACATGGATGGGTGAAACAAAATCAAATAGTGTCGGAAGATTCATAGATACTTATCAAAAGCAAAATACAATTAAGAGGATACATCAAGTACGCCATTGCCATGGGGATTCTCAGAATGATCGAAGTGGCATCAAAATGATTAACGAAAGGATCAGAGGTCAGAGTCAAAATCTGAATATAAGGATCAATTAGTGTCAGGCAATTACTATGCAATTTTCAAAGCTTTCCGGAATTAATCAGGTTCAAATTTTCAGGTGGTGCAAGGTGTGAGCTTTCAATTTCCGAAAGTGATATCAACAGGATCTAACCAAAAGCAAGGCACGAATCAGAGTGATACGGAAGCAATGATGCCTAAACTAATGCCTCATAGTCTACCCATTCCTCACCGGTCAAAACTTAGGTTCCTATGGGAAATCCTAAAGCAATTTTCAAAGGTTGACTTACGAGTGCCTACAGGGAAAGCTTAGTGGTCCTAACTTACACAGGTCAAGGGTAAATGTATTACGAAATCGCAGCCTGTCTCTCTGATACCATAATTGTATCACCCCAACCCGACAAGGGTAAAGATATCACATTTATGGCTTCATATCAGATCAAACAAAACATACATTCAATAGTAATACAAAGATTCTCAAAGGTTACAAATGAAATACTGAATACACAAGGATACAAGGGAAACAAAAGCTAATTACTAAGTCTGCAAAAGC
This sequence comes from Artemisia tridentata subsp. tridentata, assembly GCA_021014915.2. Lineage (NCBI taxonomy): Eukaryota > Viridiplantae > Streptophyta > Magnoliopsida > Asterales > Asteraceae > Artemisia > Artemisia tridentata. The sequence goes on from CP139504.1 coordinate 394,438,602, forward strand.
AACTCCTTCTAATGGTCTCTACTTCAGAATAACTATCACAGTCTTCTAAGTCCAAAAGTCTCTTCACTCATACCCAAAAACCCGTCGTCCTGCTTACTACCTGCCGCACACGAAAAGAAAACGTGCGGCTGAGCTTAAAAAGCTCAGTGAACAGATACATATACAAAGCAAAGAATAACGAAACTGAAATATAATATGGGCAATGGGAATGTCAGAAGGTATAAAAGAAACAAATGGGTAATAAGAGAAGAGTAGGATAGTCATCTACCACGAGCCCAGAAACTCAAAGTCATAATCTCAAAGTCATCATCTCAAAATCATAGTCTCACAATCAGAGGGGATACCTCTCAGGCAACCAGATAATATGAGGGGTGTCCTCATGTATCATAATAGTGGAGTGATCAGCTCCCAGAAATGTGAAAGGCGTGTATTGCACACAGCACCAGTCACCTCAAAGTCATACTCAAAGTCATACTCAAATTCACAAACAAGCCTAGGATTGCAATCCATACGCCCCCAAACTCAAAGTCATAATCTCAAAGTCATAATGGCCATAGCAGATAATATAAAAGGGACGGTGTGAGAAATCACTCCCCCACACAGGAGTCATGCCAGTGGTGCATCACAGACATGGCCAGGTTACCTTCCTGGCTAGGAAAGAACAAAAATGGCTCGGGTATCAAACTAAGAGTCATGTCTCAAAATCATAACACAAGGTCATATATCAAGAGGTGCATCTCTAAGTCATATCAAAAGTAATATCAAGGTTCATTCAAAGGGAACATAGCAATGGCTTGGGAAATCTTAACTGAATCATAACTCAAAATCAATGTATGGCATATGAGAACCCTTACTGAAAAAGGGCAGAGTATCTGTACCTTATTCCAAAGCAAAGCACAATAAAAATGAATAAGATGCAAAGAAATCAAGTCCTCTCCTTCTTCACACCTAGAGGGGTAGAAAAGAATTACAAATCTTTCCATATTTAGTAACTTTCCATTTTTGGCAGGTTTCCATATTTAGAAAGTTTCCATTTTTAGTAATATGGAGTAACATACTTAGGTAAATCATTATTTCTGGAATTAGGGTATCTTTTATCATATTTTCATAATTGGTCTTTAAGAATTCACAATTTACACTTTATACCCCTTATTACAAAAGTTACACTTTTAACCTTCAATTATTCATAGTTACACATTAAACCCTTAATTTATCAATTTTACACAATGGTCACTTATTTTATCATGTTATATGAATGTATCCTCAATTTTACAGAATTTACACAATAGGTCCCTCTAGTTTACAAAGTTACATATTTAGTCCCTTAATTTACAATTTCAACTTTATATTATTTATAATTACATATTAATCCAGTAAATCACCAAATTAACACATAACCCCCTGAATATATTAAAATACTCAAAACAGCACTAACTTTCCAGAAATTTACAAGTTTAGTCCCTCCATTTAATTATTTTCTAAATCGAACCAATATTAAACCCTAAAAACATTTTAATCCTTTAAATTACAAAAATGACACTAGACCCCCTCTTCTTATATTTTATACAGTAAATACATGTCCCAAAATAAGTTCTAAAAATAACCCTTGAGTTTTAAAAGTTACAAAACTCACCCAAAATAATTTAAACAAATCGTATAACACTTTAATTAGCCAAAACCCTAACCCTAAAAATACAAATCATTACCCCATCATTATACCATCATTTAATACTCATTAAATAGCCAAGAACAAGCCCTAATCCTCAAACCCTAATCGAATTACATTTTTATTTCTTTTCTTTTTAATTTCCTTAAATCGGTAAAAACAATTAAATCGAAAATAAATATTTTAGGCCTTGATAATTCGAAATAGCATTTTTCCCAGATTAATATGATCATATAGAGTCCAAATAAAATAAATATGAAGCCTCAAAAATTCGGATTGAATTATTTAGGGTTTATACACGTTTTTAATATTTAATTCACAAATAATTGTTAGATCATGCATGGATCAACTTTAACATTTTATTTGGTGTTCTTAACATATATAGGGTCTGAGAAAAATACCAAATCAAGATTTGAACGTGTGGAATGAGGTGTACGAATTCTTTTGCACGCGATTAACCAAAACGGGTCAAAAATCACCACAACTTCAAAAATGATCTAAAAATCATGAAACCAATTTTCACAGGTCACATATGATGTGAGGAACACAAGAAAAATAAGAAAAGAATTTTACCAAGGTCGTGTGAATCAAAATGGAATTTTTACCTTTCGGGTTGAATTAAACAAGAAATTTCGAAAGCCCTTGAATCCGGCCACCACAATTCGAGTTAGTATTTTTCTAGGCTCCTTAGGATGATGCTTGATCATGTAAAAATGCTCTAGGGTTTTTAGAGTGTCGAATGGAGGCTAGGGAATTATTTGTGGGTTTTATCTTCAATCGGTAATTAGGGAAATAAAAAGAAATGGTTTGATTTGATTCTAAAAAGGGAAAAACGAGTCAAGGGGGTAATAAGACCAGAATTTTCGTGATATAGGTTGGACAAAATCATGGGGATTGATATCTTCCATATTTTCCATACTTTCCTTAATTACAAAAATCATTTTAAATCCATATATATTCATACGGTTTCATGTAGGGGTATTTTGGTAATTTTGCCACTTGTATAAATGTTAAATAAAGTTCTTAAAATTATTTGGGATCATAACTTGTGCATTTCCAGAAGTTTGGAATTTATTTGATACTTTATAAGCTTCTAACTTAGTTTTTAAATTATAGGGGCAATTTGGTAATTTTACATGTTTTCAGATTTTAGGGTTTTACAACTAACCTTGATGTAGGTTAAGAGTCTAGTTTGATCCATGGATCCGCTAACAACCTAGGGGACGCAACAACCATAGGAGATTGGAGTAGTCTATTTAACTTCACTAGGGATGATGCAAGCTCGCCATTGGGGAGAAATGAAGTTAACTCCATGGAGACACCCTTTTTACTTCGACAAAAGGGGAGAAAGGTGTAAACGGAGAAAGTAATAGGCTAGAAGAGTTGAGAAAGGTGTAAACGGAGAAGGTAATGTTAAAGGTAGTACGGACACAAGTAACTAAGGACACACCCTTTTTGCTTCGACAAAAGGGGGAGAAAGGTGTAAACGGAGAAAGTAATAGGCTAGAAGAGTTGAGAAAGGTGTAAACGGAGAAGTTAATGTTAAAGGTAGTACGGACACAAGTAACTTTTTATATTTTACTTTCTATCACGTTTACATATTTTGTCATCATCAAAAAGGGGGAGATTGTTAGTATAAGCAGTCTTGTTTGTTTTGATAGATGACAAACATGTAACTTGGTACATAATGTAAAATGTACGCGTTACTTGTAATAATATCTTGTCTCAACATACATTCAACACCTCTCGAGTCCTCGTATGATACAACACAGGTTCGTACATGTTTGTTATATGGCTGATGTGTGGTTTTGCGACCTTACAACAGGTTTTACCTCTCAAGGGATCTTGAGAAGTTTGCAATCCCCACCAGGCAGTGTACCTGACCGATGTAGTATAGTGAAGTGGCAAGTACCGGGGGATTGATCGTTCAACTCAAAGAATAGTGTTCGTTAGGATTGAAATTTATCTACTAGGTCTAGAGGTGAGGGATGATTCTTTTTGTATTTTTATATTTTATGAAAAGCAAGTAAAATCTCTGGTTTAAAGGAGTGGGCGGAATTAGTTGCTAATCAACTAACCCAAAAGCTACTAATTAAACTAATGTGCAGGAAAGTAAACTAGGGTTCTATAAGGGAAGTGAAGCATGTCTACCTATGATATGTTACTCCTTGCTAGCTATCCAATTCTACCTATTGAATTGTCACACCTTGTTTTAATTGACGGGATGTATTCCTTAATACCAATCGTGGGGTGGCGTACGTACTTCCCCAACTCTATAAGCTCCTACTTCACTCCTATTTCGAGCCGGCTAAGAAGCTCCTAACATGGGATCACTAGAATTCACTCATGCATTAAATACAACCAAATAAACCAAGTACGCATTGGTTCATGTTTCTTAAGACGTTCAAGCAAGTTACCGTATAGGAGGTTAGCCAGTTTTCTTAAGCCTAACATCGATATCACCCAATCAAACAAGAGACAATAGGAAACAAGAATTATAAGCTAAACCAATAAGATCTATTGAAGTGTCACACCTTTATTGATGACGATAGACACATACATCAACAAGGAATCAATAAGTTCTAATTAATTATATACAAGTTTCACACAATCATAAGTAGACACAAGGTGAATTAGCAAAGCATTATCAATGAAGGGCAAACAACCATAATAATGAAAGACATAATTAAGTTAGAATCAACAAACCAATATTTGATGTTTATGAAGTGATTGAAACCCTCTAAGTTGCTGGAAAAAACACCTACCTAAACCCTAGAATCAGACTTAGGGTTTAGGGCTTACAAAAAGTGAAGTTGTGATGTTGTATTTATAGCTGATTTTTTGTCCGCATCGATCTGACGGCGTCAGCCTTCACAAGTGACGGCATCAGCTCCCCTTTTTCACCAAATTGTAGATCTTTTCATCCCGATTCCGTGGCCTCTTGAATCACCTAAATCCGAGTTCGTATGAAGATTTTATGGCCAAAACAGTGACAGCTACTCCGCGCGTAAGTTATGATTGTCTTGATTAACTTGTGGCGGTTTCACTAAGGTTCCTTCTCGTGTAAGAATACTTTGACGCCGTCACTCTATATCATCTGACGTCGTCAGGTCTATGATCCTGACGCCGTCACCTTCAAAAATCCTCTGGCCCGTCTCTCTTTAACTTAACACTTGACGGCCTACATCCATTAACACGTGACGCCGTCACAAAACCTTCTGGCGCGTCACGTGTAAATTTGTATTCATCCTTTTACCAGTACGTGACGCCGTCACCTACAAAGCGTGAAGCCGTCAAGCTCTGTTTCCAGCTTGATTTTTGGAGACTTTGCCGTTTTCTTCACTTTTCGCTCCAAAAACATCCAAAATGCTTCCTTTTCCAGATTTCTTCTCCAAAGTACCTAAAATGACAAAAGGAACGATTTAGGGCAATATTTGATCAAATAATCACGAATTAGGGCTTAAATGACCCCCTAAAAGCGGTACACTTTTCGTCTCATCAAATATCCCTACACTTGGGATTTGCTTGTCCTCAAGCAAATGAGCTTTTTCACCAATCAAAATACAAGTTAGGGGCCATTTAACATTAATATAAAAGTAATTACAACAAATGATCGTTCCACCTTAGTCAAAACAAGCACGGAAATTATACACTAGCACCTCACACTAAGTGTTTGGATACTCTCATCTCTCGGGTGTTGTAAATTTATATATGAAAATGGAGAAATATCACTCATTACCTGTCATAGCAAATAGATTACCATAGGCTTGGGAAAGGATCAAAACCTCCACCACATTGGCGTAAGCACCTAGGATAAACTATCAAAGAGGTCTTTTAAGGGTTGTAACGTTAGGTGTAGGGATAAGGAAAACACGGTTTGTTGGATAAGGATATTTTTACTGGTGGCAAGTCAATCATCTTGGTCAATTACATGTAGAATGAGGCGTTGCTAAGCCAAGACTCGACTCAACTTAAACTAATCGCGAACTAATAAACATAGAACAAAACAAAACATAAATAAAAGATAGAGGCGGATGGTAGTCCGTATGCTTTTTCTTCACTTTTTCTTTTTCTCTTTTTTTTTTTTTTTTTTTTTTTTTTTTTTTTTTTGCATACACTCTTGCCCTACCATCCAAAACAATACATCACTAGGGATTCTTTGTACCATCCCTACACTTGAACTTTTACATACTTTACATAAAATTATTCTAATGACTCGAATCAAGATAATCGAAACATTTGGAGTACTTTAAAATGTTAACGTACATATGGGGGTAATAAATGATGTTCTTCCCCATTACTCCATTATACTAGTACTTTACCCATAAGTCCCAATCGTCCCAAAACAATATGTACAAGGATATGACTCGACTTAGCAACCATGTAATCAATTAGACAATTAACTAAGGGTTTAAACATGTAACAATAATGCACTAAAGATGAGTGCATACAAGGAAGGCTATGGCGATTTGGTTGCACATTTGGGTGGATTGTTAGCAAATTCTTCCTTTAAGTAAGATGCTTAAAGTTAGAAACGAAAAGATAAGCTCTGAGGGGTGTACTAGGGGTATCGTGTACTAAAAATGAGTACAACGCAAAGGGTGTGGGAGAATTACTTGACCAATGTAGCCAATGTAATTATAACAAAAACACAGGTGTAAAACAATGGGTTAATCCTAATGCCTCTTATCATGTAGTCAATCCTAACTACACGAATGTAGTCTCACTAGCGGTCTCGGTATGCATCACAAACGCAAGTTCTAGAATCTATAAACTACCGGTACACTCATAAGCACCAACAATGAATGCTTTTTCCTAAAGATCTAAAGGCGAACCTCACATATTTGGGGTGGAAATTTTTGAGTGGTATGGTTTTTGTGCTAGTCATACAATTCCCTATCCATGAGACGCTTATTAAAATCAAAGTTTCACTCCTATATGTTGTAAAAAATTTTAAATTTGGTGCTAAAATTGCCCTAACCAATATTTCTCCTGGCTTTATTACACATTCACTATTAAACAAAACAAAAATCAAGCGAAGTTGTAGTTTCTAAGGCATCCTAATTTACCCTCCCTACACTTAATCCGAACATTGTCCCCAATGTTCTAGACAAAAGATGTAAAAGTAAAAATAAATGAGAATGGAAGAAACTAATACTCCCCTGATTCGCTCGGTATGGATGATGTGATAATATGGTTAAATCTCCCTCCAAGAGAATGAACATGATAAGCTTCACTCCAGAAATATAATCATCCTCTTGATGTGTTGCACGTACATCTTCTTATCCAATAATACCTGTAACCAACAAACACAAAAACCAAAGCATCAAACCGAACAAAGAAAAACCACAACTAGATGTATTTCCAGACTTAGAAATAAAAACAAAACAAAGCAATAAAAGGATAGGATACTTGCGGGATGACTTACAAATAGGGACTCATAAAACATGTCCACAAGTATTGACACATAAACAAGATAGAATACATGCTAATCATGAATTGTGAATTTTCCATGTTCGAATTTTGTTCTTTTTAACAAAATATAAACTTTCCTACACTTATCTTTTTTTGTAAAATACCTTTATATGCAATTAAGACGAGGTTAAAAACAAAATAAAGCATTTTCACAAATTATTCGAAACATGAAAATTTAACAATTATGATTAAGCATATATGACACAAACAAACAAATAAAATAAAAACATCAAACAATTAAAAACATGGGTTGCCTCCCAAGAAGCGCTTATTTTTGTTCGAGTTACGAGCCTGACTCTGCCCTTATTTAACGGATAAAGGAGAGGTTTTCCCTACACTTAGGGTTAAGTGCGGGTGAAAGTAGCGATACACACCCTTAGGGTGGAAATATGCCACGTGAGGTGAAGGGGGTGAGTGAATGGCTTCCTTCATCCTAAAACTACCCGGATAATAAGGGTTGATGGGTGGGTCGGTTCCTCTTTTGTCTCCTAGATGTAAATCTAAGGATGAAAAGTTGTGTAAAGATTGAGGTTCCGGTTCATCGACACTAGGAAATTCCCTAGAACTAAGAGTAAGGTTATCATTACAAGTATTCAAACCTATATCCTCTAGTGGTGCTTGGTCCAAGGGTTCTACATCCATTGGGATTCCTAAAGTCTCTTCTACTTCCTCCGGGTAAGTCACGGGCGGTGTGTGTGCCTCAAATGATGGTAGGACTTGTGGGGTATTTAGCGGGCTTATGTTACTTACCTCATCATTCCTTGTGTCAAGATCACCTATGTGTTCATCCTGTATTATGGTAGTGCCTAACCATGACATGCAACTAGGTGGCTCAACTCTACCCTCATCCCCGAATAAACTTGTTTCATGATCCTTGAAATTTGTGGTCAATTGACTTGTACTAACGTTTGTTGGGTTGTCTACTCTATAATAATATTGGGCACAATCTTCTATGGTATCCCATGCTTCTTCAGCATTTAATTCCCTAAGGTCCCCATTGTCAAAATCGTTAATGCACATTTGGTCATATCGGTCGACACGATCGTAAAAAATTTAGGTTAGGGATGCTAAATCGAAACGATGATGAGGGACTATTCGGAGTAAGTTTTTAAAACGAGTCCATGCATCATATATGGGTTCATCTCGATACTGGTTGAACATCAAGATGTCATTAGGGGCGAACGGATTTCGTGGTCGGTAGTATGGTGGATTCGCGTACTCCATAATGGTGAACGGAAGAGTCAATGGAAAGGTTTTACGAACAAAAGCACAAAGAAAAGATAGACTACGAGAAAGCTAATAAAAAGAAAATAAAAATCTCACTAGATAGGAATCTAATGAGTAGACCTAATAAAAATAAAATTTCAACCTAAGCAATAACTACTCCCCGGGCTGCGGCGCCAAAAACTTGATGCGTGGTTTTGCGACCTTACAACAGGTTTTACCTCTCAAGGGATCTTGAGAAGTTTGCAATCCCCACCAGGCAGTATACCTGACCGATGTAGTATAGTGAAGTGGCAAGTACCGGGGGATTGATCGTTCAACTCAAAGAATAGTGTTCGTTAGGATTGAAATTTATCTACTAGGTCTAGAGGTGAGGGATGATTCTTTTTGTATTTTTATTTTTTATGAAAAGCAAGTAAAATCTCTGGTTTGAAGGAGTGGGCGGAATTAGTTGCTAATCAACTAACCCAAAAGCTACTAATTAAACTAATGTGCAGGAAAGTAAACTAGGGTTCTACAAGGGAAGTGAAGCATGTCTACCTATGATATGTTACTCCTTGCTAGCTATCCAATTCTACCTATTGAATTGTCACACCTTGTTTTAATTGACGGGTTGTATTCCTTAATACCAATCGTGGGGTGGCGTACGTACTTCCCCAACTCTATAAGCTCCTACTTCACTCCTATGTCGAGCCGGCTAAGAAGCTCCTAACATGGGATCACTAGAATTCACTCATGCATTAAATACAACCAAATGAACCTAGTACGCATTGGTTCATGTTTCTTAAGACGTTCAAGCAAGTTACCGTATAGGAGGTTAGCCAGTTTTCTTAAGCCTAACATCGATATCACCCAATCAAACAAGAGACAATAGGAAACAAGAATTATAAGCTAAACCAATAAGATCTATTGAAGTGTCACACCTTTATTGATGACGATAGACACATACATCAACAAGGAATCAATAAGATCTAATTAATTATATACAAGTTTCACACAATCATAAGTAGACACAAGGTGAATTAGCAAAGCATGATCAATGAAGGGCAAACAACCATAATAATGAAAGACATAATTAAGTTAGAATCAAAAAACCAATATTTGATGTTTATGAAGTGATTGAAACCCTCTAAGTTGCTGGAAAAAACACCTACCTAAACCCAAGAATCGGACTTAGGGTTTAGGGCTTACAAAAAGTGAAGTTGTGATGTTGTATTTATAGCTGATTTTCTGTCCGTATCGATCTGACGGTGTCAGCCTTCACAAGTGACGGCGTCAGCTCCCCTTTTTCACCAAATTGTAGATCTTTTCATCCCGATTCCGTGGCCTCTTGAATCACTTAAATCCGAGTTCGTATGAAGATTTTATGGCCAAAACAGTGACAGCTACTCCGCGCGTAAGTTATGATTGTCTTGATTAACTTGTGGCGGTTTCACTAAGGTTCCTTCTCGTGTAAGAATACTTTGACGCCGTCACTCTATATCATCTGACGTTGTCAGGTCTATGATCCTGACGCCGTCACCTTCAAAAATCCTCTGGCCCGTCTCTCTTTAACTTAACACTTGACGGCCTACATCCATTAACACGTGACGCCGTCACAAAACCTTCTGGCGCGTCACGTGTAAATTCATATTCATCCTTTTGCCAGTACGTGACGCCGTCACCTACAAAGCGTGATGCCGTCAAGCTCTGTTTCCAGCTTGATTTTTTGGAGACTTTTCCGTTTTCTTCACTTTTCGCTCCAAAAACGTCCAAAATGCTTCCTTTTCCAGATTTCTTCTCCAAAGTACCTAAAATGACAAAAGGAACAATTTAGGGCAATATTTGATCAAATAATCACGAATTAGGGCTTAAATGACCCCCTAAAAGCGGTACACTTTTCGTCTCATCAGTGGCATTATGATCAAACCCTTAACAAACCATCTAGAATGTTTAAAATACGGCTAGGTCATTAAGTATTTTAAAAAGGTTAACCATTCTACTTATAACCGGATTTGTCATGTTTCCTAAGATAAATAGGATAAGTACACTTTAGGTGTCAAACAAACATGATACATATTGGTAAACATATATTAGTTAAGCTAGTAGATACATGTTACATGATCACTAGGATACATGTTACATACATATATACATTTAGATTATTTACATTTTAAATCTTAAAATGGAAATATACACATGACATCATGGCATACCTCATTAGAAAATCTTAGGAAGATTTGAAATATATTTTGGAAAGGTTCTTAAGTAACAAAGTTGACTTTGGTATATATGGAAAGATTTAGGTAATATCTTGTATAGATCTTCAAGCTACTAAGTTGACTTTGAAAGATCTTGATGTGACTTAACAAAGATATGGAAAGATTGTGCAAGATTTAGAAAGATTTGGAAATCTATTAGCTGGCCTGCACCGACGGATCCAAAGCCATACACTGGCGGATCCAATTTTTGGGATCCGCCGGATCCGTCACTTGTTCATTCAGTTTGCCTATAAATAGAAGCTCATTGTTTGCCCATAGTTTTAAGCTATTAGAACACACATTCCCTTTACTCTTTTCACACACTTAGATCAGTAGAAAACCATGTAGATCCATACATTAATCACCCTTAACATAATGGTCATAATGTTACTAACTTTCATTATGTTGTAAGCATACATTGTTAGTGATCCTGTGAAGCAAGCTCAATATCATGAGACATCATCCATAGCATACTTCCTGATCCACCAAGAAGATTTCTCATTTGAGAAGCTCATATAGATCTCACTTTCATACATGAAGATCCATCACAACAAGTTTAGGGAGCTTGTGATCTTCATACATTGAAGGCTTCCTATCAATGGAAGTTCATTTAGATTAGCCATTCATACCCATGACCCATTTATGTCATGGATCATCATTGTAATCCATTCATATTAGATTAGGTGGTTTATGTGTTTGTGCCATAAAACACAAGGTTTCTATGTTGGGCCATAAAACATAGCGGGAGTGGTTGTACCCGTGTAAAGAACTCGGTATCTAGCTTAGTACCGGAAAAAGGTTAAGCGAAGTAGGGAGTGGTTGTACCCTTGGTAAAGAACTCGACATCTAGCTTAGTGTCGGTAATTGTATAGGCGACGTTAGGTTGGTTCTACCTCAAACTAGAACCCGGTATTTAGCTTTGTACTGGAAAAAGTGTAAGCGACGTGTGTAAGGTTTTCTCCGCCGAGAAGGGAGCTTGTTGATCTAGTGAAGTAACTCTCAAGTTGGGTACTCGGGGAGTGGAGTAGGGCGGAGAGGAGCTCCGTGACCGAACCACTATAAATCATCGTGTTCTGTTTGCGCTTTCTTTTACTTATCGCTTTACTTTATGTTTGCATTATATATGTTTGCTTGTGTTGTGATTTGTTGATCATTGATGTGCGTGTGTATTGTGCTCTAATTTATACCCACGGTATGTCGTTGTGGTTTTAGCAGTATTCAAGTTTTAAATTTATATTTAGCCGACTTATCAATAACACACACTTTAACGAGCAGTGTACCCGGTCAGTATGAATATAATGGTAAGTAGAGTGTCGATCACTAAGAGTGGAACGTATTATCTAGTTATTCTAATCAGTATTTTAATATCTTAAGTTAGCTATACAACCTAATCTAACGCAAGGGGGTTCAGCCTGAGAGACTGGCACGGTTTGGTTATGATTAAATGTAAACTAAACTAATAAGCACGAATCAGCGAATAGCACACACGTACACAGATAAATACTTGAGACAATAAGAAGACCTGTCCTGATAGTTAAGTAGCTTGTCACTTGTTTTATTGCTAGTTTTATATGAAGTGTATAGTTCGATGCAACGCACCGAGATGTAAACCTTTCTCGTTGGCTCTAATCTTATCGGCGAGTAAACCCTTAATGATTACTTATGACTATCCTATTTACCTTTTCTTCCTACTTTTCTACAGACGATAGAATGCATAGGTGATAAAATAAATAGGCGAGGAAGGGGCATGCCGACCCAAGCAATGCTCAGCTAGACACAGAGGTTATCAATGCACTAATAAAAGTCACCAAAGACATCAACATATAAACTTTAATTAATGGGAAAGCAATTTTAAGGGGAGTTGAAGTGCATGATTAAATCAATGACACAAGCCCATCAATCCTGATGAATTAAGGTGTACTAATACAATAAAACAAAACTACTTAATGAATTGAATACATGCAGGACCTTCTTACAGCTCTTGTATCTTCATTTAGGGTGTGTCTTGTGCTGCTACTTCGTCTGAATTCGGCTTAGGGTTTCTGTCTTCTCGTACTTCGTATATCGCACCGTCTAACCTCTTAAATTCGTCTGGTCTTGGGGTATTTATAGTTTCTGTCTGAGGGTAAGATGCGGCGCATTGAATAAGTAGATGCGGCGCATTGACTTAACTTCGCGTGGGGTCCAAGATTAATATATTTAGGAATATTCGTATACCGCCAGAAGATGCGGCGTAACTCCATTCTTGTATGCGGCGCATGTCCTTTGCCGTCTTGGATAATATCTTGTGAAATCTTGATAGTGATGCGCCGTATATAATAAGTAGGATGCGGCGTATCTGGAGCAGAATGATCTTGATCTTGTACATTTCAGTAGACTCTTAACTTCTTGCTTGTTTTGCTCCATAATTAATCCAAAATCGCCAAGTTTCACATAATACTTGTTTTTACCTGAGAATTACAAAAGTAAACATTAACGTATCAATTCTCACAGATAATATAATAAAACAAGTCAAATAAATAGGATAAATGATAGTAATAAAATGTACTTATTTGAGTTCATCAATCATACATATGTGACAACTTGGTTAAGTGTATACTGATCATAAACTACACTTAACATCTTTCATATTAGAACAAGCTCAGACGGAAATTTGATACAACAAGTTTTAAGATTTTAAAACGGTAAACGTATTCACCCCCCCCCCCTCTACGTTTTCACACATCTATTTCCTCAAAGGTTGGGAAATAGGATTGAGATTGTTGAGTTTGAGCTTGTGGTGGAGGATGATCATCTTGGACATCATGATGTTGATGATCTCCATAAAGTAGCCCATGGATATCCTTGTAAATAGGATGAAAGAGTAAGGGTTTTGGGTGAGATGGTTCACAATCAAATGGTTCATTAGGCATGAATGATACCCGAGGTGGTTGGTTAGTTATTCGCTCAATAGAACCAAATGATGGTAATGGTGGTGGATTTGTTGAACTTGGAGGTAGGTCTTCTAAAGTTTCCAAAAATGGATGTGGTGAAGTTGGTGGAGTTGCAAAGAGTTCTATTGGTTTTAGTTTTGGTGATTTTGGTGGTGATGGTGATTTTGGTGGTTGAGATGGGGCAGGAGGTGGTGTGGTGGCTACGGGGGTTTTTGTTGGTAGTGGAGTAGTCACAATGGTTTGTGATCTTGGTGTTGGTGTAGGAGTACTAAGAGTTAAGAAATTTTCATCTCGGATAGGAGATGAGATGGTTAAGGGTGAAGAGTCTGATGATGAGGAATTCAACTTGACAAAACAACAAGGCTTGACATTTATCCTTGCGGTTCTTCTAGGTGGCCTAGCGGGTGACGAGTTGGATGATTTTGTCATTGTGAAAATGCTTATGAGATGCAAAAGATCAAAGGAAGTAGTGGTGAAGGTGTAAAGAATGTGTATCCTGGAGGTACTAATTTATAGAGTTGAAGATTCATGAAAGAGTGTGTTTGGATTTGATATTAAACCATACAAAAATGGAGGTTTCTAATAATTTGGAAGTGGTAGAGAAGGTTGTCTAATCATCAAAGTCAATCCAATGGAAGGGTGTTGAGTGATATAAGTGAGATATGCAGTAAATGAGTTGCAATCATAACAAAATCTTTCATGTCAGACACCCACGGATAGCAAGGAACCAAATATAGGGATCCTTCCTTTATGGAGAAAGGTTCCTTGATTGATATTTGAGAAATTTCAAATTATGGTAGGAAATAGATATCCTAATGGTCCAAGTGAGCTAAAATTATCCTAATGTGAGTGAATAACAGTAAATAGTATCCCAGTAACAAAAGTGATTGAATTAGAGTGCGGGATTAAACGAAAAAAAATAAAAAAATTTCACAGCTTGTCGAGTTACCTTACGACATAACAGGCGGAACCAATAATTTGGTTCTGCCATATCCGTGGATGAAATTTTTGGAATACCAAAAAATTACAAAGGCGGAACCATATTTTTGGTTCCGCCCTATCCGCCAGGCAAAAAAAGTTTACAGTGGGCATTTTTCGACCCCCGAAACCCGTTCAAATCCCGTAATTTTTCTAAAAACATATGTAATCAATTAGTTGAGATTAGAAAATAACAATAAAACACATATAAACACATGAATAGGTATAGATCAAGCAGGGGCTAATTATTTTACTAATAATGTGAAAAAATAGAAAAATGATAACATCAAGATGTTATCTACCTGCAAGACAAGGTTAGTTCACATAATCGTTCAAAGTTAAGTTATCATCCTAAGAAAAGACAAATACACAATACATCATTGTTTTAAAGCAAATGTACCAAACACTCATAAACCCGCTCATTGCCTATCTAGCTTCTTGTTGATCTTGGTTAGGAACCTTCTGATGCACTTGAACATTCCTCTTGTCTGCTTGAACTCTTCCGATGAGTTTTTAAGAACTGGAAGTTGTTGGAAGTAGTCTCGAGGAGGAAGCCTAGAGTTGGGGAGTCCATCATCCTCGCTCATTAATGATGATGATGAGGAGCTAGGAGGATGAGGACGTTTCCCTTGAATCTTAGCTACTCTCTTATCACTTAATGGAATAAAGATGTGATCAATGAGAGAGTAGTCCAGACAAAACCCTTTGGAATTAGGTGGAATGGGTGCAAAGGCTCTAAAGAGACGGGTGAGAAGCATCCTGTAGGGAAGAGCATTGGTTCCTAGCATCGGTCATCCTTTTGGCCACATAGTAAGCTAAATTGAATGGTTGGTTGGTAGACACACTATAGAGCATGTAACTAAGACAAGCATTGATGTGCAGGGCCAGTTTAGGCATGGGACGAAGTGGGCGACCGGCCGAGGCCTGATTTTTTAGGGGGCCCGATTTTTATTTTTTTTAATGTATATATATAAAAATTGTATATGTAATTAACTAAGCCCATTACAAATCTTAACAATTGTCCAAAAATTAAACCATATAACTTAACTCACATAAAAATGCCCACTTACATATCGTTTTTATATTTTAGTTTATATTATATAATTTGTTGCACCTAGCCTCCGGGCCCTTTTTTTTTTGCTCGGCCTAGGTCCATAAATCCTCAGAGACGGCCGTGTTGATGTGGTCTCGGTTACCTATGGTGCACAAAACATTTTCCCTAAGGACTTCTTCCCATTTCTTGAATTGGGGTTTGAGTTCGTTGAGTTCCATACTAAATGGATCTTGATTGACTTCATTGCCCGAACGGGTTCTTTTGGTGGTTGAGGTTCTTGGAAGGAAGAGATGTTCTTGGATAATTTCCTTGGCAACTAGAGGAGTGTCGTATGGAGGCATGCGATCAACGATTGAGTCAAGGATTGAAAGGGACCATATGTCCAAGTAAAGGCATGTGCCTCGATAAGGAAGTCCAAGGATTTGGGAAAATTGATCAAGAGGAAGGTGATACTCATGTTGGTTGACCTTAAAGTTGACGGTTATTAGACCATCATCTTCAGTGGCAAGAACTACACTAACATAGAATTCTAGGACAAATTGGTTCATTGATGTTTAGGAGACAATGAAAGTCGATGGCGGCAAGTTCTTGGCGAATGTTTGTGTTTTCTAGAAAGGATTGGTCAATGGTTCTACCCTCATGAAAGTAAGGTTTTTCTAAGGCTTTGAAGATTTTAACTTGTGCGGGAGTAAGACCCTTAGTTTTATGGTGTTTGGGAATGTAGTTAAGAGTGTCTTTGTGATCATAGAAAGTTGCGGGAGGCATGTTTGATTCTAGATACACAAAATTTCAAACTTTAGTCGAAATTAATGAGAATTTTGATATAATGTTCTAGTGTGTGCCTATATGAGGATAATGTGGAAGTGGGGTTATCTCGACTCCTTTTAATTCATAAAAAAAATTTCTTTTAGCAAATGTTGTAACAAAACGAGAGATAACCCAAACGCTCCTAATTCAATGTAGCTTCAATCGAATGTACCCGAAAATACATATTAGTTATGTACTCCCTTTAGCATTCAAGAGACATTATGCAAATGATGTTTTAAACATAACGTTTTTATTTGTATGAAAAATGTGAAAAATTATTTGTCCTAATTGTGAGAAGATTTTTACAAAAATTTGACATGGGGTTTTTAGCAAATCGTGATAATGTCTTACTAGATGCAATTTCTAACTAAGGGAAACATGATTAGTTATGTAATCTACAAATGTACTTCATGATCTACCTAAGAAAATGAATAACCCCCAAGTTTTGGTTTTGTGCATAAATTTGATGTCCTAGACTCATAATTTAGAGAAGAAAAGTAGTAACGAAACTTACAGTGTTGATTAGGGCTCTGATTAGTTGAAGGAAAGGCCTTAATTTTGAGTGTGGTATGTTATGGGATGAGTTTGGGTCGTTTGTGTGTTATGGTTATGTGAAGGAGGGGTGTTTGTTTAATACTTAAATTATTCTGACCCACAGAACCACGGATGGGACGGAACCAAATCCAGGGTTCCATCCCTCATTTCGTTTGGTTCCGTGGGGACAGAACATGTTTTAGTCAATTTTGTCGTTTTGAGCAAACAAAGGTTTAAGCTGATGTTCAAAACTACAAATTAGGTTCCATTAGTCTTAGTCCAAGTCTAAGAAGATTGAATGGCTCACGTTTAAGAGGTTTAGTTAGAATATCGGCAATGTTATCTTCTGAGGATACTTTCTCGATAGAGATGTTTCCTTTTTGAACATTGTCGCGAAGGAAATGATGATGGATTTCGATGTGTTTAGTTCGAGCATGTTGAACTGGATTTTTACTGAGATCGATAGCTCCTTTGTTGTCGCAAAGAATAGAGATGTTGTTAAGTTGAATTCCGTAGTCGACAAGAGCTTGCTTCATCCAAAGATCTTGTTGGCATGCTTTTCCGACTGATACATACTCAGCTTCGATTGTTGAAATAGCGAGAGTCGTTTATTTCCTAGAGAACCATGAGGTAAGACAATGTCCAACAAAAGTACAAATACCACTTGTGCTTTTTCTAGCAACATAGTCACCGGCATGGTCCGAGTCGACATACACTATGGTTTCTACTCCCGTTCCTTTGGTATACCATAATCCTAGATGTGTAGTACCTTTTATATATCTAAAAATCCGTTTTACGGCTTCAAGATGTGATGTTTTTGGATCTTCTTGAAAGCGAGCACATAGACAAACACTAAACATAATGTCGGGTCTACTAGCCGTGAGATAAAGTAGACTACCAATCATTCCTCTATATTTAGTGTTATCTACGGATTCACCTTCTTCATTTTGGTGAGTTTGGTTTCCGAGGACATAGGCGTTTTAATAGGTTTAGAGTCTTCAAGACCAAATTTCTTTAGCATGTCTTTTATGTATTTAGATTGGTTAAAGAATATCTCATCTTCTAATTGTTTTATTTGAAGACCTAAGAAAAAGTTTAGTTCTCCCATCATACTCATCTCAAACTCGTCATGCATGATTTTTGAGAAATCGTCACATAACTCTTGACAAGTTGATCCGAATATTATGTCATCCACATATATTTGGACAATGATAATATGTGAATCCTTTTTCTTGGTGAAGAGAGTGTTATATACTAAACCCATGGTGTACTTATGGTCAACTAAGAATGTTTTAAGTCGATCATACCATGCTTTTGGTGCTTGCTTAAGTCCGTATAAAACCTTTTTAAGTTTGTAAACATGATTTGGTTTTTCAAAATCGGTGAAGCCCGGAGGTTGAGCGACATACACTTCTTCATTTATAAAGCCATTTAAAAATGCACTTTTGACATCCATTTGAAAAAGTTTGAAATCATGTGCACACGCATATGCAAGTAAAATTCTTATAGACTCGAGCCTAGCAACCGGAGCAAAAGTTTCATCGTAGTCAATGCCTTCTTATTGATTATAACCTTGTGCTACTAGCCTAGCTTTGTTTCTAGACACTACACCATGTTCACCATTTTATTTCAAAAGACCCATTTTGTTCCAATTATCATTTGACTTTTTGGTTGAGGAACTAATGTCCAAACATCATTTCTAACAAATTGATTTAACTCTTCTTGCATAGCAATGACCCAAGATTCATCTTTTATAGCTTCATTTATATTTTTGGGTTCAATGGTTGACACAAAACAAAAGAAGTTGCTTTGATTTTGGACTTGTGATCCTAAGGTTCTTTCATTTATTTTTCCTATAACACTATCTAATGGATGACCTTTAGGTTCTCTGATATTGACAATTTCTTTGTTCAATAGTTCATCTTTCTTATCATTATTTATATTCTCTTCGTTTTCTACAAGTTGACTTTCAACTAAGTCATCATCTACCAAAGGTGATGTCTTAGAGGGAGGTGGACTTTCGTCAAATGTTACGTTTAAGGATTCCTCGACTCTTGAGGTTTCTTTGTTTAAAACAATATAAGCTTTGCTATTTTGAGAATATCCAATGAATACACCTTCATAAGATTTTTGGTCAAATTTGGTGAGATAATCCTTAGTGTTTAAAATAAAACATTTACTTCCAAACACTTTAAAGTATCCTAGCGTAGGCTTTTTACCTTTATATATTTCGTATGGTGTTTTGTTTAAAAATGGTCGAATTAATACTCTATTTAAAATGTAGGTTGAAGTGTCAATGGCGTTGCACCAGAACTTTTTGTGGTATGTTTTGTTCATTAAGCATTGTTCTACTCATCTCTTGAAGAGTCCGGTTTTTACGTTCTACAACACCATTTGAATGAGGAGTACGAGGAGCCGAAAAAATTATATGTTCTGCCGTTGGCATCACAAAAGTTTCCAAATTGTGTTTCATTATCAAATTCACAGCCATGATCCGTTCTTATTGACACAATACGACTATCTAGTTGGTTTTGAATTTTCTTACTAAGAATTTCAAATTGATCAAAAGCTTCGTTTTTACTTTTCAAAAACTTTGTCCAAGTGTATCTTGAATAATCATCTACTATGACCAAAGTGTAGAATTTGCCTCCATAAATTTGTATAGCGGATGGACCAAATAAATCCATATGCAAAAGTTCTAGACACCTAGATGTAGACACCATATTTTTAGCCTTATGGCTACAATGAACTTTTTTTCTAATTTTGCAGGCATCGCAAAAGTGTTGGTCATATTTCAACTTGGGTAAGTTCTTAACGAGGTCTTTTGAGGATAGAGATTGAATGAGTCTCATATTGGTGTGGCCTAAGCGTCTATGCCAAAGATTTGAGGAATCATCTAACGAAGTTAAGCAAAGTTTATCTCTAGAAGTTTTATCAATTTTCATGACGTATACGTTGTTTTTCAAAACTCCTTTTGCGATGGTTATTCCATCTTTTAGTATTTTACTCTCGTTTTCACTAAATAGGACGTTATACTTTTTACGGCATAGTTGACTAATACTAAGAAGGTTGAATCCTAGATTATCAACATGAGCAACATTATCAATAGAGAGAGAGTCATGAGAGATAGTACCTTTTCCGATGATTGTGCTTTTCAACTTGCTACCAAAAGTAACATTACCTACGTCATATTCTTGATAGGTTGGGAAGAGGCTTTTGTTACCCATCATATATCTTGAACAACCGCTATCTTTTATCCATTCGTCCGGTTCCAAACCAACTTTCAAGCATACCTAGTTTATATAAAAATTCAAACATCCGGTCCCCAATATCTCATGGGTTCATTTTGGTTAAACATTCCATTAACTTGGTTCATGTATGGAAATGGTGGATATGTGTTCCATGGCAGGTAATTAGGAGTTTGATAATGTCTATGAAAGTTTTGGTTCCAACCATTTTGATAATTAGGTTGCGTGTTGTAGTTACTTTTTGGAAAAGGGCGTTTGGGAATAGTTGATTTAGGCCTCTGTTGAGTGATTTTGGATCTATACTCATTTTTAGAAAGTCCTAATCTTATTGCAACAACTGGTTTTTGTTTAGTTTCATTTGTGGTAGTGTTAGGTTTCTTTGTGACTTTAACAAACTCAGTACGAGCCGATGTACGAACTTTCTGTTCTACTGAGGTACCCACGGAACCAAACTGTTCCACAGGCGGAACCAAGTTTTTGGTTCCGTCTGATCCGTGGGTCCCTGAGCCAGTTGGAAAAGTTTCTTGTACTTTTTTGGCTTGTTTCTTTAGACTACTTAAATCACCTAATTTCATAAAACCTAGTCCAGTTTTATCATGTGGTAATTTTTGGATTCTCATTATTTCATCCACACAACAAATATTTTTATCAAATCTTTTGAATTTAGAATTTTGTTTGATGAGATCATTCTGTGTGATTTTTAGTCTTTCAATTTCATGTTTGAGCTCTTGACATGATGTACACACTGAGTCAATGGCTTTACTCTTTTCTAAACGTTTTGCCTTTTCTTTTAGTTCATAAACTTCATTTTCCAGAAACTCCTTTTTAGTTTTTAAAAACTTGTTTTTGTTTATGATTTTTAAACTAAGTTCACATAGTTTGTTATATTCATTTTGTAATGTGTCATCATCAATAGAAGAGTAGGATGAGTCAGAGTATACCTCGTTTGAGTCTTGAGCCATGAGAGCAATTTCGTCATTCTTTGGTTCCTCGTTGTCATCTTCGCTATCACTCCGAGCACCACTCACAAAAGCTCTTTGAGTTTTATTTTTAGGTGGCTTTGGACAATCTCCTATGAGATGGCTTGTGTCACCACATCTAAAGCACTTTCTTTCAACCTTCCCTTTCTTATGGTCACGATCTTTTCGGAAAGATTTCTTATCATCTTTAGGTTGTCTTACAAACTTTCCTCGTCTTCAGAAGAACTTTTTGAAATCTCTTACGACCATGGCATATTCTTCATCTTCACTTCCCGAGCTAGATTCTTCATCATCACTTGACTCTGTTCTTGCTTTTAAGGCAATGGATTTGATTTTTTCCTTTCTGCCTTTAACAATTTCTGAATCATTCACCATCACCATTTCATGAACTTTGAAGTTTCCAATTAGCTCGTCAAGTGATAACATTGAGAGATCTTTAGATTTTTTAATAGCCGTCACTTTTGCTCTCCATTTTGGATGAAGTGCTCTAAGGAATTTCCTGACAAAATTCTTGCTACAAAAGGATTCATCAAGTGCTTTGAGAGAAGTAATAATAGTATTAAAGCGAGCAAATGCACTATCAATAATTTCATCTTCAAGAATACTAAATTGTTCATATTATTGGACAAGAAGATCAATTTTGTTATTCTTGACTTGTGAATTTCCTTGATGAGCAATTATTAAAGATTGCCAAATTTCTTTAGCGGTTTTGTACATAAAGACTCTTTCAAATTCCTTTTTAGTTAGAGCATTGTAAAGCATTATTTTTGCTTCATTATTTTTTGCAATTAACTTTTGTTGCTCATCACTATGACGAGTGAGAGAAGTATCCTCATCCCGACCACTTACGATATCTTTCATGATATGTTTATGATCATCTTCTATAATTATATACCATAGATCTATAGCCTTTGATTTCACATATGTTTCAAAACGACTTTTCCAATAGATAAATCCATTTGGTTCTAAAAGTGGTGGTCTTTGCATAGATTGTCCTTCTTTAAAGTTTTCAAAATTCATGGATCGTTTCAAGTTTTAAAATACAATAAATTTTAAAAAGAGTTAATTTCATAAATGGTCCATGTGTTCTGCCGGGTTTAACGGGTTTAGTCCTTAAACTTTTTTTTTAACGGATCCAGTCCCTGTGGTTGCGACCCATAACGAGTTTGGTCCCTGAGACTGACTGTCGTTAGTTGTTTCCGTTTGCAACAAAAATTTGCACCGTTAGTCCTTTATACTAACGACCGTTTATACTTAACTCAAAACTTTTTTTTTCTTCTTCTAAAAATAAATAAATAAATAAAATGGTTTTCTTATATTTATTTTTTCTAAATATCTTTTAAATTTATACACGTTTTTATACATATTTTTATACACGTTTTCATACACATATTTTTATACACACATTTTTTATACACACGTTTTTATATACATGTTTTTATACACGCTTTTATACACACGTTTTTATACACGTTTTTATATACATTTTTATACACACATTTATACACATATTTTTATACACGTTTTTATACACATGTTTTTTATACACATGTTTTTATACACATACTTTTATACACATGTTTTTATACACACATTTATACGCACATTTATATGGATATTTTATACACACATTTATACACACATTTTTATACACGTTTTTATACACACGTGTGTGTATAAACGTGTGTATAAAAACGTGTATAAAAATATGTGTATAAATGTGTGTATACATTTGTGTATAAAAATGTGTGTATAAATGTGCGTATATATGTGTGTATAAAAACGTGTTTATAAAAACATGTGTATAAAAGCATGTGTATAAAAAACATGTGTATAAAAACGTGTATAAAAATATGTGTATAAAAATGTGTATAAAAACGTGTATAAAAACATGTGTATAAAAACATGTGCATAAAAACGTGTATAAAAATATGTGTATAAATGTGTGTATAAAAACGTGTGTATAAAAATGTGTATATAAAAACGTGTGTATAAAAAATGTGTGTATAAAAATGTGTGTATGAAAACGTGTATAAAAATACTGTATAAATTTTAAAAATATTTAGAAAAAAAATTATAAGAAAACCTTTTTTTTTAATTTTTTTTATTTTTTAGAAATAACAAAAAAATAAAAATAAAAAAAAATAATAATAAAAAAATAAAAACCAATTTTTGAGTTAAGTATAAACGGTCGTTAGTATAAAGGACTAACGATGCAGATGTTTGTTGAAAACGGTTGTTAGCTAACGGACAAAACTAACGACAGTTAGTCTTAGGGACCAAACCCGTTATGGGTCACAACCACAAGGACTAGATCCGTTAAAAAAAGGTTTAGGACTAAACCCGTTAAACCCGGCAGACTACAGGGACCATTTATGAAATTAACTCTTTTAAAAATATTGAGTAACGTAACTGTGATACCAATTGTGGAAAGCTAGAAGGGGGGTTGAATAGTTTTACCGTTTTTAATTTTAATTTACTTTGAAAACTTTGTGTGAATTCAACTAATGTAAATAATAAACGAGAAGTAAAGTGCAAGTAAATAAAGAAACGATCAAACCACAACACGAGGGTTTATAGTGGTTCAGTCTACAAGGACTCTTTTTCCTTACCCTACTCCACTCCCCGAGTATCCAACTCGAGAGTATCCTTTACTAATCAACAAGCCCCTTTATCCGGCGGAGAAAACCTTACACGTCGCTTTCACAAGATTTCCGACATAAAGCTAAATGTCAAGTTCTTTTACAAGGGTACAACCACTCCCGTCACACTATGTATTTTGAGGACTAAAATACTAACCGATACTAACCGATTACTACAGAGGATTGACGATTGTTTGGTACAAACAATGATGTATGAACAACAACAATTCACACAGTGACAAACTAACAAGCCTTGCAACGTTTTGTTGAAGCTTGTAATGCTTTGATCTTCTTGCTTCAAAGAAGTTCACTAAAATGAAATATGAATGAAAGAATATATGATGTTGTTTATGCTTTTAAGTGATGAGAAAACATTAATGTGTGGCTTGCTATTTATAGGCAAAACTGCCTTAGCAACCCACGGATGGGACAGAACCAAATGTTGGGTTCCGTCCTTGTATGCATTTGGTTCCGCCACCTGCTGACAGAAAATTTCCAAAATCTTTGTCAAATCTAACCAAAATATTTGCTATATCTTTCCTTGATTCTTTGAGTAGCAATCTAAACAAGATATTCAACATATCTTTTAAAGATTTCAATATCTTCCAAAGATCTTCAAAGATGATGCATGCCATGATGTAATCATACATTTCCATTTTTAGATTAAACTAGTTTTTGAAAGTATATTTTGTAAAATGTATATATTACCTAGGTGATGTTTAGATTGTGTTTATGAAAGACTTGTGACTTTATAAGTAAAAGACTTAACTATATTTATGTTTTGCTAAAATAAAGTTTATAATTGTCGTTAACAAAATTAGCAAAGATCGTAAAATATAAATAACATTTTTAGACGATATTTGAATTAACAGAATTCATCATAGATTTAACTAGGCCAAACTTACTCCAAGTATTCCTTACATAGTTCTCGACTACCGGGTACGCCACACCTTTGCCCAAAAAGAAGCCATACACAGTGTTACTAAACCTTTCACGAACATCATGAACCGAATCCATCGAGACTGCTACATCCGACCCGTTGCCAGCTGGTATGTGCTAGCAATGTACGAAAGTTTGCACCTTTCCTACTCGTTTCACCCTTAAAGAACCTAGCATACGAACCAGGTTCTTTAGCAAAGTGCCAACGAAAAGTGGTGGTAACATAAAGCTTATAAGGATTTCCGATTTTTCTTATGATTTGGTATTGATGGATGGCGACAGTGATTATTATATATATTATAAATATTACCCATGCTTAATTTTATGGTTACAAAATTGAATACTCCATCAATATTAAGATGGATGTTACAAGTTTAACTATTTTTTCAACAAAATTAAGATCATGTCACAAAAAGTAAGTGTGTAACTTAATTTTTTTAAGATTATTATAAAAAGTACGTTTAAAATGCGCTTTATAGTAAGACGTAAGATAAGATAGTGTTAAGATTGTCATCATCACAAAAGATGTCAGGTTCAAACTTCACTAAAGGGTTGTGTATTCGGTCGGGATAAATATTTAAGTAATAAAAGACAAAACTTTAAACCCTAAAGGGTTGTGGATTCGGCTGACCCCCTAAGGGGGGAGTTTGACTCATTGTCAAACTTGTATTACTTATTGGGTAATTCCTAGGGATTTCTAATGCAATTAAAAAAGGGTTTGTAATCCAATAATTACTTACCTAAAGTAAACTAGAAATCACATTAATCCTCTAATCCCTAAAATATCCCTTCTCCTCCCTCTTGTGTTCGACCAATCGGCAAAACCAAAAGGTCAAAACCCTTTGGTCGATTCCCAAAGTCAACTTTAGTCGACTCCCTAGTTGACTTCCAGTCGATTAGGTTTTACCCGTTTTCATACTCGCCATCTTGCATAGGTTCGTAGCACTAATTTTACATGTGTAGTACCGGTGGATACTTGACGCGGTCCAAGTGGTGATTTTCTTCAAGAACCCTAAGAAGATTCGTGGAGTATCAAGAACAAGAAGAAGGCGTTATGTGATGATCAAAAAAGGTCGTAGAGCTTACGTTATTGAGGATAAACAAGTAAATAATCCTCAACACCTTTTTTATGTATTATTTAGGTTATATCTCTGATTAGAAGATCTGTGTACAAGGGTTTTGGCTGCATGACGTTTATGAGTTTATTTTTCGATGTGCATATTTTATAGGTCACGCGGATGACCACCAATACTGTAACACCCCTAAAATATCGCAGCGGAAAGTAATATCATTGGGGTGCTACTTATAGTACAATAGTCATAATCATAGAAAACGACTCTAAATGAGATGCTTTAAAAGTTTATTATTCGATCATAATAAAACATCAGAGTTACAAGAGGTCCCAAATAGTTTTAGAAAACATAATGTAGTAACATAAAAGTTTTCAAGAGTTTATCGAATGATAACACAATGCAAGCCATCAAAACATTCTCCGTGCGACTTCATGCTTGCCAATTATCTTAAGGACCTAAGATAAAACATGCTAAAAAGTCAACACAAAAGTTGAGTGAAATTCATAGGTTTATAAATAAATAATGGACCACAAGATTTCAAGTTTAAGAGACAATTGTGTAAGCCACAATAGTCATAAAACAGTTATTATTGCACTAACCTCATGAACTCAAAACGTTAACTGAATCATAGAGATGATAATAATAATAATGCCCTGCAAGGTAATTTGCCATTTTACCTAGATATTCAAATATAGTGTGTTCGGTTGTCTAACCAATCAACACAAACGGGATTCCTCAATCCCAATAGGCCTATTTACAATATTCGCGTTTACTCACAAGTAATTAATGGTTCATGATGTTAGGGACTTATTTGGCAATAGTGGACTTAGGCGATAATACTTTCTGGTAAGCATACGGTTTAAAGCACTTGTGTCCAAATTGTAAAATAGCATGTATCTCCCTCAATGGGTTTATAAACAGTTTAAAGAGTTAAAGTGGGGCTATGAACTCACCAAAGATCAAATAGCAAGATGTAAATAAGGAATGAGGAAACCGAGATGTCCTACGAGCAACCTAAAAATAATATGTTGCGTCTTAGGTTTTAAAATAATAGAGTATGAATGCAAGTAAGTATACTATATCAATCATGCAATTGTACATAGCGTTTTTAAGGTTTATAAAGTGACAGGGACTAAAATTGACAAGTTGTGAAAGTGTTACGAGCCCTAATTTATAAGTTGTCCGAGGTTCGGGTTTTATGTTATTTCTATAGTCTAAATATTCTAATGTGTGGATATGTGGTCAATTTGTCCAAAAGATGAGTTATCGGATTTATTTCCAAAAATGGGTCCTACCACTTCGAGTAAGTACGAAATTTATCAAGTGTTTAATAAAATTATAGTTTACCAAATTTTATATTTATAATAGTTACATCACTATTATTATTATTTTATAATATTTATAAATGTCACAAAATATATTGACTATTTTTAAGTAAATCTGGATAAGTTATATAATTTTTGGGTTAAGTGCGGGTTTTGATAAAGTGGATATTCGTTGCTAAAAGTCCCGTTTCTCATAAACCGTAAGAGTTATACTTTAAATTTTATATTCCCGGAAAGGTTTTTAAGGGTACTAACTAGATTTGTGGGTCCCACTGTTCTAAAAATTGCATAGCCTAAATGAAATTACCATTTTACCCTTATATGTCAGGTCTGATCTGGGACAGTTTCAAATAGTTTCACCATTTTTGCAATAAGTTGAGTTCCGTAACTCCGTTTTACATGGGGTTTTCGGCTACGTTCAAGTTAAAGTATTAACTTCATTTCATAAAACTGGACCGAGTCTCATAAATGATTAGATCTATGAGCTTTTTACGTTTAAAATCTGGTGTACGTTTTCTGACAAGTTTTACCGTTTATTTTCTAATTGAATCATCGGGTATCGTCACGCGACCAACCACCCAGCAAATCGAAGCTAAGAGATAAATCTACTGCCTTATATTTTTACTTAAGCCTCAAAGTCTACTGATTAAGTGCAGAAATTACGAGAACAGTCCCTGGTCCAAATGGTCTTTGCAAATCTAGTCCCAATCATAGTTTTTAAGTATTTTAAGCTATGTACAATGCACAAATTAATACAACAAGTATATGATACATGAAAAGTACATAAAATATAAATGACATTAGATTTGAAATGAGAAATATTGTGTGGTTTCTTACAAGAGTGGAAAGAAATACAAGAGAAATCAAGGATCAATAGCACCAATTTGCAATCACCAAATCAACAAGCTTCCAAAATTTTAACCCTTTTAATCAACTACAAAAATGATTTTTACAAACCCAAATATACTCCAAGAAACCCCTTTAAACCTTGTAAGATCTTGATCAAAATACCCAAGAACTGGCCTTCAATCTTTAACACAATAGTTTGTTTGTAAAAAAAAAATAAAAATCAAAAGGATTGTTGTTTGTGGGTTTAGTTGTACGGCATCACAAAAAAAAAAAAAAAGAGACAAGAAATATGAAATTTGTGAGATCTAGATATTTGTATGTTAAATAGAAGCATGCAAGTAAAATAACATGTGTCCTATCCTTATGTTATAACTTGACACCACATCTATGATAACCACAAGGGACGTGGCACTATAGGGTGCTAGTGGAAATATTGTGTTGACTATCTTGTATAAGAATGATAGTTCAGAGTATAGAGGGTATAGTTGATCTCGGTAATTACTAACGTTAAATTCTTATGTCACAAAACTTAAAATCGGGTAACGTAAAAATACAAAACTTATAAAAATATTAAAATTTGACATCAAAACCTATTTTGATATTTTAAGTTATCCTTGAGCTTGTTGGGTGATTACTTGATGTTTAAAATTGAAACCACACAAAACGCAAAAAGTGCAAAGTTTAACTAAAAATAGAAAAGTAAAAATGAGATATTTAAAATATGATTGTCAGAAACCAAAATGTATAAAAATAATTATACTGAGTATTGTCAGGTGTCGGTTTGAGTTAAATGTACGTTTAATGAAATAAGTGAAATAATCTATCTAGTTATTCATAAAAGTAAATTTACTTAAAATAAAAATATTAAGTAAAATTAAATAATTAAATAATCACTTCAAAATTGTGAATTGTTACAAATACCCTACACTTTTAAGTTTGCTTGAACACGGAACATTCCTATCGTCATTCAATAGAGTGTTTTTTCCGCAAATTACTTTGTAATTCTTTTAATTCACCTAGTCCATCTGTCCCATATTAAGTGTCCGTTTTTAAAATGCACATAGTTTTACGAAATCATACTAACTACACTCTTTACGAATCAAATATCATCTCTACCCACTAAACTTTATTTCATTTGTTGAAAGATTAAATGGGTAGTTATTTTTAGACATTTCAAAATAGTAGTGTAGACACTTAATATGGATCATATATTAAAGAAATATACCCAGTTAGGCCATATACATGTAAATTAAAGACTTGTGTATTTGTGCTTAACCCTGTTTTATAAGTGATCACGAAACTATTACTCCCTCCGTCTCAAAATTATTGTCCTCTTTTGACTTTTTCGATGTTTACTTTTCAACTTTGACCTTAAGTATTTTTGTTTATATTACATAATAATTGATACCAAATATATGAACGGATTGAGTTTTAAATGTATTTTTATTGGTATAATTTTATCAAAAATTGTATAACACAAACAAAAATATTTATAGTCAAAGTTGAGAAAGAAAAACCGAAAAAGTCAAAAGGGGACAATAATTTTAGGACGGAGGGAGTATGAATTAAAGAGCTATCCCAACTAGGCCATATACATCTGGATAAAAAAAAACTTGTATTTTTCGAATAACTTGAAAATGAAAAACCATGTAACTCATCAATCTTAATATACATCATGCTTGTTAAGATCATGATCATAACCCTAACATCTTACGATACTACAAAGCAAAAACGATCTCGTTTCTACGCAAGATCTTTGCGAGATAGGATCTTAATAGGATCCCGATTTTGACAATATGATATTAATATCTCGTTCGATCCGATCTTACTTTTCACGAACCACAAGTTATAAAACTATATTTTATGTATTAAGTTTTGTAGAATATGAAAAACAAGAGACTAATTGTATTAACACTTCATTAATATTGACCCACATTTTCATAATATATATGATATATAATAATATGTGGATTTGCATAATTTTACAACACATATTAAGAAAATGACACTATAATATAATTTTAAAACCCCGATCTGATCTTACAATCACGATCGTATAAAGATGAAAACGATCATAGGTAGAATGCGATCTTAAAAACCTTGATATACATACTCTGAGTTTTAAATTTAGGGTGCGTTTGGTATGGGGGAATAGCAATGGGGGAATGACAATGGATATGATTGTAGATGTTTGGTATATTTATATGACTTTCAAATATATCATTCATACCAATAGGCTCCTTCCCCACCAAACATAAACAATGATAATGATAAACTTAATTATATGAATTGTCATTCTACCACATACTAAATCCGATACACATCGTGATTTCTAGCAACAAACCAAACCCTTATATCTTACATTACAAAACCTGCTAGACAAAACGTGACACGTCCAAAACAATTGTTAATCAATTTAGGATCCCATTCATATTCGTTTTATGAATCAAACAGTCGTCAGCGAAAAGATTCGTGACTTAAAAAAATATAACTCGAGGTTAACGTGTCAATTTTCTAGAATAATTAATTACTTGTACCAAAATGTACATTTTCTCTTGTCAAGTGTTTAACTTGCGTATATACGGAACTGACAACAGGCTAATTTAAAAATGTAATTAACTAGATAAACTTTGGTTAGAAAATGGCATGTCTAGTTTTGTTTTCATAAATGTTAAATCTCATTATAGGTTTAAATTAATAAATAAATAGCTGTTACATGTATTTGAGAAATGTGACAACATGAGGTAGTTAATAAAAAACTTATGTTATTTTATCAAATATTCTATTTATATACATACAATTTTCGCCAATTACCAATCGTTTTAATGTCAACTTTGACTTTGGCCTACATGTTAGTTTTATACTATGTTTCTATACATGGGCGCAGCTTATACAGAGAGGCGCCCGACCCCCCGAAATTTTTTTTGCAATGTAAGGGGTATATAGTTTTCGTGTAGAAAAATTTCGGTATATCCGGTTTCGACCCCCCGAAATAGCGTTAGGAAAAAAAAATTAGATTCCGACCCCCCACTGAAAATTGTCTAGCTTCGCCACTGTTTCTATAAAAATAATCCTATATATTCGGAAGGAGTCACGTATTTATTGAAACAAGAGGGAGGTACCCGCCGCGCTGCGGCGGGGTGCTTGCCTGTTTGTTTGAGTCCTTTAGGATAATAGAGGGATGTACTTTATATAACAGTTGAAAATGGATAGATGCATTAGTGCCATAATGTTTACAAAATAATGCCCGTTTTAAGCCGGTTGGCGTTAAACGTGCAAAGTTACAGGCTGCTACATGGTTGCTTGTAAGCAACATCATTATCATTGCATATCTATCCTAATAGTTAGAGGCTGATACATGATATCACTGCATAGCTATCCTAATAGTTACTGTACATTATATAGGAAGGTGCATATTCATAGCTGATATAGCTTCTGCCAGTGAATATGGGTTTTCTAATCGCGCTTCACTTTTTTGGTTTCTGGACCAGCAGTTTCTTCATCTTCAGAGCCGAACAACTCTTTGCGGGTTGTTGTGGATGTGCCTTCTCCTTTGGCGGCTTTTTTTTCTGCAGGATCGCTTGTCGTTGGTGGGGGTGATTGTTCCAATTGGTAATTCCTCTGCAGCAGCCACATTTGATGCTGATGATGTTGCTTGTTCCACATGGCCTTCAGTAACAGGTGGTAGTGGTTGTGGTGCATCTGATGCGCTATCCAGTATGAACCTCATGTAGGTTCTTCTGCTACCTGTCGCAAAGTGGAGGCGGAAGATATGGCTTGTATGTTCCAAGTCCCTTATTATTAGGGGCAACACATTCGAATTTGGATCAGGAATGTAGCTGAGAACATCGGTGACCGGTGGAAGCATTGAGTTTGCTTCAGGGCTGAAACATGTCATAATAATACTACCTGTTATGTCTGCCAAAGTTGCTTTGAAACAATAACTGTTGTGAAAATGTGGATACATGTATTAGTTTGTTGCGGCTTGGGTTATGTGGTTAATGAGATTGTAATGATACCTGTAGTTTGGTGTTGGCCTTATGCCTAACTGCTGGCATTGGCTGTGCGGGTGCCCTTCTTCTATTTTTATATGGCATGTGTGACATCTATTAAAGTACCAGCCCTTAGCTTCATCGATGAAGACAACGGTCGCTTCAGTTGTAAAGACCTCTTGCTGATATAAGGATGTGGAATCTGTTAATATAAGTTGTTTTCTACATGTTTGTGTATGAGAAGTTGACTTACCATATGAGTTTGCAGAATAATTTAACTTTCGTGGAATCTTAAATTGTTTTCTACATGTTTGTGGAATATGTTAAAGTACCAGCCCTTAGCTCATGAAAGGAAGTTATGCACACGAATGTTAGTATGTGTATTTGCAGAATAATTTAAGATATACAATTAAACAGATTCCATAAACAGGGAATACTAACATTAAATGCATATTTTTCACATACTCGTTTGCTATTCAGGCATATGATTCAGCACATGTAGTTGCACATAGCAATGTCAAACAAATTGTTATTACAAATGATTGTCTACATAGGCATCTTAAGTAGTAAACAATGGTCAGGACATGGCAAAGTGGTGGCATTTTACACTGCCCGGCTACATTCACGTTAATGGAAATTAGCAACAACAAAAAATATTTATGTGTGGCGACAATAAAATTAAGAAAACCTGTCTCCTTTTTATTTTGTCTAAAAATTCCTATAGACAATATTTTTCATCATATTCGGCGGTTGTCCTGGTTGGTCTGCGATGATGATTTTTAAGCCTTCGGGAGCGGTTGCTCTTGATAGGGCCACATACAACTGGCCGTGACCGAATACTGGTTCTGGCAAGTAAATGCCAATCTTCTTTAATGACTGTCCTAGACTCTTGTTGAT
Organism: Artemisia tridentata subsp. tridentata; assembly: GCA_021014915.2. Taxonomy (NCBI): domain Eukaryota; kingdom Viridiplantae; phylum Streptophyta; class Magnoliopsida; order Asterales; family Asteraceae; genus Artemisia; species Artemisia tridentata. The sequence continues at coordinate 394,471,458 of CP139504.1, forward strand.
TGTCATTGCATAGCAGGGCTTGATCGGAAACTGCTTTCGTTTAAATATGAACGGCATCTTGTCGTCTTTCATTATTGTTGGGAAAAGATACAATGTATCTGACAAGAGAATCTTATCTTTTGGGCAATTTGATCATGCAAGTTGCAAGTGGCTTCCCTTTTAGATGCCTATAAAAGGCAAAGACCAATGCCATTGTGTAGGATCGAGACCTTGATAGATCTTAGAGCTTGGCAAAACGTGTAGATAGCTTATGTAAACACAAACCAACTACTTTGTGAATCTCTGTATGATAGACTTGTGCCTATGCGGAAACTAAACACAATAATATAAAGAAGAAAGTAACTAACAAAGGTTTGATCCTCTATGGATCGTTTATTAACTAAAGATAATGTTTTTGACGCCTACATAAACCCTAGCTGCAGGTTTCTTTTATAGACCAAGAAACCCTAATACAGCTCATACAAACCGTGTAAAGAGATATACATGATCTCTTCTAAAAATAAATCTAACAAACATTCTAAACATACGGGATAACTATTACTACTACCCGCAGTAATGACTACTAACAGCAGAAACAAAATAAACTTAACAGCAGGAACCAACTGCAGCAGCAATGGATAACTACCAGCAGGAACCAGCTGCACTACCAGCAGGAATGGAAATAAACTATTATTCCAAAATTCCTAACAATCCTCCCCTAAACTGGTACTTGACTAGGTTAAGTTCCAGTTTCTTGATTGAGCTTTGAACACTTGGGCCTGAGGATTGCACTTGAGCAGCAGCATCAATAAGTAACCAGCAGCAACATCTTTAAAGCAAAACTTCCAGCAGCAACCTCTATATAACAGCAGCAATAGGAAAGCATCTCCAATTAAACTGGTTACCATGAACTTCATTTGATCTTGACTGCTACTATGACAATGTGTACATCAAATCACTTTAAGTTTCATACTATTCTCATCACTTCCAGGTGTGTTAACTCCTGTGAGAGGTGAATCATTGAAAAATTAATGGATTTGATGTCTCTTTACCAATAGCCATCACTACTGGAGTAGCCAATGTTTTGGTGTGTAAGACCATGGTACATTGATAACCATCTGATTTTTAGTAAATCAGCAACTATAAATGGATTTGAGTTGTTTTTACCTGTAGCCGTTTGCTCAGGACTAGCCAATTCTTGGTTACAGGTGAACCTTGGTGAATTGAGTACCAAATATGGTTTTCCAACTGCCTTTACCACAAGCCATATACATGTGGGCAAGCCAATTCTTTGGAAACCCCATGGGGTAAAAGCCATGGTGAATTGAAAACCATTTCAACTCTCAGTTGCGAAACATGGGTGAGTTGAGAACCCCATAGTTTTGAGCAAACTATGACAGCTATCAACGGATTTGATAATCACACCAGAGCCGTACCCTCATGGTGAGCCAACTTTTCCTTGTCTGTGAGACATGGTAAGTTGAGTACCATTTGAGGTGTGGTTCAAGAACCAACACTGTACCTGCAGGGTGTTACTCAAAACCATACAAGTTAGCACACAAAATATACATAAGATTTTTTATTTTATTATTATTATTTTTTTTTTATTTTTTTTTAACTAATAAATTTGAAAAGAAAACAAAACCAAATAACTAGAAAGAAAAGAAAAGAAAGAAAATATACAACAAGAGCCTCATGAACCATGATCAAGCAGATGGACATTTGGCAGCAGCAAGTTGTTCCCTGATGAACCTAACCAACTGTTCAGCTGTGTTCAAGTCATTTCCCACTGTATGTTTGGGAACTGTCAACTTCTGCTTGAGCATCCTCTCCATAAGTCCCACAGATAAGGGATAGTGGACATTTACAAACATGGTGAATACCTGTCCAGTGATAGTCTCCAAAACATGAACCTGGGAAGTACGATACACCTTCCAACTGTGTACTCTCCAGGATTGTTGATTAGCCCACACAAAATTAGCCTGTCCTCCTGGTAAGGAGTCCGTCAACACTTTCAATTCTCCCCAAAGAATAAGACCAAGTCCTTCAGCCTTATGAGTTTCATAGTATGTGGACACCATGCCATAGAGACGTATCAAATCTTGCTTATCCACCTTATCCAAAATCTCTCTAAGGAATGTAAAGTGCACAGCATTTCCATCAAGAGTAAACACAACATTTGTTTCACCTTGTGGAATTGGACGAATTGTCCAATGAGCAATATGACCCCATGGTTGAGGAGGATCATGTTCAGAGTCACTCTCTAAATCAATCTGTAGTAGTTCTTGATCATCCAACTCAGAAATGGGCCGAGAATAAGGTTTCTTATCATAACTCTTCTTTCTAGTTCTTGAAGAGGATGAGGGAGCTGCTTGAGTTGCATCAGCTGCATCAGCAGGAATGGATGTATTTGGTGGATCAGATAAGGTCTCATGAGTAGATACATCACCAGCATGTGAAGTAGAATCAGTAAGCTTAACTCTTTTGGAAGAAGGTTCGTCCAAAGCTGGAGTAGAACTGACGAAGATGGGTTTCATGATTTTGTCATAATGCAGCTGAAGTTCTGCATCTGACATACTCTTCACTTGAGCCATCGTCCACCTATGAATATATAGTGCATAACTTTGATTCTTGACAACACTTCTCATAAGGTTTCTCTGCTGCGCTGGAGTGGGAGGCTTATTCCTGTTTGATTTAGCTTTCTGTTCTGCAATTGCTCTCCTCTTATGTCTCATCACCTCCACCATTCTTGCAGGAAAGTTTGGATCTGATACATCAACTCCCAAGATATCCTTGGCAACATTAGGATTAGCAGCCACTTGAGATCAAATATGCATCCAATCAGCCTCATCAAAATGTAGAGAGGCAGCATCCAACTCCGTTTGTCTTTCTGGAGGTAAAGAAGAGGTGAATGGTGTATCTGCTCTTGCGAATTCTGCAGTAAAGTCTGCATAAACTTTCTTGGCCATTTCTGATCCCATCTGATGAACTCAAATAAGTACATTTTATTACTATCATTTATCCTATTAATTTGACTTGTTTTACTATATTATGTATGAGGATTGATACTTAATCGTTTACTTTTGTAATTCTCAGGTAAAAACAAGCATTTGGTGAAACTTGGCGATTTTGGACTAATAATGGAGCGAAACGTACATAAAGTGGAAGTCTACTGACATGGACAAGATCAAGTCAATTCTGCTCCAGATGCGCCGCATCTCACTATCAACATGCGCCGCATCTCTATCAAGATATCACCAGATACGATCCAAGATACAAGAGGACATGCGCCGCATCTAATCATGGAGTTACGCCGCATCTTCTGGCGGTGTACGAATATTCCTGAATATTATAATCTTGGACCCCACGCGAAGTTACGTACATGCGCCGCATCTACTTAAGTAGATGCGCCGCATCTTCCCTCAGACACAAACTATAAATACCCCGTAGACCAGACACATTGAAGAGTTCCAGAGATTCGGAAACCCTAAAACCTAAAGACCGAACAGAAGAGAAGGACGAATTCAGTCAAGAGGCAGCACAAGACACACCCAAATCGAAGATACAAGAGCTGTAAGAAGGTGCTGCATGTATTTAATTCATTAAGTAGTTTTGTTTTATTGTTTTAGCAAACTTTAATTCATCAGGATTGGTGGCTTGTGTAATGTGACAACGGAAAGATTGCACTCCCTTTAATACTTGCTTTCCCATCAATTAAAGTTTATATGTTGATGTCTTTGGTTACTACTTATTAGTGCATTGACCACCTCTGTGTTTATTAGTGGCTTGCGGGCACCCGACTGCGGGACAAGGTGTGGCTCCCACGGTTGTTTCTAAATTGATCACTTAGGAATAACTTTTAGACATAAGTCGTCATTAAGGGTTTACTCGCCGATGAGAATAGGACCAACGAGAAAGGGTTAATTACATACACTTCATATAAAGCTATCAATAAAACAAGTGACAATCTACTTAATCATAAGGACAGCCCTCTTATTGTCTCAAGTATCTATCTGTGTACGTGTGTGCTACTTGCTGATTCGTGCCTATTTGTCTATTTTATTATTTAATTGCAAACAAAACTGTGCCAGTCTCTCAGGCTGAAACCCCCTTGCGTTAGGATATTAAAATACTGATTAGATTAACGAGATTATACGTTCCACTCTTAGTGATCGACACTCTACTTACCATTATCTTCATACTGACCGGGTACACTGCTCGTTAAGTGTGTGTGTTATTGATAAGTCGGCTAAATATAAATTTAAAACTTGAGTAGGCATTAAAACTGCTAAACCGCAACGACACATCACGCGCATCAAGTTTTTGGCGCCGCTGCCGGGGAGTGAATTGTTATTTTCTGTTAATTTGATTAGTATTTTAATTAGGTTTTTCTTTTTATTAGATTAATTGCATCATTGTACTATTTTGCATATTTGTTGTATTGTGTGTTATTTGTTTGCTTTTGTTTTTATTTTTGTGTGTTTTATTTTTTTTGTTTGGTGTGTTTAATTTTTATTTTTATTTTTCGTATTTTTCTGTTCTGCTATCGTTGTACTGTGCTAAATCAAACGATACGGCGCATCTGATCTCTCAGATACGGCGTATTGCGTTTAATTTTTTTTTAATACAACGCGTTTAATTAATTCGATACGACGCATCTTTTCCCCAAGATACGGCGTATCTGTTTTTAATAAGAAAATTTTTCTAAGCGATAAAGTAATACGACGCATCTGCTTTTGTAGATACGGCGTATCTGTTTTGATAAAAATTTTTTCTAAACATTAACGCCATACGACGCATCTTCTTCTGAAGATACGGCGTATCTATTATTTTAATTAAAAACAGTTTGCGAATTATTAAACAAATACGGCGTATCGATTTCCATCGATACGGCGCATCTTACTGAATCAAAAATCTTTTATTTTTAAACGTAACGAAAATACGGCGCATTAACTTTTGTTAATACGACAAATATAATTTGATAAATATAGTTGATTTTTGATATTTACCTTGATCGGTCAGCTACTCTCGTGTGCAAGTTGTTTATTTTCAGGATAAATGATGACTCGAGCATCACCAAGAAAGATTACATTCTGAACCAAACCAAGAGACGCTAGCTGAAGTGACCGAACATAAGACGGAACGAGTAGAGGAAAACTCAGTACTGGTAACATTGAACCTCTTTAATTCTTGAAATAGAATCCCAGGTAAACTCTACGATAATTCAACTGCCCAAAGGAAAGTTCTCTACACTATGATCTCAGTTTTATTATCCTTATTATACGTCTGATTCAATTCGTAATCTTAATTTTGTATGCTCAAAAACGATATTTGTTCCTAACCTCGGAATAAATCCTTATCCACTAAACAATAAGATTACGATTATTAATGAAACGTTTATGCCTATTACTCTTATTTTGAATTCATCTATATGGTGTGCCGTTTTTACCCAAATTTGATGTATAAGGAACTGTGTTGCGGAGGCCAAGGTACGTTCTTCATTTAAATTTCGTTAACTAACATAGAGATACGGCGGATCTAAATATCCGAAGCGCCGTATCCCTGACCAACTAGGACTTATTGACTAGTCAACGGAATTAACTAGATACGGCGCATCCCAAATTTCTAATACGGCGCATCGTGTCGCCTTATAAATACGACGGGAATACGCCGCATAAATACACACAGTTAAGAACACGCACTAAAATTATACTCAAAATCCGATCATCTTTCTTCAATCCGCCTTTAATCCGAGCATTAAAACATTCTCCTAATCACAAATACTAAGGTAATTGTTACATTTCGATTTAATTTTTGATTAATACGAAAATTAGGGTTTATAAGATTGAATCGATTCGCGCTTAAACGATATAGGGATATGATTAGAACTTGGAATTAATTATTTCCCCTAAGTTAATTTTAGATTTGGACAATGAATTTGGCACTAATTGAATCGACCGAAAATTTAGGTTTTGGGTTTGATTTTGAATATTTAGCGGGAAGGTAAATTAGCTGTGGTTGATTGAGATATTTGAACTGGTATAAGGAGAATATTATACTGTGATATTTAGTGGAAGTTTACGTCACGGATACGGATTCTTGAAAAACGTGCCTAACCCTTTACTTTATACTGATATGCTTTTAGATGCGGCGCATCTAGGTTGATTAATGCGGCGTAACGACCTATTTCAAAATTGCTAAAATCTTAGATACGCCGTATTGATTAATCTAGATACGACGCATCTCAATACGCCGTATCTGTTATCTTGCACCGCATCTCTTATACTTTATTCAGATACGCCGCATTGATTTAATCAATGCGCCGCATCTACCTGACTTACAGACTGTTTTCTGACTATGGATGTTTATTGCAGATGGAGTTACCTGAGCCTGCACGTAGGCACCCGTGGCTTCGTTTTGAAACGATGGGGCTAGCACAGGGTGTTGTTGATGATTATATGACTAAGCTCAGAAAGTTTTATCAGAGGAAAGTATTCAGTGTTCCGGTTTTGAATTTTGACAGCATCAACAATATTAACGAGGGTAACGCTGCTGAAAGTTTGAGAACTAGGTTGGAAATGATATACAAAGATGGGGAGGGGCAGATTTTATTCAGGTCTTACGCCTGGGAAAGGTTGTTCAGGATAGAGGAACCGTTAATTAAGGTTTTGATGTTGGAGTTTTTCTGCACTTTACACTATAGGGAGACTGATCTCGGTCTCGACACGTTTGACACTCTAGTATTCAGATTGGGTGGTTTTGAGAGAAGGATGTCTATGGGACAGTTTATACTTGCTCTTGGGTTGCATACTACAGCAGAGATGGCATCTCCTGGTTTTACTGATTATTGGGCTAACAGCTTGAGAGTTGTTTCAGATCGTGGGGAGTTGGGAGATTACTGGGTTGAGATTTCATCTGGAGGAGATTCTACCTCCACCACTCCCTCGTACACACTGATTAGAGAGCCGATGAGGAGGCTTTGTCATCGCCTGATTGCCCTGACTATTGCCGGAAGGGGACAATCCCCTGAGAAGGTAACTACTTTGGATCTTTTTCTCTTGCGGAGCATGGACGGGGGGGCTGTGGTGAACATCCCTCACTTCTTAGCACATTATTTACACCGAGTTGCTCCAGGGAGAGATGGTAGGAGCCAGATGACTGGGGGCCATTTTGTCTCTCGTCTTGCTAGGCATTTTGGGATATTAGGTGATGAGATTCCCGGTGATCTTCCAGTTGATGTTGCTAGATTGCCTAGTATGGATGCGGATTATCTTGCGACGAGGCTTGGGATATGTGAAGAGATGATAGATGGGTACTTCTGGGCACCACTTGGACCACCTAGGCCTGCTGAGCCAGAGCAGGGGGATGCTCAGGCAGCCCCGGCTGCTGCTCCTGCTCAGGAGGAGGTACATGCACCAGCACCAGCTCCCCGCACTATTGGACAGAGAGTCGAGAGAGTGGAGCTGGAGGTTAGGTCATTGAGGGAGGCTCTGGAGGCGCAGAGAGTTGAACTCGCTGGAGTGAGGAGAGATACGAGTTGGTTGGTCGACGGTGTCAGTAGATTGATGGCTCTTAATGGGGTGAGCCACAACCTCCCAGACGGTGCTTATGTGAGTAGGATTATCAGATACGAGCGCAGGGTCCGCCCCAGGACAGACGGAGCTAGCACTTCAGGGGCCCAATCAGATGACGTGACTCCTGACCAGCCCATGGATTGACTACTCTTTGCATTTTCATTATGGACACGTTTTCCCGTACATTACTTATATTAATTTTGGATTGTACTGACAACTATTCTCATGTTTATATTTAATGTTTCAGTTATGTTTCTTGTTATATCTGACGAAGACTGGCATTAAGTTCAGCACGAGAGTACGAGAGAACATTAGAGATTAAACCGTGGAACGTGCCAATTTACAACAGACTGTTAACAGTCTGTTTGGTAATTACATGCGCCGCATCTGGTAAACAGATGCGACGCATCCTATCCTTTATTTCATTTTCATTTTTATTTTCGACTTTAAAACTTTTTATCAGTTATTTTAATGCGGCGCATCCCTGGTTAAGGATGCGGCGCATCTTTATTCTGATCCGTATTTATTCCAGGCTCGATACGGCGTATCTTCTTCAATAGGATACGGCGCATCGACTGACCTGATGATTTTCAGTTTTAATTTTTAAGTTTTATTTTACCTAACTACTAATGTATTATGCAAGTTGAACCTTTCTTATCTTAGGTGTGTTTTAAAGTGTTGGTGGTATTATAGTTTCCTGAATTTCATGTGGATACATCAAGTATGAAGCTTTAACGTTCTAATCCACAAGAAAGATGATTTTTGCTCATATACTAATGGAGGATCATACCGAGCAAATCTCAGGGGAGTTTTTCCGTTCTAATTCTTTTATTTCCAGTTTTTAACCTTTTATACAAACAACGAGGACGTTGTTTAACTTAAGTGGGGGGATAGGAGAATTAGAACACTTAACACTTACTTGTCCTAAACTTTTTCAAAAATTATGCTTAAAATGTGCTTAATATATCAAACTTAAAAATTTTTAGCATGTTTTTGTTTAAGATCTAAGTTACATAACTGCACACATGACGTTATTTTCAAAAATTGTGATTTTTCCAAAATTCACAAATCTATGAGTGTGCCGGTGACTTGTAAACTTTAGAACTTGGCTTGTATACTATTCGAGACCACCATAATGAGTATTATTTATATAATTGGAATGACTTGTCTAACTTGGTAAAATTCTAGGATTACACCCAAAAAGCCTTTATATGTTATGTGTTATTAGCTAACTACACTGGTTAGTTAACCCCCGTATAAAACCTTTTGTTACTCTCACTTTTAGAGTAAGATACCCCTAGAAAAACATTCAGAGCCATTCCTTTCGTTTCTTACACCTATGTTTAAAATGTTTCGTTACACCTTAAACCTTAGCCTACCCTGTAGATTAGAATCCGTGGTTGGTTAATTGCTATAGGCAGAGTGTGTTTCCTTACATTACCTGTGTTCGCGTGCGTAATTCATTATATATGGTTAGGTCGGGAAATTGCACAATGCAATTGAAGTGAAAGTAAATATTGTATATTTTAGAGTTTATTTTTCGTGTGTTTACTACTTTCACTATTTACCATTATTTCTGAAGTTATGAAAAGTATGGAAAAATTATCCGGAAAGAAAGTTATAGTGATGTGGTGAAATTTTACACATCTATGTTTATGTTACAATTAAAAAAAAAAAAAAAAAAAAAAAAAAAAAAAAAAAAAAAAAAAAAAAAAAAAAAAAAAAAAAAAAATCGAAAAAATGAGAAAAGAAAAAGAAAGAAAAAAGAGTTGGATGTTTATTTTAAGCCAACAATGTAAAGTTATGTAAGTGGTTCATATGGCCACTATTTGTTGTATTATATCTATGGATTGAATGGGAATTGGCAGTTATGGGAATGCCAATTAAGGATTATTCTTTGATTAAGGTTTTGTTGAGTATAATTCGTGTCTACCTAAAGCGTGTGTTTCAAGTGTTAAAGCGTGAGTTATTCAATGATATGAGTCTTATTCATGGGATGGTTGGATAGTGATTAACCACACTTAGGATTTTAATTTATTTGTTTTGTTTATTTTTATTTTTACACCAATTTATATCCTAAATGTTATCCATACCCTATATTATTCTTTATCCAACCGAACCTTTGATTTATTGAGATTAGGGATTTGAGCAATCTTAAGTATCGTAGTCGTGGATTCGGCTATGTATTTATGATTTTGTCGCCCTTTTTGATATATTATTATTGGTAAAGTTTGGACCTATCTTTAGCCTATTCGAGTTAAGGATTTGAGCAATTGCAAGTATCGTGTTCGTGGATTCGATCATGTATTTGTGATTTTGTCGCCTTTTCTGGAATTTGAGATCGATAGTGTAAATAAGAATAATTAACCCTTAAACCTAAAAACCCTTTTTACCGCTTTAGACTTGTTATTCCTTAGCTTTAGTGGTGGAGATGTGTATACTTGCCAAGCCTATGATAGAATATTCGTCGCGACTGGACAGTTAAACGATTAGATTTGCTTTTATCGACTTATTTTATTTTACTTCTAATTCGTTAAGTGTTTAGTTGTGTGATTACGAAATAAACGAATACATGCTTAAATATAAAAATAAATCCTAACTTCTTTTAGGATACATTTTCATGAGATTTAATCTAAGGTTTACTTGGGGACAAGTAAAGTTCAAGTGGGGGGATATTTGATGAACTCAAATAAGTACATTTTATTACTATCATTTATCCTATTAATTTGACTTGTTTTACTATATTATGTATGAGGATTGATACTTAATCGTTTACTTTTGTAATTCTCAGGTAAAAACAAGCATTTGGTGAAACTTGGCGATTTTGGACTAATAATGGAGCGAAACGTACATAAAGTGGAAGTCTACTGACATGGACAAGATCAAGTCAATTCTGCTCCAGATGCGCCGCATCTCACTATCAACATGCGCCGCATCTCTATCAAGATATCACCAGATACGATCCAAGATACAAGAGGACATGCGCCGCATCTAATCATGGAGTTACGCCGCATCTTCTGGCGGTGTACGAATATTCCTGAATATTATAATCTTGGACCCCACGCGAAGTTACGTACATGCGCCGCATCTACTTAAGTAGATGCGCCGCATCTTCCCTCAGACACAAACTATAAATACCCCGTAGACCAGACACATTGAAGAGTTCCAGAGATTCGGAAACCCTAAAACCTAAAGACCGAACAGAAGAGAAGGACGAATTCAGTCAAGGGGCAGCACAAGACACACCCAAATCGAAGATACAAGAGCTGTAAGAAGGTGCTGCATGTATTTAATTCATTAAGTAGTTTTGTTTTATTGTTTTAGCAAACTTTAATTCATCAGGATTGGTGGCTTGTGTAATGTGACAACGGAAAGATTGCACTCCCTTTAATACTTGCTTTCCCATCAATTAAAGTTTATATGTTGATGTCTTTGGTTACTACTTATTAGTGCATTGACCACCTCTGTGTTTATTAGTGGCTTGCGGGCACCCGACTGCGGGACAAGGTGTGGCTCCCACGGTTGTTTCTAAATTGATCACTTAGGAATAACTTTTAGACATAAGTCGTCATTAAGGGTTTACTCGCCGATGAGAATAGGACCAACGAGAAAGGGTTAATTACATACACTTCATATAAAGCTATCAATAAAACAAGTGACAATCTACTTAATCATAAGGACAGCCCTCTTATTGTCTCAAGTATCTATCTGTGTACGTGTGTGCTACTTGCTGATTCGTGCCTATTTGTCTATTTTATTATTTAATTGCAAACAAAACTGTGCCAGTCTCTCAGGCTGAAACCCCCTTGCGTTAGGATATTAAAATACTGATTAGATTAACGAGATTATACGTTCCACTCTTAGTGATCGACACTCTACTTACCATTATCTTCATACTGACCGGGTACACTGCTCGTTAAGTGTGTGTGTTATTGATAAGTCGGCTAAATATAAATTTAAAACTTGAGTAGGCATTAAAACTGCTAAACCGCAACGACACATCACGCGCATCTCTGATACCATCCTATCATCTTCAACATTCTTTAACAACCTTTCTTGTGCTGCCCTTTCCACATCAGATACTAGACCCCCAAGTTCAGCCACCAGTAATGCATTATGAGTGACATCAGAATCCTCAGGGATAGGTGTTTTACTAGCAGGGACACTAGCAGGGTCATTGGTGTCACCACCAGCAGCTACAAAAGAGCTACCAGCAGCAACCTTAGCAGTAGGAGGCTCAGAGAATGTAGGTACTTCAATGTTTCCACTGTCCATTGAAACAGAAGCCAGTACATTAAGGCCATCAAATGCCATTTCATCCTGATCATCTTCAGACTCAAAGAACACAACTCTTCTTTTCTTTTGTTGAAGTTGACTTTCCAAAGAGTCAATTCTTTCAAGCAACTTTTGAATAGTTCCACCAAGTGTTTCTCTTGAATCTTTGAGTCCCTTTTCCAATGCATCCACCTTTTTACCAAGATTTTCCTTGGTGTCCTTCAGCTCAGACTCCAATGCTTCAACTCTCTTCATGTACCTGTCAAGTAACCTGGACATAGAAGTTAGTTCAGCAGGATCCTCAGCTCCACCAGCAGGAATGCCTGAGGTGTTAGGAGCCTCATTGGATCTGGGTGGAGAAGCAGGAACATCTCCACCAACATGGGTGTCAAAATCAAAAGACTGCCTAGTTGGACTAGGAGTGGATAGCCTTGAAGTAGAGGGCATATCCATAGAAGATGTTGATTGGTCAATAGATGGGACAGCAGTTGAGGTCTGGACAATAGGCTCATCAGAAACAAAATGTTCATCTTGGTCAATAAGGTGAGGTGAGTGAACCTTGGAAGATGGTGAGAACTGGGCTTCAGAAGCATTAGATGCACTTGCACCAGCAGCATCTGATGCCACAGTACCAGCAGGAATAGATGGATTAGCATCAGGAGCATTGACTGCTGTACCACCAGCAGCAACAGCTGCACCAGCAGGTTCAGCACCACCAGGCAACATAGCTGGTAAAAGGGGCCGATGGTCTCCCACAAATTTAGTCTTTATAGTTGCAAATAACTTAGCAGTCAACCTACCCATATTCCTAGGTAAGGGGTCAGTGGTCTGAACACCTAGAATTATTTGTAAGAATCTAGGGTACATGAGGAATTTGCTTTTGACATTGACTATATTCCCTATCATTCCCTCAAAAATGTATTTAGACCAATTGTAAACCCTCCCAGTGGACATACAAATAAGGGCAGAGGCAATGGGACTAGCAAATTGATCCCACCCACCAGACTTAACACTAAGGCATTGCAACAAGGTGTGAATTAGAAACCTCCATTGACGCGAAACCTTATTCTTGAAAAATGTAAAAGTACCAGCAATTGGATACCCTATTGCTTCCATCCCTTCCAGAATTTGATGTTCAGAGAAGATATACAGCCCATTCTCATCATTAAGCTGAAGATGAACTCGAATAGACTCCTCAGTAATAGTGTGTTCTTGCCCATCGATCGTAGCAACTATCTCTTGAGGTCTTCCTACAATCGTACGAACAACAGCAGTACCCCAAAATTGTCGAACAAGAGAATCATATACCACTATTGGGCAATGAGTAATGGCATGTCGAAGAGAAGACCCTCTTAAAAAGGCAAGGATGTCATCATACCCTTCGCTTCTAGGTAAAGATTCAAGATAACCAACTTTATTGTGATCTTCTTTGTATTGAAGGGCTGCCATAGTGTTGAATCAGGGAATGAGAAATGAGAAGAAATGCAATTGATTTGAGAGTGTGTGATTATTTTGGGTGAGGAATTTGATATTTAGGTCGTGAATACGGTTTCCCAATTTAGCAGCTTAAATTGCATAATCTTCGCGGAACCTTTGACCAATTTGAATTTAATTTAATCCCAAAATAAATTCCTCAAATACTTCAATATCCGCAGCAATGAAGTCAACCAGAGGTAACCAGATGGTCAAACAGCGGGAATAGAGTATCTTTGACCAAAATACATTACCAGCAGCAACGGTGGGTCAACCGGCAGCAATGAGCTGGTCAACCAGCAGCAATGAGCTGTTGTTTGACTAACGTCAAATCCCCAATTAACTCCAAACCAACCCAAAATTTAATTTGATTAACCTCCCCTTAAGTCTATATAACCCCTTGAAACATCAACACAACCATATCTCATTCATTAAACCCTAATTCACAATAAATCACACATAATGAGTTCATCAAACCCCGACATTATAAACATTTCTGATTCATCCTCTGAATCTTCAGAATCATCAGAGGAATGGAAGAATTATTTTCCACCCACATATTCCACTGGCACCAGTACCAGCAGCAAAATCAAAGGAAAAGTTAAAGCTAAAGAACCATCATCTCCCCCATCTGATGCTGAAGATTCTAGCTCTGATGGTGATCCCTCATCCTGGCCAAAGAGCTTGACATACTACCAAGGTGAATGGGAGACATATCCACCAAACTGTCCCATTTCAGCTGAGCTAAAAAAGATGATGGAGAAAGCTGTGGCTGCCTTCTACCAAGTCTCAGTGCCAAGGCCAAGCCAGCCATTCCCTAGGCCAAGTCATCTATCCCCTAGGCCAAGAAAACCACCACCTAGGCCAAGTCATCCACCACCTAACCCAAGACAGCCAATTCCTGTAGTGTTGGCCCTTGCAGCTCCAAGGTTGTATGGAGATATTAGTGGCAGAGGAGTGAGAAAGGTGATGCCTGATTATGAAGGCAAAGGGAAAGGGAAGATGGAATAGGTGGTTGGGTTAGGGAAGGGTGCTAAGGTCTGGGTATTTGGTTCTTGTGTTTGATGTCTTTTGTCTAGTTTATTATTTTCTGATGTTTGGAGTTATTTGCTGTTATCAACTGATGTACCTTGCTACCTAATGAGTAAAGACTTTTAAATTTTCTTGTTATTCCTGAGATTGATGACTGATTATTTGTGCTTGAATAACAACATACAAGAGGTTAGGAAACACAAAACAAAGAATATACAGGAAAACTACATTAACTGCAAAACAAAGTTAGTGTACAAAAAAAAAACAAACACAGAAATAGGTTACAATAACAAGCATAAGCCTCCCCTCAGGCTTATGCCTCTCCTCAAAACCAGCAAATGCAACAACATGTAAAATACAATGACTACACAAAATTACTCAAGCCATTACTGACTTGTGCCTGCCAATTAAACCAAGGAGAATAAGACATTCCACCCATAAGCATTGGATCATAATAAGAAGACCAATAACCATGCTGCAAGTGAGTGTTGGTAGGTCTGTTAATGGGTCTAGCAACATTCCTTTTCCAACCAGTAGAATTGGTTCTACCAGCTGGAACAGCTGCTGGTCTAAAAGGCCTACCAGCAGCAACATCTTCTGGTCTTTTGGAAGTTGCTTTAGGCACATAAGGTGGAATCTTTTCAACATTTCTCCATACAGGTCTAGATTTTTGTTTTTCAGCATACATACCCATTCTACTCTCATGATAAGTACAGTCTTTAATAAGATGAGAGTGACTACCACATACAAAGCAGGTTTTCTTTTTACCACAGTTAATTTTCACATGACTCCTTTTATTACAAACAAATTTAACAGTTTCACCATTAGGAACCAAATTGCTTTTAGTAGAGCTTAAAGAGTTGACTTTAGAAGGGGCAGTCTTGGGAGCAGGTTCAGGTGCAACTCTCAAGTAGGAGTCATGAGGCTTGGGTGTAACAGACTTTTCACTTGAATCACATGAAGTAAAGTCTGTGGACTGAGAATCAGAAGACTTGTCACATGCAGAACAAGAAACAAAGTCATCAGAGTCTGATAAGTCCTTTGACTTTTTTCCATAGGACATGTATGATTCATCTAAGTCAAGGTCAGAAAGAGAGTGGACAGGGGTAGGCATAAAAACTCCTCTGATAGGTGGAGGAACTGCATTCATTCCTCCTTCCTTTACATACTTTACAGGAATTTGGTAATTTGGCTCCTTAGGGGTAGGGTCAAATATACTTGGGTCACTAGGATCATAAATATCATCTGGCCCAACATCATACCCCAATCCCCTCTTACACCTTACAGACTGAGTACTGTTATTTAGTTTGACTAGGTTTTTAGCTGATCCTTGCCAAGCATTATGTCTAGCCAATTCAGTATCTAACTTAGTCTGTAATTCCTGATTTTCTAATTTTAGATTAGCATTTTCTTTTTCAGAATACTTAAGCTCATTAGTGGTAAATTCTAATTCTCTTTGTAGAACCTTAATTTTCTCTTCATATGCTACCTGATTGGCTTGGTACCAAGCTTTCTGCTTTTCTAAGGTTTTAACTGAACTACTATATGCTTGGACCTTAATATAGTAATCTTTGTACTTAAATTCTATGTCATCAAATTCTTTCTTAAGGATTGAGTACAATTCATGACACTTATAAGGACAGTTTTGTACCTGAGATGGAAATCCCATTAAGGCAAACTCTTCCATGTCATCCTTTGCATCACCACCCACATGAATTGTTTGATCTGTACTCTCTCCATCAGATTCATTCGGTTCAGTCCACTGATTCATAGAATCAAACGGCAGCAAGTTTCTGATCTTCATGGCCCACATTTCATATTTATCCTCTGATGAATACATTGTGCAAAGGTTCAAGAGATTAAAATAAGTTTTCTCCTTTAACAGAGATCCTAACCTGGCTCTGATACCACTTGTAGGATCGAGATTTTGATAGATCTTAGAGCTTGGCAAAACGTGTAGATAGCTTATGTAAACACAAACCAACTACTTTGAGAATAACTGTATGATAGACTTGTGCCTATGCGGAAACTAAACTCAAGAATATAAAGAAGAAAGTAACTAACAAAGGTTTGATCCTCTATGGATCGTTTATTAACTAAAGATAATGTTTTTGATGCCTACATAAACCCTAGCTGCAGGTTTCTTTTATAGACCAAGAAACCCTAATACAGCTCATACAAACCGTGTAAAGAGATATACATGATCTCTTCTAAAAATAAATCTAACAAACATTCTAAACATATGGGATAACTATTACTACTACCTGCAGTAATGACTACTAACAGCAGAAACAAAATAAACTTAACAGTAGGAACCAACTGCAGCAGCAATGGATAACTACCAGCAGGAACCAGCTGCACTACCAGCAGGAATGGAAATAAACTATTATTCCAAAATTCCTAACACATTGTTTAGCATCCCATTTCCAAACGAACATAAACACATAGAAGTTCTTTGGATATCATTCTTTCTCCTAGTATTTGTGTTAATTAGAGGGTTGGTGAAATATCTCCTAATATAAGAGATATAAGTGTTTATCCTTATAGTTCGAGAGAAGGTGTAACTCCTGGTTTTCATTATAGTGAAACGTATCTTTCCTTGCCCGTGGTTTTTTTTTACCCTATTTGGGGTTTTCCACGTTATATCCGTGTGTCATCTTTTATTACATTTCATATTTTAGTAGTGGGTTTGCTTCAGTCCGGTGTCACTTTTCTCAACAAGTGGTATCAAGAGCTAAGGTTGGGTGTATGTATAATTATTTATCGTATGCTCTGTGGTTGCCACTAATAAGTGGACCCTCCACATCAAAAGATAAGTAAGATTATACTCACTCAAAAAGTGTTCATTACTATTATTAACAAATAATAGTTTTGTCAAAAAGTAGTGTTAAAGCTTAATATTATCCTTTATCATACAACAACAATATTAGAATAATAGAAGATTAGAAGAGAAAGAAAGATGGAGATGGGATGGTAACTTCAAGAGATTAGATTGAGAAGAAAATGAGATACAAGATGTGAGAATACCCCTTGAAGCAACACCCTCAAATGAGGAGGGTGAAGGGTATTTATAGTTTTGAGAGATGGATGGGCTTGGACTTGGGTGGGCTTGGATTAAGCTTGGGCCTTTTACATGGACTATAATCATACATTTAATCTATAAGGTTAATCCAAGCCCATTGACTAAATTAACTAAACTAAACAACGACACACTTAATTAAACTATTACAATGACAAATGACCATCACTTTAAAATAAATCCTAACAAGTAGATTGTGATTGTAGCAATGGCGGCAAAATTTGAAATAGAAAAATTCAATGGGAATAATTTCTCGTTGTGGAAATTAAAGATGAAGGCTATCCTTAGAAAGGATAAATGTTTAGCGGCCATTGACGAAAGGCCAGCTGAGGTCACGGATGACAGTAAATGGGATGAGATGGACGGAAATGCTATTGCAAATCTTCATCTGGCATTAGCAGATGGAGTTTTGTCAAGCATAGAGGAGAAGAAAAGTGCAAAGGAGATTTGGGATCATCTTGCTCGATTGTACGAGGCAAGATCGCTCCACAATAAAATATTTCTCAAGAGGAAACTTTATGCTCTTCGCATGACGGAATCTACTTCAGTGACTGAGCACGTTAACAACTTGAATACTCTATTTTCTCAGCTCACGTCTTTGAGTTGTAAAATAGAGCCACAAGAACGTGCTGAAATTCTACTTCAAAGTTTACCTGACTCATATGACCAACTTATCATCAACTTAACCAGTAATGTTCTTTCGGACTATCTAGTCTTTGATGATGTTGCAGCCGCCATTCTGGAAGAAGAAAATAGGCGCAACAACAGGGAGGACAGGCAAACCAGTTCAAGACAGGTGGAGGCTTTGGTGGTGACGAGAGGGAGGTCAATGGAACCTGGCTCCAGTGGGAGTCACAATCATGGTAAATCTAAAACAGGAAGGAAGAAGAATTTTAAATGCTACAAATGTGGCAAGCCGGGTCACTTTAAGAAAGATTGTCGGGGTTTAAATACCTCTAATCCTTAGGAAAATTTCGCTAGCACTTCAGAAGATGGTAACGCTCTGTGTTGTGAAGCAGCGGTTGCAAATGATGGCAGGAAAAGATTTAAAGATGTATGGTTGTTCGATACTGGAGCTACTTTTCATATGACCGCAAAAAAAGAATGGTTTCATCAATATAAACCTATCTCTGGAGGCGGATATGTGTACAGTTGCAATGATCATAAACTAAGGATCATTGGAATTGGAAATATCATGGTGAAGGTGCATGATGGTACAGTTCGTACTATTCAGGATGTGCGACACGTGGAGAGCCTGAAAAAGAATATATTGTCTCTAGGACAATTGGATGATCTTGGTTGTAAGGTTGAAATACAAAACAAGGTCATGAAAGTTATACAAGGCGCGCTTGTACTTATGAAAGGTGAAAAGGTGGCTGCGAACTTATACCAACTGAAAGGAGAGATAATGGAGGAGGCGGAAGCATCTGTTGCTTCATATAGTCCAAGTCATAGAGTTGCAATAACATGGCATCAGAAGCTTGGACATATGTCAGAACAAGGAATGAAGATTCTTGTTGAAAGGAAGTTAATTCCTGGCCTCACAAAGGTTTCTTTACCTTTCTGTGAGCATTGTGTTATCAGCAAGCAGCATCGCCTAAAATTCAAGACATCAAATTCTAGAAGTGTCTCTGTTCTAGAATTGGTTCACTCTGATGTATGGCAGGCACCGGTTCTATCCCTGGGAGGAGCAAAGTATTTTTATCCTTCATTGATGACTATTCCAGGAGATGTTGGGTGTACCCAATCAAGAAGAAGTCTGATGTGTTTGAAGTTTTCAACGTTTACAAAGCGCGGGCTGAACTTGATTTTGGAAAGAAGATCAAGTGTTTGAGGACAGATAAGGGAGGCGAATACACTGGTGATGAATTTGATACTTTTTTCAGGCAAGAAGGAATCAAAAGACAATTCACGACGGCATACACTCCTCAACAGAATGGAGTGGCAGAGCGGATGAACAGAACCTTGTTAGAAAGAGCAAGGGCAATGTTGGCAACTGCAAGCTTGGAAAAATCATTCTGGGCGGAAGCAGTCAATACCGCATTTTATGTAATAAATCATTCACCTTTAACTGCAATTGAGTTGAAGACACCGATGGAATTGTGGACGGGAAAACTAGTCAACTATTCTGACCTTCATATATTTGGAAGTCATGTGTACATTATGTACAATTCTCAAGAAACTACAAAGCTGGATCCGAAATCCAGAAAATGTTTGTTCTTGGGGTACACTGACGGAGTAAAGGGGTATCGCTTGTGGGACCCCACTGCCCACAAAGTAGTCGTCATTAGAGATGTTGTCTTTATGGAAGACAAAATTCAAGAAAATGAAGAAGGTGATAGCACTACAAGAGAAACTACATCAATACAGGTGGAAAAGCTATCTTAGTCGAGTAATTCTTCTGAAGCCGTACCACAGCACGAGGTGAATGAGACAACTGAGTCTCAAGCTCCAACGACTCATACTCTTAATCGTGAAAGAAAACGTCCGGTGTGGCACTCGGATTATGTTATGGAGGGCAATGTTGCATACAGTCTTCTTACAGAGGAAGGAGAGCCATCAACTCTTCAAGAAGCACTAAATAATTCAGATGCTTCGTTCTGGATGGAAGCAATGCAAGAAGAAATTGAAGCTCTTCATAAGAATAAAACGTGGGAACTGATGCCACTACCAGCAGGTAGAAAACCTATTGGAAACAAATGGGTGTATAAGATCAAGAGGAACGGTGATGACCAGGTGGAGAGGTATCGTGCAAGATTGGTAGTCAAAGGATATGCTCAGAAAGAGGGAGTCGACTTCAACGAAATATTTTCCCCTGTGGTTCGAATGACAACTGTTCGAGTGGTTCTGGCAATGTGTGCTACGTATGATTTACATCTAGAACAGCTAGATGTGAAAACTGCATTTCTTAATGGAAGTCTTGAGAAAGAAATTTACATGCTCCAACCAGAAGGTTTTAAACAAAAAGGAAAAGAGAACTTGGTTATCTCTGTACGGTTTAAAGCAGGCGCGCTGCGGTGTTGGTACAAGAGATTTGATTCTTTCATCATTGGCCTTGGATATAACATACTACACACAGACCCTTGTGCTTATTACAAGAGGTTTGGAGACAATGATTTTGTCATCTTGCTGTTATATGTTGACGACATGTTGGTTGCAGGCCCCAACAAAGATCGTATTAGTAAACTGAAGGCACAGCTCGCTAGGGAATTCGAGATGAAAGACCTTGGACCCGCAAACAAGATTCTAGGGATGCAAATTCACTGAGATAGAGTTAGTAGGAAAATTTGGCTTTCACAGAAAAGTTATGTGAAGAAAATCTTGCAAAGGTTCAATATGCAAGATTGTAAGCCAATATCAACCCCGTTTCCTACTAATGTCAAGTTATCCTCCAAGATGAGTCCTAGCAGTGAAGAAGAGAGGATGGAGATGTCTCGAGTACCGTATGCATTAGCAGTGGGAAGTTTAATATTTGCGATGATTTGTACAAGACCAGACATTGCACATGCAGTGGCAGTAGTGAGTCGGTACATGGCGGAACCTGATAGAGAGCATTGGGAAGCTGTGAACAGGATCTTTAGATATATTAAATGAACCTCGGATGTTGCATTATGTTATGGGGAATCGGATATAACTGTCAAGGGATATGTTGATTCTGATTACGCAGGTGATCTTGACCAAAGTAAATCAACAACCGGGTATGTTTTTACACTTTCTGGCGGAACAGTAAGCTGGGTTTCAAAACTGCAGTCAGTTGTGGCCATGTCAACAATAGAAACAGAATATGTTGCAGCTGACCAAGCCAGCAAAGAAGCAGTATGGTTGAAGATGTTGTTGGAAGAGCTCGGGCACGAACAAGAGAAAATTACTCTATTTTGCGACAATCAGAGCGCCTTGTATCTGGAAAGGAATCCAGCATTTTATTCAAAGACAAGACATATACGAGTTCAGTATCACTTCGTTCATGAGAAAGTGGAAAAAGGAACCGTGGCTATGCAGAAAATTCATACTGATGATAACATGGCAGATTATTTGACGAAAGCAATCAACTGTGACAAGTTTATATGGTGTCGATCCTCATGCGGCCTAGCGGAAACGTAAGCAACATGAAAGTGCAAGGAAGGATAACGGTGTAAAGATTGATTGGGTTTCATTCTAATCTTCAAGTGGGAGATTGTTGGGAAAAGATACAATGTATCTGACAAGAGAATCTTATCTTTTGGGCAATTTGATCATGCAAGTTGCAAGTGGCTTCCCTTTTAGATTCCTATAAAAGGCAAAGACCAGTGCCATTGTTTAGCATCCTATTTCCAAATGAGCATAAACACATAGAAGTTCTTTGGATCTCATTCTTTCTCCTAGTATTTGTGTTAATTAGAGAGTTGGTGAAATATCTCCTAATACAAGAGATATAAGTGTTTATCCTTGTAGTTAGAGAGAAGGTGTAACTCCTTGTTTTCATTATAGTAAAACGTATCTTTCCTTGCCCGTGGTTTTTACCCTATTTGGGGTTTTCCACGTTATATCCGTGTGTCATCTTTTATTACATTTCATATTTTAGTAGTGGGTTTGCTTCAGTCCGATGTCACTTTTCTCAACAATTATGAGCACTATTCTTGGTATGAAAATTAAACTCTCTGAGACATTCTTGTTCCAGTAATAATGTTTGCCTCGATCACTCTCGTGAGTAGTTGGGTCACTATCATTCTTGTGCCATTGCAAAGCCCCCTACCAAATTCAGATTTTTGAGGAAGATTATCGGCGTTCCAACCTTCAGTTCGAGTGTGTGTGGCGGGAAACCGCTTAAGTTGATGGAGTTTAAATATTCAACTGGATATAATAGTTCTGATGCCCCACCATCATTAGCTCGTGGCACCGCCTGGTCTACACTTGTGTAGAAATGACTTGTTCCGCGGACTTTTTTCAAAACCTTTGTGTTGATCGAATCAGTGGTTTCGTTTTTAGGAAAAACAATGGCCTTGTCTTGAAAGGTTTCAGCTGATGGGGTTTTTAATTTCTATGTATCATATATGAAGTCAATTAATTGCCATCTTCCTTCTTCAATAGCAGGATAGCAGTGATGTTCTGGTATATGAATCCACGATGCATTATTGGGATCATCCGGATCCGGCGTACCAATACAACCGTCCCCAATGTCAAGTAACGATTTTGAAAATTGTAGCAACCTTTGGGATTCAGCTAGACTGTCAGTCAATCATTGTAGCCTCATGTTCTCCTTTAGGAAAAACACCTTCAGATGTTTCCACAAATATGATTCGGAAATTGATAATGCTATGAGTTCATTTCGTGTGGCATTTTTCTTAACTGGCAGAGTTTGTCTGAAATCATGACCAAACATAATTGATTTTTTGCCAAAGAGATCTGCGGGTGTATCACAGATGTCTCAAAGCGTGCGATCTAATGCTTTGAAGCATCGTCTGTCATTCATTGGCGCTTCGTCCCATACGATGAGATCCGTTTGTCTTAGGAGTTACGATATCTGCGTTTTTTTTTTGATATTACATACAGATTCGTCGGTGAGGTCCAAAGGTATTTTAAATCGTGAATGTGCTCTCCTTCCGATCGGCAGTAGCAAAGATGCAATCCCTGATGAAGCGACAGCTAGAACAATCTTTCCGTCTACACGTAAGGTTGTGATTATTGTTTTCCATAGAAATGTTTTACCTGTTCCACCATGACCATATATGAATACCAATTCCTGTCTTTGTTGTCCAACAACATCTACAATCACATCAAAGATTTTCTGTTGTTCCATGTTGAGTTGTGGCAGCAGGGTATCGCTTTCGGCTGCCAATTCAACACGGTTGTAACATTTCTCTTCCATAATTGCTCTGTTGGTGAGGATATTTAGCAAACCATCTGGTGGTCAGGTGGTAAGGGTATTCCATAGTCTTCAAGTGACTTCCCATACTCTCCAAGACTTGCTTCCAATTCATACAAAACACCTCCTTTCAGTTCCGACTCATTCATGTGGGTTATGTGGACTCCAAAGAGAGTCGAAAGATTTCTTGGAACATCATGAGACATTTTTTCCCAGAAGGAGTTGAATAATGCCAACGGATTTGCTACGTCACAAAATATCAGTATTTGTGTGAATAACGATCTTAATTCAGCTGACGAAGCTGTAATAGATAACTCCTCCAAAGCTATTAAACATTCGTTGTCGTTTTGTAGAAGGCCCATCGCCTCTGCTGCCGCCCAGTTTGTTGGATATGTGTAACCGTCCACTGTACGGATACATTTGAAAGATGTACAACCTTTTTGATGGCACAGAAGTAACCTCTGGAAAAAAAGATCACCGGCACTCGGAGGAACGTATGTGATGTGCTCCATCGAAGCTTTAAATTTATAAACAAGAATTACCGATTAACTAGGAACACATTCGGGCAAGTATACCCTAGTCATATGTAGTATTGGGGTTGGTAAGTCAAGGTCGTCCCAAGAGACTTGGTTGCACTCAAGTGTCATTTGTTTGTTTAAGCAAGTAACAAGTTGATGGTTATGATTGTCACGGATCAAACCAACAAGAAAAGCAATATAAGAACAATCACACAAAGAACATACATGTTTGGATAAATGATCACATGGATATTAGGATGGTTAGTTTGGAAAACATATTATCAAAAGTAATCCTTACGACCTTTAGAACCAATAATAATTTAGTGTTTTATAAATCAAATATGTATAAGCCTCAATCAAATGGTCATGTCATGAGCCTTATGCCTATAACAAGAAATAATCCTTTCCAACTTTAGACTTTGATGTTATTAATTCGTGTAGTTCCATTTACTTGAAAAATGATTAGAACACATATTTAAAAGATGCCTTTCGACCCTTAATCTAAATTAAACTTTCACTTGTTATGTTTATTAAGTTTCTCATACATTTGTCACAAAGTACAAGACCAAAACATTCATCGACTAATGAATTGAAATCAACCACTATTGAGAACCCTTTCGACATTTAGACTCAACAATGATTAATCAAGACAATAAACAAGACAAGTTCCAATTTAACAAAATATGATGTTATCATCATATTCCAAACAACCACTACAAATATCCAAACATCCATTTATCACAAGTTATCATAATATCCAAACAAGTATACAAAACTATTCCATGGTTATTTCAATTAAACACAAAGATTCAACAATCATGGTAATCATAGACATCATGAAATATAAAAGTAACAAGGTTTACCCAAAGTATGAATTACAATAGGCAAAGGTAAAGGATTTATAGCAACATTCAAGCCTCCAATTAACTATACGCTTTCTACCAAGCCGGAAAATAATACCCAACACCTTCTTCCATGTGTTTGAGCCTTCTTCTGAAAATGGCAGAGGTTGGTGGTCTTTTTGGAGACATAAGTTGGTGAAAATTCGTCCTTAAGGGTGGAGGGTAGAATTTCACAATGAAAACCAAGCCTAAGCACTCATATATATAGTAGAAATCAGCTCTTAGCCTCTAAGTATGAAACTTGGGAACTAAGTGTCATAAAACACTAGGAAATGGAGTAAATGAAGGTAAGTGATCGGGCTTGGGGATTAATGACACTTAATAATGCATTAAAAATAACTTGGGAAGGTCAGATTGGTCCATCTGATCGGCGGGACCATACCGATCGGATGGATGAAAAAGTTAGCTCCATCCGAATCAGTTGCGGGCCAATATCGATCGGATGAAGCATTTTCGGCAGAAATGATAAACACGAAAGTTGTAGATCCTTCTCTCCCGGTTCTGTGGCCGCTTGAATCATCTAAATCTGAGTTTGTATGCTCAAATTATGGCCAAAATGGTAGAGGTGTTTCGGGAACAACGAGTCTTCCATTATTTCTTCGTTTTAGCTTCTTTTCTTCATTTCTTTTCTTGTTTTTCCCTCTTGTGCTTTATTTTTGAGTCTTTGTAGTGACATCTTCATGACTTTATCTTCTCGAATATACTCCAAGAGACTCGCTTTTGTCGGGAATTCTTCGTATATGCATAAATCTTTGTTTATTGATCGTTTCTTGAACCTAAAATAGAAATTATACTTCATTAAGTACCATAAGTTCATAAAAGTGATCAAGATATATGCATAAAATCCACGATAACGCTCCTAAAAACATGTACAATTTGAGCGTTATCAGTATGTCATTCTACAAATAGACGGTTTGTTTAAATTTTGCCTCGTAAACCAATTATTGTCCTTCTTTGACCATACGAACTCAGACGGAATGTTTACATATGTCAGATGCCTACCAATGATGGAAAAGGCTTTGTAGTTTACCCACTGAGTGAGTGTTGTCTTATGGGTTCCAGGATTATCAATGACGGAACTGCCACACCACATGGACCATGTATCATGAATTCCGCAACAACTCTGAAACCTTTTGGATCCCTCTCCTCATTCGGTAACTCAGCAGATACATATCTATCGACATCCTCTGCGCTCCTTATTTTTGAATGGCTGTCATTCCAAAAGAGTATATGACAATGTGGTAAACCCCTTTTCTAGAATTCCACGATATACAACACTGCAAGAAAAAGGTTTGATCAGTTGTATGATGTAGTAATTCATTGAATATAGTTGGATGAAGTTTGTTTATTCTTTCGGGTTCACCTGAATGTTGTTGTATAACCACATCGAACTCTGACTCACAGTCTGGCCCCCTATCAAAGATGACTGCTCCAACGGAAGCTGCCATTGGCAATTCATGCTGAACCGAACCTACAACACCAAAGAGCCTGACTTTGAATTCTGGCACATCTGCGTCATTTAGTTTGTCCCTTGCAGTTCTGAAAAGTTATACCAAAGCGTTGTTCTGATCCAAGAAATGTATCAAGCCCTCGACAATATCAGTTCTCAAAACACTCGCCGCATTTGGCCCAAAATGGTTAAGCCGATTTGTCACCTTGTTGTCAGTATCGTAGATGTACAGTTGTAGAAACCGTGGGCTTTCACCTTCAACGGGACACATCCTACTGATACGATGATATATGTAGCCCGAAACTTTAAAAACATAAGGCCCCCTACCAGTGTTGACAGATTCGTCAACATTTGCTCCAAGAGAGGTCATTGCAAACATTTGGTTATACGCCCTTATGTTTGTCAAAAAGTGTGGATCTGAAAAGAGTTGTTGTATATATGGCGGGTATTCCCTTGGCAATGACAACCGAACTTTTCCACCAAGGCAACATTTGTGATACAATGGGCCAGCAGATTGAGTTGAATTGCTCAGCCTTTCTTCATACCAGAAAGTGGCATGACAGTGTGAGCAAATGCAGGCACAGGAGCCGAAACTATTGTACTCGACTGGCGGTCCTGCAAAACAACATCCGGAAAAGTTAAGAAATCATGATGCAGCAAAAAAATATTTCTTAGGTCTGGTCATCAAACATGGATAAGGTTATCGATGAGGTAACCTGCAGATACACCAGCTGCTACCGTCCTCCGTGAACGGCGTCTCTACGGAGGAACAGGTTCATTTGTTGATTCGGAGTCGCCAACTCTCGTTGTTGTAGGCACATCAGCCATTGATTGTCCATCTGCTGTAACAGTCATAAATGGACATTAATAAGACGGCAGTTCAGTGACATTCTTGCACACTAATAGACGTACGTGGTATATATGGGAGTCAACAAACCTGGACGAACATTTGATGTCACTGTTGCCTCGACATTAGTTAGACGTAAGGGAGACGCTTCAACTGGGACAGGAACATGACCAGTGTCCCTGAAATGACAATCACCTTGTGTAGCTGATGTGGCTGCAATATCAAGGAAACAAATGGATCAGTAAACTTCTGCTTGACAGTATACCTTCATCTTATTCGATATCATGGATAGAAACATGGGTAAGGAGCATTTGCAAGTAAGTTTAATGAGCGCTTTGGATAGTACTAAATGATAAACAGTTCGAATTGGAGGTTACAAAACGAAGCACTCGTTTTTCTTATGGAACTTCAAAAGACCAACAGTGATTATACTAACATTGTGGTATGTTCTGTGGCAAGGTCGATGCACATCCGTCCACCATCAAACGACGTCTCATTGCAGGTTAAGCAACTGCAAAGTTGGATATTTAAAACAGTTATCGAAAGTGTAATTAACATTAACAGACAACTTCAACATAGAAACATTTGAAAGGGGCTCGCCATACCTCTCAAACCATCATTGGCATTCCTTTCCCAAGAATCCGCGAACGTGCGCTTGTGGCTGCTGTACGCAAGTTGCAGCCATGATTTGCACATATGTCCATAAACATCTGTAACCTCGGGAAAATTTTATATGTAAGAATGTCACACCAGTTGTAGCACGACGACAAACCCGCGATCTATGGGCTGATGGTCTCTGACAACTAACGATAGTACCTGCAATTAATTATTTCAAAGAATGTCAGTTGTAGACATATGTGACGTGTAAAAGACGAATACAACACACGACATTAACAACTCCTTATGACATTCATATCAATAAACCTAGTGGCACAGATGTTTGGACCGTTGTTGTTGCAGCCGTAGGATCAACTTGTTGGAGCTGGTGCGAACCATTGTTCATGGACAACTCATGTGGCACCTGGTAGTCCGACACAGACTCATGGTAAACAAGCCTACGCACAACGCCAGACTCAAAATCCAGGACTTGTGGCCCATGAAGGTGGACCAGTCCTGCGCCAAAATCCAGCACCATCGACGTTTGTGCATCGCCGCCAACCGAAGTGTAATGACAGACATTCGGAGTAGCATCCGCTGTAGTCTCTCGATAAGCTACATGTGGCACACCAGCACCATCGCATGGGTGCCGTAATTCCTATAGATACAAAACGAAAAACAGTTATTACTGTTAGAGAAAGTAGATGAAAACCGCAACGAATGTAACGGAACACAGTACTTGATCATGTCTGGGATCCGACAGCAACTGCCGATCCACATCAGGCTGTTTTAGGGTTGGACCTGCATGCACCATACGGTATTGAATGATAATTCACCTCTCGCCAATCCATTACCGTCAAGTTGTACAGACGCATTTCCATGAATATTAACACTTTCATAAGGTGAATCAGCAATTGGACCTCCGTCGGGCCGCTTTCTTTTTGATTTCATTTTGAAAAACAACAAAAGACATGCAATACAAAGAAAGGCAAAACGGCAAGACAAAACAGAAAGGGATGTCTACACTATAGGCAAGAAACTTGCGGAAAATAACATGAAAGGACCAATAAATAGTTAGTAGGTTTAAATGATAGACAAACAACTTGTGGCAAACATTAGGAAAGGAACAAAAAAAAGTTAGTAAGTGTATGAAATTGCAGAAAACTAACGATAAAAGAATAAACGTGTCATCAAACATGCAAAACCTTAAACAACAAAACACGACATACAATGAAACATGCATCATGAAACCTTAGCAGGATAAAAGGTAACAGAAAGAAATCAACATTCAACAAACAAAAGTATAACCTAGATCTGAGCCACCTATCAAAGACTTTGTCATGAAGAAACGTGTGTAAACTTATGGAGCAAGATGGAATATGAAACGCTTAACTATATGCGTATCAATAAGACTGGATCAAGATATACTAAGCAATGAATAAGGGATTGGGCCGCTTATGGATCGCTAACAATTTAGTAGCCCAAGTAATATTATAATGACTTCATGAAATAATCAAATACGCATATATTATAATGTCCAAAAAATAGTTGTTTAATGTTTCAGGGGGAGGTTGAGCAACTATAAAATTGAATATCTAAAACAGTTATCGAAAGTGTAATTAACATTAACAGACAACTTCAACATAGAAACATTTGAAAGGGGTTCGTCATACCTCTCAAACCATCGTTGGTGTAGGTCCACACAAATTATGGATCTAAGTAGCCTTGTATAAGACAATAGACAACTTGGATAAATCGAAATCAGTCTATATGAGAAACTCTTAACTGTGTATTGATTGTTAATGCGGAATCTTAACAAGCAATGAGTATGAAGAACACAATTAAGATAACTAACTTCGTATTACTATTTAACTTTCACTAATATCACAATTGTTACTATGCCGTAGGGTTCCTTTTATACTCTAAGGAAAACCCTAGTTACAAAATGTGTGAAAGGATAAACATATCTTCTAATAAGATATCTAATACGACTATATCCTTTCCTAATATATAGCTAACTAATTCTGCTATAAAACATAAACAGACTTAACTATATTCTAGTCACCATACTTAACTATGTTCTGCCAGACTTAACTTTATCTCTTTTCTTTGTACTGGCATACTTAACTAACTAACTAACAGACTTAACGAATACATTAGCAGACTTAAGTCTGTTCTTCAATAATTCCCAACAATCCTCCCCTAACTTGATCTTTATGCTCCATGAACTTCAAGTTTCTTCATTGATAAGCTTCCTAAGGATTGAACTCTAATCTTTTTGAATTATTTTGAACTTCAGCTCTTCAAATCATCATATCTGATCTTGTGCAGCATCCTTTACTTCAACAATCATTTCACCATCTGATCTTTGCAGCAACATTGACTATTTGTACATCAATTCTTAAAGTTTCATACTATTCTCATCACTTCCAGGTGTGTGAACTCCTGTGAGAGGTGAATCATTGAAAATTAATGGATTTGATGTCTCTTTACCAGTTAGCCATTAACACTAGAGTAGCCAATGTTTGGTGTAAAACCATGGTACATTGATAACCATTTCAACTCTTTGTACATGAAACATGGTGAGTTGAAATACCATATGAGTTTTAGCAAATCATCAGCTATCAACGGATTTGTTTTGTCTTTACCAAAAGTCGTTTGCTTTTGGACTAGCCAATTCTTTGGTGGAATGCAGACCTCACCTTGGTGAATTGATAACCAGTTATGGATTTCCACAGCCTTTACCACAAGCCATACTCTTGTGGGCTAGCCAACTCTTCACTATCACAGATATGGGGAGTTGATTACCATACAATTTTTGGCAAATTGTCAGCCATAAACGGATTTAAGGTATCTTTACCAGAGCCGTTTGCTCTTGGATTAGCCAGTACTTATGTGGATTAGACATGGTGGACTGATAACCATTTGTTGTGTTAGTGCAAAGCACCTTCACCAAGTGAGAACTTCCATTAATCTCACTTATCAACTTAGAAAATTCTTTCAAACACCCCAAACAGCTTCCTTTTGGGATTGCATCTCAATTAACTCCAACAATTGATTACATACCTCATCATCCTTATAACCTAACAACTTCTTCTCAAGCATATCTTTGCATACCCTTGGATGTAGAGGATATTCAACCTCTGCCAACATATAGATATGTGCACTCTGCAAGGTCAAACAGTGAACTTAACAACTATCAAAATACCTCCATCTTACAATTTCTTGTTGATAGGGCAGCTTCCAAATCTTGTCAGTTTTTGATGGTTGATCAAACATTGTTTTCAAATCTCCCCAAATAACTCTTTCAAATTCTTCTTCTGGTCTTTCATCTCTATATTTGATCATCATCAACTTGTACAGCTCTTTAAGATCATCTCTGCTCAAATCATTTAATAAACCTGGAAAATTCACATGCACAACCTCTGTATAATCTTCCCTGATTATCTTATAAGCTCCTTTCTTACCTGTTTTGATGATCTGCCAATTTACAACCTTGGCAGGCTGAGCTGAGCTTTCTGGAATTGACCCCATAGTAAATTCCTCAGAAGAGGGTTCTTCTTCCTCTTGCACATTCTCCTTAGAACCTAATTTACCCTTCTTAGATGCTCTCTTTCTTCTAGTCCAGGTTATAATGGGCTTTTTAACTTCAACCTCTTCTTTTACATGCTCACCTTTTGAGCTATCAGCAACCTTTTCAACCTCAGTTACTTTTTCTACCTCAGATGGCTTTCCAACCTCAGATATCTTTTGCCTTTTGAAACTTCTTCTAATAGAATCCTCATAGTCAATAGGCTTGTACTTGTGATCTCTTTCATATGCTCTGAGGTACAAACTTTCAACTTCTTCATAAAACATTCCTCTCATCTTTTCAAAACTAGAATGCATCATGTTCTTCAAATATATCTTCATATCAGACATCTTTTGTTGCTTTGTGAGCTTCTTGGTAGTACTCTTCCTCTTTTGTGTCCTTTTGATTTTCTCCATCAAACCTCCAAGAGTGTCTGTTTCCATTCTCGCATTCATGAAGTCTGCAAGTTTTGTTGCCCTTTCATCAACTGTTAAACTTGTATCAGCTTTGAGTTCTTCCATCTTTGCCTTAAGTTCATCATCATCTTCAATTAGAGACATGTATGGATCAACATTAAAATCCTCTTGCAGCTTCTTTGCAAAAAGTTCATCTCTTTTCTTTATCTCTTCAAGTCTGTCTTTTTCAGCTGCTTCTTCTGCTTGAATCCTTGCAATCTCAGCAAAGCTTGCTTCTTCTTTTCTGAGTTGCTTCTTTGATTTCTTAGCCCGAGGAGTTTCTTCAAGTATCTGCTTTCCTTCCCTTTGAGTTTCACCAGACTTATCTTCTTTACCAGTACTAACTTGATCAGCAGACTTATCTTCAGCAAACTTAACTTTCTCAGACTTATCACCACCATACTTAACAATATCAGACTTATCACCACCAGACTTAACACCCTCTTTCTCAGCAGACTTAACTGTATCCTCATCAGAATTAACCTCATCAATCACCAACTTCCTTCTTAGCCTTTTCTTCTTTTTCTCTTTAATTTAACTAAAAGTCTTGGTTAAGGTTTCTGCTGCTTCCATTCCTTCAGGACTTATGTCAGAATCTCCAGATGGTTTTCCTTGAGCAGGAGTCTGAAAAACTTGTTCTTCACCCAAATTCCTCCCCTGTTTGGAAGAATTTTCTTCTTCAGCACCCTCTGTTTCACTGAAAGCAACCCCTTTGTCCTTCATAACCTTCTCCATCTTTTTGACCTTTCTGACCAAGGTCACAATACCTTTACCCATGGTTTGGTTTGCCTTCTCCAATTCAGAAATCCTTGTAACCAATGCAGGAACCAGCTTTAAGAGATCATCCACAGACATTTGAACTGACTCTTCTTGATTTGTTGGAGTTGGAACCTGTGTTTGTTGAGGTGAAGGTGATGGTGGTTGTGGTGTACGTGATTTGGGTGGTGGTGTAGGTGATCTAGGTTGTGGTGTAGGTGATCTAGGAATATCTGCTTGCTCCTCATGATGTGGTTGAGAGTGTTCTGTACCTCCAGATGGTGAGAATGATAAACCTTCAATGTTAGTACCAACAGACACCATAGCAGCTAACAATGGTTGATGTGTCCCTTGAAATCCCCTTTTCATGTTACTAAAAATTTTATCTCTGAAGGAAACACACAAGTAAGGCAATTTATTATCAGTTTTAACATTTAAAACCATTTGTAGAAAACGAGGGTACATTAAGAACTTATGTTTACTTTTTACATTTGCTACCATGCCATCAAAAATTAATTTGGAAAAGTTAAAAGTCTTTCCAAGTGAAAGACAGACCAAAGCAGAAGCAATATTGCTTCCAAATTGATCCCATCCTCCACTCTTGGGACTCAGAAAATGTAGCAAATGATGAATGAAAAATCTCCACTAAGGTGAAAAATGGCTTTTCCAAAAAGTGAATGTACCATCAGTGGGATATCCTATGTTATTCATACCCTCTAAAATCATATCATTTGATAGCATAACTTCCCCTGAAGCATCATCCAAATGAAGACTACTTCGAATGGATGCCTCAGTGATTGAATAGTCAGTGCCATCAATGGTTGCCCTTAAATTTAGAGTCCCATCAGCAAGAGTTTCAGAAGTAGCAGTCTCCCAAAACTGTTTGACTAGGGAATCATAGATAGTGGGAGAATGAGTCAAGGCATACCTTATGTGAGAGCCTTTCAAAAAGTCCATTATCTGCTCAAAGCATGCGCCTTTGGTTGGTTTCTTTAAGAAACCCACTTGATTGTGTTTATCACAACATTTTAGTTGCGCCATAGATGATTGGTAAGTACTGGTTGACTTTCGAATTAGGGTTTAATTCTGGTTGATAAAACAGAGTGATCTTGGCCGATAATAAAGATTTTAAAATTAGAAGTAAATAATGGATAAAGATGAAAAAGTAATCAAATATTATCCATATATACTCCTTTTTCCCAAAAAAATATCAACGGTATTATTTAAATAGGAAAATCATTAAATGTACGACCAGACCTAACGGTAAAAAGAATTAATTACATTTTAACACTACCAGAATTAACTTTGGTCAACCAGACTTAACCAACAATTCACCAGATTTAACAGAAATACCAGATAACCACGAATAAAATTCACTAGCAAGGCTTCCAAACACCATCAATCCATTCTTTTCCTGGAAAAATTAAGCTAAAACCAAGAAAATATACAAATTTCAAGTAGAACTAATACTTACTAACTACCAGAATAAACTCTAAAGCTACCAGATTTAACTTCTACCAGAATTAATTCTACTTAATACTTGTACTATTTTACAAACTATACATTTAACCTCCCCTTAAATGTAACCTCCCCTTAAATGTAGCTATGGGTTTACCATTCCAATATTAACCACTAAGAAATTGAACCTAGGTCCATCAAAAGCTTTGGTCAATAGGTCAGCTACATTAAAGTATGTGTGTATCTTTTCCACCCTAATTAACTTCTTTTCAAAGCAATCCCTTATAAAGTGATGCCTTATTTCTATGTGTTTAGTCTTAGAGTGATACACTGGGTTCTTAACTATACAGATAGTACTTTCATTATCAATGTGAATTATAGTATTCAT
The DNA here is from genome assembly GCA_021014915.2 of Artemisia tridentata subsp. tridentata. Taxonomy (NCBI): domain Eukaryota; kingdom Viridiplantae; phylum Streptophyta; class Magnoliopsida; order Asterales; family Asteraceae; genus Artemisia; species Artemisia tridentata. The sequence goes on from CP139504.1 coordinate 394,505,654, forward strand.
GAAATTCAAACCATAATCCAGCATCTGATTCTGAATCCACAAGACTTGTCCACAGCAATTTGCAGCAGCTACATTCTCTGCTTCAGTTGTAGGTGTAGCCAAAATGGTCTGCTTCTTGCATTGCCATGAAATCAATCTCCTTCCAAGAAATTGGCAACCTCTAGTTGTGGATTTTCTATCAAGACTTGCTCCAGCATAGTCACTATCTGAATAGGCTTCCAGGTCAAAAGATGACTCTCTAGGATACCAAAGGCCCAAATTTGGTTTGCCCTTTAGATACCTAAAGATCCTCTTCATAGCATGAAGATGTGAAGTCTTGGGAGTAACCTGAAAATGAGAACAAGCACAAACTGCATACATAATATCAGGCCAAGAGGCAGTTAGATACATAATGGAACCTATCATGGATCTGTATAGGTGCACATCCACATCATCAGCATCCTCATCTTTGGTTAATGGCATCTTGTTCTCTATTGGAGTGACTGTTGTCTTCACATTTGCAAGATCAAACTTCTTCAGCATCTCAGCAACGTACTTGTCTTGAGAAATGAAAAGTCCATCTTCCGTTTGTTTCACTTGCAGTCCAAGAAAGAATGTGAGCTCACCCATTGAACTCATCTGAAATCTTCCTTTCATCAATGCCTCAAATTCTTCACACCAAGACCTTTTTGTGGAACCAAAGATGATATCATCTACATACACTTGCACTAGAATGATATCCTTCTTGTTCCTTTTAATGAACAAGGTCTTGTCAATGACACCCCTCTTGTATCCACGCTCCTCTAGAAATTTGAAGAGTGTAGCATACCAAGCTCTAGGAGCTTGATGTAATCCATACAAAGCCTTGATTACTTTGTAAACCTTCTTGGGATGAGCAGGATCAATAAAACCAGGAGGCTGATGAACATACACTTCTTCTTCTATAGTGCCATACAGAAAAGCACTTTTGACATCCATTTGATAGACTATGAACCCCATGTAGGATGCAAAGGCCAAAAATAACCTGATAGCTTCAATTCTAGCTACAGGAGCAAAAAACTCATCATAATTTATCCCCTCCTCTTGTCTGTACCCTTGAGCTACCAATCTTGCTTTATTTCTGACCACTACTCCTCTTTCATCCTTCTTGTTCCTGAAGACCCACTTTGTGCCAATTACTTTTGCTCCACTTGGTAGATCTACAAGAACCCATACCTTTTGCAACTTAAACTGCAAGAGCTCTTCTTGCATTGCTTCCACCCAACTCTCATCTTCTAAAGCTTCAGAAACCTTGGTAGGTTCTTTTTGAGAAAGGAAACATGCAAACAGACAATGTTGTTGATCTTTGTGATTATTTCTTTGCTGCTTCTTGACAAAACTTAAAAGTGCATGAGCTTCTGATTGTTTCTGCACTATGCTTCTTGTTTGAACAGCTGACTTAGGATCACCAAGTATTTGACTCTTTGGATGAATGTTGTGAATCCTAAGTGTAGGAGTTGGACTTACATCCACTTCTGTGGGTAAGTTGTTGAAATCAATAATTACTCCTTCATCATCATAAGAAGCTTCATCAAAGATCCCTTCATTTGGCTTATCAAAGATTTCAAGCTCAGGCATATCAGAATCATCAAAAGCATCAACTTGAGTAGGATCAGACTCAGCAGAATTAACTGAAGCACTACCAGAATTAACTGAGTTAGTACTGGTAGCCTTCTTGTCAACTGAATCACTACCAGAATTAACTGAGTTAGTATTGGTAGCCTTCTTTCCAAGATGCTTTTCAGCCAATGCATTCAATTCATCTCTGAAAGATGGAATATCTTTTGAAACATTTGTAGGAGAAGCCTCTTTCCCTTGTTCTTGAGGCTTGGTAACAGTCTCCTTCTACCTTGAAGTTGTAGATTTCCTTGTGTCACTAGAAGTTGAATCAGACTTGACCATTGTTGCGGGAACAACAATGAGTTCCTCATTCTCTTCTTCTATAACACCCTAAATAAAATACGACTTATTAAATACGACTTATAAAATACGCTATAAATTAAAACTTGAGTTATATAACATGTTATGACTCGAAACCATACGATATGAACATATAACCTAAAGTAAAATACGAAATGATACAAGAACTTTGTTAATAAAAGTATGGCACGTTTAAGAAGGTCATTATATGCCAAAATTAATAAAACTTGTACTCAAAATATTTATAAAAGATAAGTATGAAATTTGGCAATTTTGGAAGGTACTAATCACCCTTTGATCACTCCTAATTTTCGGCTCCCTTCCCATCTATTTTTTTTAAAACAAACCGTGTATATGCCCTCTCCACAAGAAACCCTAAACCTATTTTCTCTCTATTCCATTTTTCGGCAAAAAAAAAAAAAAAAAAAAAAAAAAAAAAAAAAAAAAAAAAACCCTAAAAGTTGTTCCATTCGATTGATCAAGGAGAAGAAGAAGAAGCCATAATTGATCTTGATCATTGTTCTATTCGTATCATCACAAAGGTAATCAAATACACATCATTATTTTGTCCATTCGAATTGTTGAAAGAAAAAAAAACTTAACCGATCCATACTCTATTTTCTTCATTCGATCTTGATCAAGGAAAGGAGAAGTGTTGGTGATTCGTGAGGTCTTGTTCTTTAATCCCATTCGAATTATATAAGAGGTAACCATGTAAACTTCAATCTATAATAATACTTTCGGATCAATGTGTATTAATATGTGTCAATATGATTAATAATGCTATGGGAATCGGATTTATGTAACAAGTTAATCTGGCAGAAATTTTATGCTAACTCAACGAATTTTAAACCAATGATATGAACATGAATTTTAGTGGTTCTTTGGTCTAAAACTGAATTCAATGAAATAGTGATCAAATAAAATTGGTTTATCCGTCTGTCTGCGTCCCTGTGTTGTGTTTCAATTTGGTTATGAAGAAGAATGATGGTGGTATGAGGTTTTTCATGGAATTCTGGAATCTTAGTAGTATGGTGATTAGGACTGATACCGTTATCGACGATTTATCTAATCAACTTCAGGGTGAAGTTTTTTCTATGATCGATTTGTAATCTGATTATGTCCATTTTCATGTGAAGGAGCAAGATGTTCCTAGCATTGATTTGTATCCGTTATAATCTCTATGAGCGTTGTGATGCCAATCGTATTAGCTATTGCTCCGACTATTCTCGTGAGCTTGATTAATCGTGTATTTCATGAATGCTTGGACAATTGTCATAGTATGACGATTTAGTATATTCAGGGATGAAAGAGAAACACGGGAATCATCCTTGTATTTTGGTGTTGAAAAATTTCTACGTCAGAAGAGCTCGATGTAAGTTTCTCGAAGAGTATAATTTTGGTAGGGATGAAGAATGAGTTGGAGAACTTTTGGAAAGTTAAGAGGGATATTTGTTTCTACTTGAGAAGAAGGTCAGCTATGTCCTTAGGTTATATGGAAAGATTGCTAGTGATGCATCTATGCAGATAAACCGTGGGAGGCAAACTATCAGACGCACGACTGGAGATTGGTTATGACGGATGTGAAGAAACTCAGGAGTAAGGTGGTGGAATTATGATCTATGTAGAAGATTTGAATGAAACGGTTATGCTCGAAGCACCCGTTCTTTTCGCTCTATACATATTAGTTGTACTATTATGTAGAGACTTGTAGCATAAATTATGACGGGATGGTATGATAACGGATGTGAATGCTTTGATGGCGAAGTGTCTAGCATGTCAACAGATTGGGAGTTAGCATCAGCGTACGAATGGTTTTCCTCATTTTAGATGTTCATATGTAGAAGTGGGATTAAAACTGTTAGCAACTTTGTAACGGGATTTACGCGCACGTTGGGAAGGACAAAACGATGTGGGTTGTAGTGAATCGTTCAACTTGGTGGCTCACTTGGAAGATCGGCAGAGATTTATTTCAACAGAAGATTATTCAAGCTCCTTGGCGCACCGGCAGTGATCATGTCAGAAAAATCGAGTTTTGTTTCACACCTCTAGAAGAAATGCAGAAGACCTTCAAGACCGGCTCGAGATATTATGGCGACTACTCACCTTCAGATGGATGGACGGACAGAGCAACTATGTTGAAATTGAAGATGTATGGGACGGAGAGTTTGACAAGTGTATTGGCATGATTGAGTTTGCCTACGGAGATGTAGAACACCTTTTGGATTGGATTAAGTTGGAGATTTGCTTATTTAAGGTCCGGGGTTGATTACTGTGATTGGTGCATTAGTTATCCTTGTGGAAGAAAAACCTTGAGTGGTGGACTATGAAATTTGTATGTTTCGTACGATGTCCCCGTTGTGGAGAGTTAGACGTTTTGGGCGTATGAAGAAGATCTGGTTCACGATGCGTTAATCCTTTGAGTTGTTGTTTTCCATACGATTATCCGACCTATTCTGTTATGCTCTCCTATGCGTTCCGATCCTCCGTTATGTGCTTAGCTTATCGTCTGTATGACTACGTTAGCTTTTGATGTGTTCTATCCGTATGATTATTCGACCTATTTTGTTTTGTTTTCTGATGCGTTTCGATTCTCCGATTTATACTCTATTGATCGTCAGTACAAATATGCTACCCATCTCATTATGCGTTTCAATACAAGTTGATATTTCGAGTTGTACTCGATTGATCATCAGTACAATTATACTATCTATCTCTTATAAAACTCTTGATACATTTGATGATTCGTCACGTGCTTCATTGACCGGTGGTACGTTCCTTAGTTCGATCAGTATCTGTTTGAAATTGATGAGTTCTTCTATAATGATGCACTAGTTCCCTTTTCGTTAAGAATCTGGACTGAGTTGATGAGGTTTTACTCTTTAGTACTACCTTTGTATTGCTTATAAGAATGAATGTTTCATGTATCTCTGTGTGAGATTTAAATCGTTATCCGCTACATTGTTGTTTCGTATTCCTTGGAACGAATTCGTTGTGAATTATGAAAGCCTAGGGCTTTTCAATGATTTTGATCAGGTTGGCGAGGTATCTCATCGCTTGGCGTTACCTTCCCAGTTATCTCACGTATACGATGTATTCTATGTATCTCTTCTTCGTGAATATGATTATCACCCACTTCATGTTGTCTCTTGCCGTTCGATCTATTTCGAGAAGATCTTTCTCATAGTGAAGAACCTGAGGCTGTTTTGGAGCGTCAGGAAAGAGTCATGAGAACTAAAACCATTCCATTCATAAAGATTCTTTGGAGGAATTATCCTGAGAGTGAGGCTACTTGGGAGACCGAAGAATCGATACGATCCAGTTATCCATATTTCTTTTTGTAACTTGGTACGTATTCATTTTGATTCCACTTTCGGTTTCGTATTTCTATTTCGATTTCGTATTTCAATTTCGCGGACGAAATTTTCTTTTTAGGAGGGAAGAATTATAACACCCTAAATAAAATACGACTTATAAAATACGCTATAAATTAAAACTTGAGTTATATAACATGCTATGACTCGAAACCATACGATATGAATATATAACCTAAAGTAAAATACGAAATGATACAAGAACTTTGTTAATAAAAGTATGGCACGTTTAAGAAGGTCATTATATGCCAAAATTAATAAAACTTGTACTCAAAATATTTATAAAAGATAAGTATGAAATTTGGCAATTTTGGAAGGTACTAATCACCCTTTGATCACTCCTAATTTTCGGCTCCCTTCCCATCTATTTTTTTTAAAACAAACCGTGTATATGCCCTGTAACACCCCGACCCGACAAGGGCAGAGATGTCACAACAATGGTTACATATCATAACAAACATAGGCATTTGACATTAATAATACAATAGAATTTCAATGGTTACAAAGGGGATATGAAACTACAAGATTATAATGGAAATACAATAATCACTAAGTCCAAATCTATGCTCCTCTAACTCTTCTAATCCAAATTAGCTATCAGGATCTTCTAGTTCCAAGGTAAACTCTCCAATCAATACCCAGCTTCCAACTAAAACCTGCCGCAGGAAAAGAAATGTGGCTGAGCTACGAGAGCTCAGTGAACAGATATAACGATAACAAGGCAGTAATAAAGGGTAGTGAAGTAAACGAACATTTCATGGTGTAACAAGAGTAGAAAAGATAATGGAAAGGTTATCAAGAAATAGTTACAATAGGTATGCGTAAAATCAACCATAACCCCCACCAGCCCAAGTTCAATTCAAGTCAAGTCAATTATCAAGTCATAGGGTAACAGAAACAGAAACAGAAGCAGAAATCCTCTACGAGCCCAGAACATGTCATATCAAGTCAAGTAAACAAGTATACATGTATACGGAGGGGTGACCTCGGTATACCAAGTATAATATGAGGGGATACCTCCAAGGGTTGGAGTTGCAAGCTCCCAAGAGTGAATGACGTGTATCGCACACAACCATCATGTCACTAAACAATTCAAGTAATCAAGTCAAGTCAAGTACAAATCTAGGATGCATCCATGCGCCCCTGTAGGCTGCCACAATGTCTTCATCTACGTGTACAATGCAATTATCAAGTCATGGCAGGGACGGGATAGGTATCACTTTCCTACCCAAAAGTCAAGTCATTGGTGCATCAATGACAAGGACATGAAACCCTCATGCCTAGTATGGCTCGTAGTCTCAAACTGTGGGTCAAGGTCAAGGTCAAGTATCAAGTGTACAAGTCAAGTTCAAGTTTCAAGTTACGTATCAATGGGTTCATTTTACAAGTTCATTTAAAAGGAACTCTTTAATAGTGGTTTTAGTTAAAAATGATCTTTCAAGATAGTATTCATAGAAATGGTCTTTTTAAAACGGTTTTTATAATGATAGTTTTCAAAATGGTTTCCTTAAAACATTTTCATATATAATCAAAAAGGTTTCCTTATCAATTATAATGTTAAGTAAATCGAGGTTCAAGGTTCAAGTCAAATATCAAGGGTTCAAGTCAAGTTTCTAATCCAAGTTTATCAAGGTTCAGGTCAAGGGTCAAGACAAGAGATCATAACAGATGTTCATAGTAAAGGTTCAATCCAAAAGTTCATTTGAAAACAATCCTTTTAAAATAGTTTTCATAAAATAATCTTTTAAAACGGCCTTTCATAAAAATAGTCTTTAAAATAGTTTTCAATCAGATAGTTTAAAAATGGTTTTCTTAAAACACCTCCATAATTAATTAAAAAGGTTTTCTCATCCCGTTAAAATCTCAAGTATATCAAGGTTCAAGGCAAGGTGTATGGCAAGATTCATATCAAGGTTCATAGTGGTTCAAGGCAAAGATCAAGGCAAGGGTTCAAAACAAAGGTTCACAAAACAAGGGTACATAGCAATGGTTTGGGGAATCCTAAACAAATCAAAACAAGAGATCAAGAGAACGAAGGCACCTTACAAGAAGGGCAGAATATCTGTACCTTATTTGCAGAACACAAGAATAGCAAATGACAAGGATCAACTTACTTCTTCCTCGAACCTAAAGGAGTAGAAGACAAGAGTTCAAAGGATTCTTAGTTATCTTTCCATTTTATGTAAGTTTCCATTATTTAGCAATTTAGGTTAAATCCTTATTATGGAATCATGTTCATTTTAATCCAATAGTTTCTCATATTTATAATTCAACTCCTTTAACTTTAGCCAATTTACAAGTTAAACCCTTTTATTATTTAATTACACAATTTAAACCTTATAGTTCATTAAATTACATTTTAACTCCTACAATATTCATGTTTACACATTAAGCCCTTAATTATCCAAAGTTGCACAATAGACCCCTTATATAATTATTACACGAATTAACCTTATACTTTTCAGAATTTACAAAACAAGTCCTCCTAATTAATTATTTTACAAATCGAATTAAAGTTTAGTAAATTTACCAATTAAACCTCCAATTTACAAAATTTACACATGGGACCCCTATATAATATTTTATACCGATTACCCCTGACCTAAACTATGTTACAAAAATAACTCTCAAGTTTATAAAATTACAAAACAACCCTTTATAGTTTTTAAACCAAATCGTTAACATGTAAAATCATCCATATCTTAACCCTAATTTTCCCAATCATTAACTAATCATTAAAACACCTTAATTATACTCAAGATTATCATCCAATCCAAACCCTAGTTGCTCGTCCCATAATTTTAATTAAAACCCCTATTTTCTTGAATCCGATTATACAATAATTCAACTAAACATGATCCAAGCTTTTATAAATTCAAGTTGTATTTCTCTAGTGTTATATGAACTGTATATGATCAACTAAAAATATATTCAAGGCTTACAAAAATCTGCATAGTCGGTTTAAGATTTATGTTCGATTAAGGGCTTATTAACTCGAATTGCTTCCAATAATTAGACAAGCATGCATGGTTCGATTACACTATTTTATACAGGTTATATGAGGTCTAAACAAGTTCAGAAAAATGCTAGAAGGATTTTAGAACAAGCGGATTAGCAGCAGAAAATAATACCTCTCGGTTAGAGTTTATCGAGCAAGAAAAATCAAGAGCACACGAACCACGCTTCCTAAATTCGAACCTCTAATTTTCTAAGCTTCTATGGACTTAGAAGAACCCTTGAAAATTACCAGACCAGCTCCAGAAAGTGTTTGTCGATCGGGTGGAATTTTGTGTTTGATTATGTCGACTTTTAGGGTTGGAAAAAGAATATATGGATTAATATATATAAGAACCGAGATATAGGAGGGGAGGGGAAATAAACTTCTGGCCCAAGGCTTCAAGATTATGATAAAAATATGCTCCCTAATTATCTTGTACATTTTATAGTAATTATCCTATTTACTTTAATTATTAAATCGGAATACTATATAATATATATAAAATAAATATTTTCGGCTCTAATAATAACAATTAAATATTACACTTATTTTTATAACTTGTAAAATATTAAAATGTTCAAGCATAAATTATTTCACTTCATATGGTATTCGTTTTCAAGCGTTTGGGATCAATTTGGTGCTTTATATAATTAATAAGAAAATTTTAAATTCAAGGGTAATTTGGTCATTTTGCATGATTTACAAATGTGGGTTTTACATGCCCTCTCCACAAGAAACCCTAAACCTATTTTCTCTCTATTCCATTTGTCGGCAAAGAGAAAAAAAAAACAAAAAACAAAACCCTAAAAGTTGTTCCATTCGATTGATCAAGGAGAAGAAGAAGAAGCCATAATTGATCTTGATCATTGTTCTATTCGTATCATCACAAATGTAATCAAATACACATCATTATTTTGTCCATTCAAATTGTTGAAAAACAAAAACTTAACCGATCCATACTCTATTTTCTTCATTCGATCTTGATCAAGGAAATGAGAAGTGTTGGTGATTCGTGAGGCCTTGTTCTTTAATCCCATTCGAATTATATAAGAGGTAACCATGTAAACTTCAATCTATAATAATACTTTCGGATCAATATGTATTAATATGTGTCAATATGATTAATAATGCTATGGGAATCGGATTTATGTAACAAGTTAATCTGGCAGAAATTTTATGCTAACTCAACGAATTTTAAACCAATGATATGAACATGAATTTTAGTGGTCCTTTGGTCTAAAACTGAATTCAATGAAATAGTGATCAAATAAAATTGGTTTGGTGATTTTTAGAGGTCTAGAAGGCAACCGTTTGATTTTTAGAAATTCATGTGTCAAACTGTATTTCGGGTTATGAAAATTCAATCGTGGTTCATGATTTTTAATTTAATATCTATAACGAATTAAGACTTGAAATTTTGGCAGAATAATATCTGGTATATAGGTTACGTTGTGTAATTTTTGTAGATTTTTCTGAGATGTTTAACTGGGGAGAATAAATACATACTTTTGGGGTGTTCCAGCAGATCCAATTCGGGTACATGTGGTGAATGTCGATTTTTAGTTTGGAATTTTACTACTTAATAAAATCTGGAAAAATTATGTAAAATACTTAAGACATATAAGTACATCTGGGTAAAAGTATAGAATTTTATGAGCTCGTATAAGGTGTCTTAAAATTAGCTAAAGTCGGGTCTGACTTCAATGGTTATGCCGAATTTAAGTAGTTAATTGTTTTAAACACTTATAAGCTTATTTGCTTAACTTTTAGAACCTAAACAAGCTTATGGTCATCTTAAAAGTATTTAACTTATGTTTAGATTAATTATCATATTAACCTTTGACTTTGGCATAATTACAATAGTAACCCTAATCTTTGAATAATAATAATATGAAACCAAACTATATGAATTAAACCCTAAAATTGCTAATTCGGGAAAAATAACTTAATTATGACCTAATTGAATGTATGAAACCCTAATTGGAATTTAATTACTTTAAATGACCAATTAAAATGACTTGTGTAATTAGAAACCCTAATCTCATACTTACTTAATTTGGAAAACTTATTTTGACTTGTAAAACCCTAGATTGTGAAATAACATCATTTTACAAGTATATTAATGTATGAAACTCAATTTTGACATTAATAACTATTTAAAACTTTTTAAATACTACTTACTATTTTTAGAAACCCTAAATTGCTTTTCAACCTAAATATGGAAACTTGCTATTTTTGAAAAGTTACTAAATATAGAAACTTGCTATTTTTGGAAAGTTACTAATTATGGAAACCTGCTAAATATGTAAAGTTACCTAAAATGGAAAGAAAACAAAAATGAAACCTTTATGATTATGAAAACTATGAAACTACGAAACTATGAAACTATGAAACTTATAAGTAAACTTATGATTATTGTAGATCGGGTGAAGAAGGAGTGATCACCTGCTTCCATTCATATATTTGCTTTGAATTGTGTGCTTCGATAAGGTACATATATTCTTTCCCTTTTCAGTAGGGATATTGCTATCGATCCTATGCCTGATATGATTCCCTTATTTGACTCATGACTTTCATTGTATGATTGTCATTCTTTTGATTCATTCTGACATTTATTTAAATGTCTCTGCCATGTTATGCTTATGTTTTGCTATGCTTATTGAGTTACTATTTTTTTTCTCTTGCCATGCTAGATTATATTTGTTGTATGCTATGATAGATCTGTGCCTGAGCTAACCTAGTTGTGGAGGTACCATGACCATGTCTTGGATGGCACCCTAGGCATGACACTCCCATAGAGGTATGATAGATCTACGGCGTTCCCCCATATGTTATGATTTTGTGTACACTATTAGCCAACCTTATATGTGTGACCAGTCTAGTACTGACATACATACTTATGTTAGGGAGCGTATGGATGCATCCTAGGTTTTTATGTTTATATGATTATGGTGACCAGGTGGTGTGTGCCTTACACTCCTTCTCACACTTTTATTACTTAGAGGTCTCCCCTCTTCGTATACTTGTATTGCTTTAGTATGATTTGACGGATTATGTATGTAGTTCCTATGGCACATCCTTATATGAACTTTTCCTTTATTTCATTATTTCTCTTGATTCATTTCTATTCAGTTCTCATGCACTCTTGACTCTTAGTTCTCTTTTAAATTCGTATGACATTCATGATTATGCTTTTCGTCTTGTATTCTTATTCTTTCGTTGCTTATGCTTAGTTACCGTTATGTTATGTTATACATATCTATTCACTGGGCTTTTTAAGCTCAGCCGCATTTCTTTTCCTGCGGCAGGTTTTTAGTTGGAAGCTGGGTTATGAGTGGAGAGTACTTTGGACTTAGAAGACTATACCTTGATAGCTATTCTGGATTATAGATGACCAGAAGTGATTATATTTTTTTAGACTTAGTATTTATTGAAATTCTCATTTGTAACTTTGTATTACAGATTTTCCCTTTGTAACCTTTGAAATTCTTTTGTATTAATTAAGTCATATGCTTGTGTTTGCTTTGATATGTCACCATAACGTAATACTTCTACCCTTATCGAGTTGGGGTGTTACATCTTCTTTCTCAGAATCATTTGCATCAGAAGCAACTTGAGTACCTGCATTGTTAATTACTTCTTTGAAACCTGCATCAGGGTTAACTTGATTCTCAATAGAAACAGGAATATAATTCATAGAATCAATCAGATAATCAATATCAAACATCCATCTATAACCTATTCCTTTCACATTAGGTTTCTCCTCAAGAAAGTCAACATGGAGAGTCTCTTCTACCCTTTTTGTCACTAAGTTGTATACCCTAAAGGCTTTACTACTTAGTGAATATCCTACTAAGAACCCCTCATCAGATTTTCCTTCAAACTTGCCAAGCACACTAAGAGTATCTAGAATGGTAACATGGCACCCAAATGGTCTTATGTAACTAATAACTGGTTTATGGCCAAATAAAAGCTCATAAGGTGTTTTGTTCTGAGGTTTAGTCACTCTTACCCTATTAAATATGTAGCAAGCAGTATTGACTGCTTCAGCCCAAAAAGTGGTTGGTAAAAGTGAGTCTGCTAGCATAGTTCTAGCTGCCTCAATAAGGGTCCTGTTCATTCTTTCAGCAACTCCATTTTGTTGTGGAGTTCTAGCACTACTATACTCTTGTTTTATTCCCTTGTTCCCACAAAATTCAAGCATACTTCTATTCTTAAACTCTGTGCCATTGTCTGATCTAATAATCTTAACCCTATGATTAAGCTGGTTTTCAATCTGCCTAATGAAAGTTTGAAGCAAGCTAGTGGTTTCATCCTTTTTAGACATAAAGAATACCCAACAAAACCTAGTGCAATCATCAGTAATGATAAGGCAATAGCTAGCATGATTTATGCTCTGCACAGAAGTAGGGCCAAAAAGATCCATATGCAAGGTGTGTAAAGGCTGAGTGATTGACCTTTCTAATTTAGCCTTACATGAAGCCCTATGCTGTTTACCCTTATGACATGCAACACATGTATGGTCATTCTTAAAAACCTTGGAAGGTAAGTCTCTAACTAGGTTATTCTTCACAAGTTTGTTTAGATTCTTAAAGTTTATATGACCAAGCCTTCTGTGCCACAATTTAGATTCATCAATAGTGGCTTTTGCAATCAAACAAGCAAAACCTTTTGCAGGATCAGGTGTCTTCATATCAAAGCTGTACATATTGTGTTGTCTAGGGACTTTTAGAAGTATCTGATTTTCATCAGGCATCTTAAAGTCAGAAGTCAACACAAAACATTCAGTTTCAGTAAAAAGCACCTTATGCTGCTTATCACAAATTTGAGATATTGAGAAAAGATTAAATTGCCCAAGTTCTTTCACAAAAGACACATTATCAAATTCTAAATTGCCCACTACAATTCTACATTTACCAGTAATGTAGCCTTTGCTACCTCCAAAAGTAACAGAACCTCCTTTGAATTCTTCAAAATCCTATAGGTGATCCTTGTTACCAGACATGTGCCCAGAGCACCCACTATCAAATATGCCTCTATCTCTCATGTTCTTGAGTGGATGATCCTGCACATAAAAAAGAGAAATTAGTTTCTCTTAAGGACCCAGGCCTGAGCAGGCTTGGGTCTGCCTTGTGGATCAGCATATTTGTAAGTCTTATATGAACATGATCCACTGTTGCTTTGGGATTTATAAGTAAGTTCATTCTGAAATGGATCCCAAGACCAACATGTTGAGGCCTTAATAGCAGACCCCCCATTTCCCTTTACAGCATAAGAATTTGACATTTTTGCTGTATTATTAACAATGGGTCTCCTCACAGGTGAGTGTGATTTAGCAAAAACATTTCTTTGATTAGATTTGTTCACATGTGGTCTATGTGTAACTGTTTGGCTGGGTCTAACAACATTAACATACCCAGATTTAACTTTGGGCTTAACAGAATTAACTTTTTGCCCAAAATTAAAATTTTGCCTACCAGCATTAACATTTGGCCTACCAGAATTAACATATGACCTACCAGAATTAACCTGAGATCTACTAGAATTAATTTGTACTAGTCTAGGAACAAATTGATTTGCATGGTTAACTCTGTTTACATTATTCCACACTGGTTTGGCCATCACATTGCCAGTATTAACACTTCTTTGTTTCTTAACCTCAGCCTCTCTAGCCATTCTCTTTTCATGAAAGTCACAATCTTTAATTAAATTACTAAGGCTTCCACTCACAAAACATCTTTTCGGGCCAAAAGAGTAACCTTTCCCTATCTCTCTTTTCATTCTATCAAACTTGGGTGACTCTGAACTTTTAAAATGTTGCCTAGGAGTTTTTATGTGTGAGACACAACTAGGTTCAACTGTTATAGGCTTTGGTGCAGATACAACTGGTTCATTATTCTTAACAGATTTAGGCTTAGACACCTCTTTTGGTTCACTTTCTGGTTCTGATTCAGAATGCTCAGATATATTTCCAATGGATCCTCCACTGTCATTAGATTGACAGGTAGAATATTCACTTGATTTATCATTTGAGTTACTTGTTTCAGGCATTTGAGGTCCCTTCTTACCATAAACAAACAAAGAATCATCAAGATCATTTGATGGTTTAGGAGTGTAATCTCCATTTAATGGAGGTGGAACTCCTTTGAAGTTGTTAGTCTTTGTGAATCTATTATATACAGGTTTACCAATAAAGTCATCATCTCTACTAATGAACACAGTTCTTTCCATTTCTTCCGCATAACTTAGAATCTCACTATCTGATTTTATCTCATATCCTAGACCAATTTTACAAGTTGAGCTCATACCAGAATCTATTAATTTATTCAGGTTTTTAGAAGAACTTTTCCATGAGTCTATTCTTTTCTGCAATTCATCTCTATCTTTTACAGCTTTCATTCCAATTCTCCTATATCTTTTAAGCTTTTCATCCTTTTCATAGATTTCATTTGCTTGAAATGTAAGCTTTTCATTTAAGGCTGGTTGCTGTTTTTGATAAGTGACAATTTGTGCTTCTAAAGTTTTAACAGCATTAGTATAAGCAAGTATTTTAGCTTCCTGATCACCTATCTGTTGCAATTGTTCATCACACAATGTTTTAAGACTATTATATGACTTAATGCAAGTTTTGGAACATAAGGATACCTCAGTACTAGAGCCAATAGCCATGAATGCATGATTTGGTTCTTCTTCTTCCTCTGTGTGTTCTCCCCAGTTAACAGCACCAGCTTCCAAAGTCAACATGCCCATTTGATTATTCCCCTGCTTGTCTTCTTCTTGAAGGTATGAATCCTCCTTCTTCTTCTTATCAGTAGTTACCTTTGCTGTGCACTCCCTAGCAAAGTGACCATTTTTGTGACACCTATAGCATTCAACATTCTTCTTATTAAAACCAACTGCTGTCTTCCCATCAAATTTTATATTCCTTCCAGTTTGCTTGTAGAACTTCTTCACTCTGAGAGCAATCATTGCTATCTGCCACTTTATGTCCATCTCTTCAATGTCTACATCATTTATCTGTTCAAGATCTTCACTAATGAGGTCCTTCTCTTCTGACCTTTTAGCAAAGAGTGAGTAGACGACTTCATCAGCAAAACCAGCAGGAACTTCTCTTTCTCTCGCATTGCTTGAAGAAGTTTCATAGACACCAGAATTAAAGCCACCAGAATTAACTTTGCTAGTACTGCTCTTGCTTATGGAGACAAAAGCAACATTAGCAGCACTTGAAGATGCCTTTGAAACACTTTTGATGTCATGTTCAAAGACCCTAAGGTTGTTGTACAAATCATCAATTGACAAAGTGTCAACATCATCTTTCATTCTCATGTTCATTGCCACATTTGACCATTCTTTTGGCAAAGATCTGAGAAACTTATGATTTGCATCTTCATTAGATACAGCAGCACCATGAGCTTCCAACTGTGAGAGGAGATGTTGGAATTTGTCATACCCTTTCTCCAATCCTTCAGAACTGGTTACGGTGAATGTTTCAAACTGTTATTTGAGAACAACTTTCTGCATTTTCTTCGAATTAGCATTCCCTCCAAACCTTGTTCTGATTGCTTCCCAAATCTCCTTAGCATCATCCATTCCATGAAATCTTCTTAAGTGCTCCTTGGGAAGTGCCATCAGCAAGAGGGTTTTCGCCTTCCTCTCCTTCTCCACAGCAAGAATCTCTGCAGCAGAGACTGGTGGAAGCACTCTAACAACCCCATCCTTACCAACCGAGATCCTCTTCATTGAGTTTCCATTCTGAATCACCTTTCATACATCATTATCAATGTGCTCAAGGTAATTCTCCATCTCCATAGCCCAGATATCATACTCCTCCTTTTTTAGAATTGGGAGTTTGATGTTTGAGATAGTGATTGTTGCAGGGATGTTTTGTTGTTGTTGTTTAGGTGTACTGGTTTCTGATGCATCATCTTCGTGATTTGAAACATTATCATCACTGAGATGGTTTGAGTAATCATCATTGGCATGTTGAGACATTATGCAGGATTTTGGAGTGTATGAGTGTTTGTGGTTCGTGTTTCTTCGTACTCAGAGTCCCTCTATAGGCTCTGGTACCACTTGTAGGTCCACATAAATTATGGATCTAAGTAGCCTTGTATAAGACAATAGACAACTTGGATAAATCCAAATCAGTCTATATGAGAAACTCTTAACTGTGTATTGATTGTTAATGCGGAATCTTAACAAGCAATGAGTATGAAGAACACAATTAAGATAACTAACTTTGTATTACTATTAAACTTTCACTAATATCACAATTGTTACTATGCCGTAGGGTTCCTTTTATACTCTAAGGAAAACCCTAGTTACAAAACGTGTTAAAGGATAAACATATCTTCTAATAAGATATCTAATACGACTATATCCTTTCCTAATATATAGCTAACTAATTCTGCTATAAAACATAAACAGACTTAACTATATTCTAGTCACCATACTTAACTATGTTCTGCCAGACTTAACTTTATCTCTTTTCTTTGTACTGGCAGACTTAACGAATACATTAGCAGACGTAAGTCTGTTCTTCAATAATTCCCAACAGTTGGCCTTCCTTTTCCCAAGAATCCGCGAACGTGCGCTTGTGGCTGTTGTAGGCAAGTTGCAGCCATGAGTTGCACATATGTCCATAAACATCTGTAACCTCAGGAAAAATTTATATGTAAGAATGTCACACCAGTTGTAGCACCACGACAAACCCGCGATCTATGGGTTGATGGTCTCTGACAACTAACGATGGTACTTGCAATTAATTATTTTAAAGAATGTCAGCTATAGACATATGTGACGTGTAAAAGATGAATACAACACACGACATTAACAACTCCTTATGACATTTGTATCAACAAACCTAGTGGCACAGATGTTTGGACCGTTGTTGTTGCAGCCGTAGTATCAACTTGTTGGAGCTGGTGCGAACCATTATTCGTGGACAACTCATGTGGCACCTGGTAGTCCGACATAGACTCATGGTAAACACGCCTACGCACAAAACTAGTCTCAAAATCCAGGACTTGTGGCCCATGAAGGTGGACCAGTCCTGCGCCAAAATCCAGCACCATCGACGTTTGTGCATCGCCGCCAACCGAAGTGTAATGACAGACATTCAAAGTAGCATCCGATGTAGTCTCTCGATAAGCTACATGTGGCACACCAGCACCATCACCTGGGTGCCACAATTTCAATAGATACAAAACAAAAAACAGTTATTACTGTTAGAGAAAATAGATGAAAAGAGCAACAAATGTAACGGAACACAGTACTTGATCATGTCTAGGATCCGACAGCAACTGTCGATCCACATCAGGCTATTTTAGGGCTGGACCTGCATGCACCATACGAACATGAGATACAATGGGGAGCATTGTAGATACACAATGGAAAGAAAACACTTACTACATGTTTCAACATCAGCATTGGAGTTACTTCTTAACCTTTTGGATCCGGTATTGAACGATAATTCACCTCTCGCCAATTCATTACCGTCAAGTTGTACAGACGCATTTCCATGAACATTAACACTTTCACCAGGTGAATCAGCAACTGGACCTTCGTCGGGCCGTTTTCTTTTTTATTTCATTTTGAAAAACAACAAAAGACATGCAATACAATGAAAGGCAAAACGAAAAGTCAAAAACAGAAAGGGATGTCTGCACTATAGGCAAGAAACTTGCGGCATATAACAGGAAAGGACCAACAAACAATTAGTAGGTTTAAACTACAGGCAAACAACTTGTGGCAAACATTAGGAAAGGAAAAACAAACAGTTAGTAAGCGTATGAAAGTGCAACAAATTAACGATAAAAGAATAAACGTGTCATCAAAAACAAAACCTTAAACAACAAAACACGACATACAATGTAACATGCATCATGAAACCTTAGCAGGATAACAGGTAACAGAAAGAAATCAACATGCAACAAACGAAAGTATAAGCTAGATCTGAGCCACCTACTAAAGACTTTGTCGTGAAGAAACGTGTGTAAACTTCTGGAGCAAGATGGAATATGAAACGCATAACTATATGCATATCAATAAGACTGGATCAAGATATACTAAGCAATGAATAAGGGATTGGGCCGCTTATGGATCGCTAACAATTTAGTAGCCCAAGTAATATTATAATGACTTCCTGAAACAGTCAAATCTTTTATATAATAAAAAAAAACCCCAAGTGGTGACTTTCACATTTCAAAAAAATCAAATCATTCCTTATTAGGAAATAATTGAATGACTATAATTTTTTTATAATGATGTGTTTAATGAAAAAACCCTTTAATATTTCCAAATTTGGCAAAATAATTTATAAAATCGTGTTTTATACTTATATGTACCAAAAAGTGTTGAAAACACATATACTTCATAGCTTATAGTTAATAGTTTTGGACCAAAGTGTATATTTAAAAAAAACATGCTCCATATTCTCTTATTCATCATACATAAGCCATAAAGAAAACTATCTTCCAAAATCCCAGGCCAGCTCCTGTGTATCCGATCCCGCCCTAAGCAACAATGCAAAAACACTCAAACTAATTCTCAACTACTTTGAATCATCAATGGATCAATACAAACGCGACACAATACAAAGGTGAGTTGTTTTAGGGTTTTAAATATAATTGTTCAATTCATCAAATTGAGGTATTATTAATGGTCCATGGTCAATTTTAATTCTTTATTGTATCATATGTTGGTTAGTTGAAGGTAGAAGATGGGGAAAAGATGGTTGCTGTAATTAGACTTGAGCTCATATATTGTTATTTGTATAATTTATGATATTGTATATGTTTATATATCACTAATCATGTGCGTGTTTTCTCAGGTTATGTTAGATTTTGTATAATATGTGACAACCATTAATGTATGCTATTTTTTCAACCATTAATTAAGGTTAATTGTTTGAAATCTGAATGCAGTTTTGTTTTCTTATATCTTTGTTTTTCTTTTAACTGATTTTGTCTATTTTTTACACCATGTTTTGATGATTTTGTATTCATTAATTAATGTTATGCAAGATTGTTGTTTTGATTTGTGCAGTTGCAGAAGAGGAAGAGAGAAGACAAAGATGAAAGGAAGCGCAAATACAATGTCAAGTGGGATGATCAGGTTACAATGGATTTTGTTTTGTTTTGATTTGTTTGCTACAAGTCTTGGATGCTTGCAATGGACCAATGCATGATATCTCGCAAAGATGCTTTAACAGGTCAATTATAGTTAAACACTAAAATAGTTTTACGAATAAATTTTTGTTTGTTTTAAATAGAGTGTTGACATGCGGCTTGATATTCTCTCAGTATTTAGGTGTTATTAAATCCCAAATTTTAGGTTTACCGTCACTTGATGCTGAACCAAGCTATTTCAAAAGATGCTGGTGTAAGCCACATTTTTCATGTGTTGTAAATAAAAACAATATTTAGTTTTAGTGCATAATTTAAACGCTGGATTGTGTTACATGGAATTGATGGCCACAATTACAAAAGGGGGAAAATAATTGTGAGTGTGATAATTGATATATGATGGGACAATGATCAAATATACAAAGAACATCTAAACAGATGTAAGTATGCGACCCTTAACCACTGGTAAAATTCGTCTATTTAGTTATGAACAGGTCGAACTAGGGTATGCTTATTTATAACGGGTCAAATGTGAATCAAAGAAATTTAACTATAAAGCAATTATTTCAAATGGGTCTAACATGGCAAATATTGTAAAAATGTATTTTGGATCTATACAAAATTTAACAACAGCAAAAAATATTTCGGGCAAACGTATATGACGATATCACATTAGGCGAACGAATTGAATTGGGTACTTAGGTGTCTGCTAAACTTCATATGTTAATTATCATTATATTAATCATTTTTATTTTATTTCTTTGTTGTAGGATCATACGTCGTGGTTTATCGCGGTGATTGACATAGAAACTTAAGTATACTCTATATAATGCTTTGTATAGGAGGGCTTACATATTTTTTGAATAAGTGTTAAACGGTTTATGAATAATCTCCATATAACGAGTCGAAATCTGCGAAAGGTCTTAAGTTATAAATATTACATTAGCTTAAGATCTTATAGCTTGTGTGCATGTGTATATCTTCAATATTAGGGTTATATAGTGATCATCTTTTCGATCATTTTAAATTTTGAGAAAGTCGCTGAAAAAAATTTGTAGACCAAGATTTAACTTTAAATCGATCGGGATGTTCAAAAGTGAGGTATAGTCGATCTTTTCCCATAGTCACAATAAACAACCTCATTTTTTTACATATTATTAAAGTAATTAAATAAAGCATACAAACTTGCAAGTGAGCACACACACTGATCTTGAACACAAAAACTATTATATGAGATGGATGCAAATAAAATGTGGCAATTTGGAACCATTTATCAATGATTGGTTAGTTTTGTTTATCTCTAAGGACTCAAATGAGAAAGACAGACACGCATTCTCATATGTACGATCTCATTTTAATTTGGTTTTCATAGCACAAGAATGAAACGTGAATAACACTTATCATGGTGAAGACAAATGCAAGCCCACTTTTTTTCGCAGGTATATGAATTTTCGTAAGAGTATTTTTGTAAATATTTGTTTTTCGATGCAATTGCTACAAAGTCTTCCTGTTCTTTATAAGGATTATTTTTACTAAGAAGGCATAACTCATAATGCCACAAAGTATTCCGGGATGGGCACGACTATTTTTAACGCTTAGTTATTGCAAAACTCGGAATTGGATTTTTGAACAATATTGGAGGTTTGCATGATTTGTATTTTTTATTTATTGTTTCAAAGATAAATTATGGCTTGCAATCTTTGAAGTGATCAAGTGAGAAAGACAGACACGCTTTTGGATGACAGGTTCGCAAGAATGAAATGCGAATAACACTTATCATGGTGAAGACAAATGCAATGCCACTTTTTTTCGCAGCTATATAAATTTTCGTAAGCGTATTTTTGTAAATATTTGTTTTTCGACGCAATTACTACAAAGTCATCCTGTTCTTTATAAGGATTATGTTTACTAATAAGGCGTAACTCATAAAGATTGATCTGTCTTAGCCTCGGGATGACCGCTTTACAATGTATATATGATACATGACTATTGCCTTAATTTGTTTGCGAGGCACGTGTGCATACATACTATCATTTACATATACTATTTTTAGAAACATATATCAAGACTTTAGTACTTATAAACACGTCTTGCATTTGAACATTCAGTTAGGCTTAAAAGCATATCTATGCTTATCTACATCTTATATAGCTGAAGGTCTGATGCTATGTTTTCATGTCGTCTCAATGTTGGAAGTTGTGAATCATGTGTCATTTTTTATGTCACCTCAATGTTTGAAGTTATGAAGCTTACTACATGATACTTCTGGAAATGTTTCTTTTTTATGTTTTCTAGGGCTTATCTACTTGCTTGATGTTAACGGACCTAAACACTGGTAATGCAATGGTTCCAACAATCGGCTCACATGGATTCAACTTTGTATGCTCGAAACGGTGGTGAGTCCATGGTGGTTAATATTGTTTCTCTCTATTGCTACGTGAATCAATTAACTTTGAATTGGGTACAAACGGCAAAAGGTCATCATAGTAAAACTTATCACTACATTATAGAACATATGGGGAGTATTATAACTATACATGTTTGTATACTCTATGTTCTCTATTTTTTGTACGCTTTGTCACGTGTTTATCTTTTTATAAAATGATAGACATTTTTTAACTTACTGAAATACGTTATTGTTAATTACTTATAGAAATTAATTAGCTCACTTTTTGTGGATAACAACTATTAAACTCAAAATTTTACAAATACAAATTATCTAAGAAAAGAGATAACAGGTGAAAATATCATGTGTGCAATGGATTTAGGACATAATTAAAAATTTAGCAAACAGTAATTTGTTTGTATTTTATCAATAATGGTACATAAATAAGAATTTAAGAAAAAACCTCGTGCGTGCACGGGTATTATAACTAGTACGCATATATTATAATGTCAAAAAAATAGTTGTTTAATGTTTCAGGGGGAAATGATATATACATATAATGTCTCACCTAAATATTAAAATATTTTCAGATAAAATATCATACGAGAATAACCCAACTCTTTTGTTCTATAGGAGTACATGAGCATGTAAGCCCGCACGTTGCTGCGGGAATGATGTATTGTTGGATGCAATTTTTGTGTTAATGTGTATACATATACATTTTTTTTAATTTTATTTATGTATATATTTTTTAATATTGTGTATTAAAAAGTTAAAGTTGGGCTCATGGTTTGTATTAAGTGGGCTAAGTTTTAGGCATTGTTGTTGGGTTATAAGAACCTAGTGTCTCGTATAGTTTGACCCGTGTTATATTAAATGACTTAGCGGGTCAGATAATTTGGGGATAGTTAGGTTAGACAAATTGGGGATAATTGGCAATAGGAAAATTAGGGTTTCTTCAACTAGAATTGGGTGAGCGCATCTGATTGCAAAGTTCTTTTGTAAACCACTTCTCGTATTTAGGTGAAAAAGTATATGGTCGAATCGGTATGGCTCCCAAATTTCCAAAGTGTTTGAAGATAGCGAATCAAATTGGTGATCGCCGAGTTCACAATGTTGTTCATGCTATCTTTGTGCGAGAGAAGGAGGCGTATATAGGGGGATGAAAAGTGTTACAATGAAATGATTGAAGAAGTAGAGGCTAGGGTCGAGCATAGGCATGGACTAATTCTTGAATTGAATAAGTTTAAGAGTGATGCTGTTGTGGATGAGTGTGTGGCAGCTTTGAAGGTCGCTGAGCAGGAGGATTTTGCCGAACTGGGTCGTTTGATTCAGATGAGTCATGCTGCATTTTTATGTGTTGTTGAGATTTCTAGAATCATCAAGAAACTTAAGAAATTGAAATAATTATGGAAGTTTAAATAATATCGTTAATCTTGGGGTCTTTTGTAAGTTTATATGTGATGATGGCTGACAGTTTTTTGTGGTAGTTTTCGATGTAGAAAGTGTGGGGTCAGTTTAAATGGTATTAGCGTTGTGTTTGTATTGTATGTTATGTATTTACAATGGCTGCAATGTTGACAATGTCTGTAATGTATATAGTGTCTTTAATGGTATGAATGGAAATATTAGTTATTAGCTTATTTGATACATTGTTTTAATGGTATGAATGGAAATAATGTTGACATGGTTTTAAAGGTTGTGAACATAGTTGGATGAATATTATCAGTGATGCATGTTTTGTTGGTTTAAAGTTTGTTTTGAAATTTGTATTCGAAGATAAGTATTGGTTGTAACTGAAGGTAGCTAATGATTATGTAAAATTATGATGTTGGTTATTAATGTATTGTGTTATCTGTCATTGTGTTATGAGGTCAATAAGTGTGAATATTTGTTAAGCTGACTGTTTGAATGTTTAGACATAATATATTATATAAATGTTGAGGGTATAACATTAGTGTGTGTTAGTATTAAGAGGTATCGCGAAATGTGACAAACCATTAGTAAGGACCAAGTCACTTGAAGATATATTAGACAACCATAGTTATTATAGCACAACTCGTTTTACAAAATATGGAGCAGCATATTTGCTGTTTCCCAGGTGTAAGGCTGCACCATTGGGGTTATTGTAGATAAATATTTACAGGAGTTGTGCTTATAAAGTTGAAGATTTATAGGTGCAAGATAATTAGGTTGGCAGTTATGCTGGTCTTTTGCTGTGTTACCAAAAGATATTAAGTCTTTTAAGATCTAGTTGACGAAAATTATAGATGGTGTTATAGCCTTCAAGGCTTATTTTTTGTATTTTTTTTTTTTTTTGTTTATGCTGATTCTGCTGGGAAAAGTGGCCTTTTAGCTGATTTGCGAGCCGCATCGCTTGCCATATCTGTTTTCGATCTTGTCTGCATTCCAGTATATGGCGGCGATGTCATTGTTGTCCCTGTAGAGTTAAGAATGGATTTTTATTATTTTTTTGTTTGTTTTTTATATTTAACAAAAGGCTGTATTCTATAGCAATTTTTGTTACCTGATGAGTATTCTTCAACTGCCTTATCTTTTTGTGGTGTTTCCATTATTTGAGGAACATTTGGTGTTGGGGTACGTTGAACACCGGTGCATGGGTCTGATAGTGTTGTAACATCTGTAAATAACAAATGATGTGGCTAACATATTAGGGAAAATGTAATTTTAGAGGGAAAAAAAAGGAAAGATTTATATTTGTTCATTTTTTTGTTACCTGAGGATTGGCCTTCAATCTGATGTGCTGATTGTGGGTTGTCCAAAAGAGTGTCTGATGTTGGTGTATATTCAATGGCAGCTGATGTTTTTGATGGTGTTGTGACAGCTGTAATAAGTAGATGGTGTCATCAACATATTGAGGATAACGTAATTTTAAAAATAAAAGGAAAAACATTTTTATTTGGATGTTTTTTGTTACCAGAAGATTGGCCTTCAATCTGTTGTGCCGTTTCTGGGTTGTCCAAGATGTCACTGAGAATAAATTCTATTGATCCATCCTTGCAAGTAGAGCTAAAATAAAATTGGAATATATGCTGCTTGCCAATGATGTTGTGCAACTTCTCTGGGAAAATGCGTGGGTCTGGATTGGCAAGTGATTTAACCAAAGTGGGACAGTCAATACCCACAACTGCATCTGCTTTTGGTGTGAAAAATGTAAATTGTGCCGTTTCACTGGTATCTGTTATGGATGCCTTGAAATTGTACCTGTATATATGAATTAGTTTTATTGTGCTTTGTAAAATGTTAAGTTTGTGATTGTTATTATTGTTACCTGTAACTTGGCGATTCCAAAATTCCATGGTCTCTGCATTCATAATTTTCGTTGTTATATCTTGCTTTGATGTTGCACTTATCACATGAAATATAGTACCAATCATGTGCTGTGTTGAGGCTGATTATGGTGCCTTCGTAAGTGAAACGTAGTCCCTATTTTTTTTTTAATTTTTATTTGTTAAAAAAACTTGGTGTATAAACTTATTATTAGAAATGCATCATAGTATATAAGTATTATGGTTTGAAAAAATTTACCTGAGAAGGTTCTAGATTTTGAGCAAGAAGTACTGATAGAGGGAACCGATTTCTTTGTTTCTCTTGTTCCTTGTCATTTAAGCGATATATGATGACATTCAATGGTGGTTTATGCTCATACATTTCTTTGTACCTGTTAAACACACATGTTGTTATAGGTTTATAAACATGTTTGCATAGTGCATATAGCAGTCAATCAACATGTAAATCTTACTGTGCTCGATAATGCTCAAGTTGTGGAATTTTAGGATTTATGTAGTAGTATGTTGCCGCTGTCGAAGATAGCTGCAAATCTGTGAATGTAAAGTTTGCATTTGTAAAGTGTTTGTTACTTTTATATGTAAAAGATATGTAACTGTATATTGGTTTATATTAACATACCTCTGTTTCGATATTTTGAAACTCGACAGGATGTAATAGCTATTATGATGGGTCTTTCAAGCATGTCAATAGCATCCTTTTTGAAAGTTTGTGCGAGTTCATCCCATAAGGTCAGTTCAACAAAGTTGTGGCTGTTGATTTTATAAAATTTAAATGTATATGCTGTTAATTTAATGTGTGTTGTGTAAAAATGGTTACAGTTTTAGTGAAGATACTTACTTGAGGTTTTCGATTCCGACTCTTCATATCAGAGATTGGTTCCTGTTAGGGTTTCCAATTTTGTCTGTTTCGCCTGAGCTGACGTAACATCCAATGTAATCTGCAAAATTGAAGGTATATTTTATAGTTTTATTTATTTATTTATTTATTACATTATTTTTAGTTGATTTTTGTCATTAACGAAGCAAAGTAATTTTATAAATCATGAAATATCACCTGTTAGTAATGGATATGGCTTTTTTGTTTTGTCTTGTGGGTCTACGATTCTGGTAGGTAGTTGATTGTAAGAAAGAAAGTTGAAATAATGGTTTGGGAAGGTTTCAGATGGTATGCTATGAAATTTTGTCAGTCTAGTGAATGAAAGGGATGTTGGGTTTTCAAGTGTTTGTTACCAGTTGTCTGTGTTAACACAGTCAAAATCTGAGTTGCGATATGCTTGCCCAACTATAAGTATGGGTTTGAAATGATTAATGTCACTGGCTTCCATGTTTGCTTGTATTGCACCCCCTGCATATATTAATTGATAATAAAATATTTGAGGTATAAGGAAATTTGTATGCTTTATATGGTTCCATTTACCTGTCTGTCTAATAAGATTGCTCTGTATCCCTTTTTTATTATGCTTGGAGGATCTCTGGCTATCCATGCACGATATACTTTTAGCTCTACAACTTTATTTTTCATCCCTGGTTTTAGTTCTTCAATGGTACATAGCGCCATCCTGCAATTAGTTAACAATGATATGGTTAGTGTTCATGTTATAGTATAATAAATGAATAAGTGCAAATGAATTCTAAACAATAATAATGAAAAACATAATGATGTAACACTTAAATGTTTTTAAACATTATTTATTATATAATGATATGCAAAAGACCTCTAGTTCAGTAATTGTTTTTAAAAAATCTTTGTATACTATATTTTTTGTTGCCATTGATGGGTGGTCGTTCTGTTGTTTAATAAGCATTTTTAGACCATAGGGTGTTGTAGATCTTGAGACTGCAACATAAAGCTGGCCGTGCCCGAAGACTGGTTCTGGAAGATAGACTCTAATCTTGTTTAGAGACTGGCCCTGGCTTTTGTTAATAGTCATCGCATAACACAATTTAATTGGAAACTGTTTCCTTTTGAATATGAACGGAAAGTTGGGATCTTTGGCGGTTAAAGGAATTCTGTGAATGAATATCTTTTCACCAATCCTATTTCCTGTGATGATTTATGCTTCTGTTAGTCTTGACAACAGTTGGGTGACAATCATTCTTGTCCCATTGCAAAGTCCTCCACCTAGGTTAACATTTATCAGTAACATAATTGGGGTTCCAACTTTAAGTGTAAGGTTGTGTGATGGTAATCCCGGGAATTTGAGTGTATTTAGGTATTCTGGTGGGTACAGTAGTTCACTTTATGCGCCATTTTTCCCAAGAGGAATGGCTTCATCTGAACTTAAGTAGGTTGTGCTCTGACCGTGTACCAAGGACAAAACTTCTTTGTTTATTGCGTATGCTGTTTCATTTTTGGGACACACAATTGCCTTTTGCTGTAAAATTTGCGCAGATGGAGATTCTAAAGTATCTTTATCATAGATAAAATTGATCAGCTCTGCTAATGCGTTGTCATTATCTGGAATAAGGTAGTCTTTAGGAATTGTAACCCAGGTCGTATTATGTGGATCCTCTTCGTTATGGTCACCTATTTTACCATCTCCTATATCAAGCAACCATGAAGAAAATTCACTTGTTTTGATTCTTTCTTCATCATTAAGGCTTCCTTGCAGCAATCGCATATTTTGTCTAAGTCTGCATACTCTGAAATGACGCCAAAGATATGATGCAGTAATTGACGCACCTACTACATCTGTCTTGGAACTTTTTTTTTACTGGCAGAGTCTGCCTGAAATCACCGCCTAGCATTATTGATTTTTCTCCAAATAAGGTGTCTGGGTTGCTCAGAACATCCTTAAGGGTTCTATCTAGTGCTTCAAAACATCATCGATCATTCATTGGTGCTTCATCCCAAACAATCAATTCCGTCTCTGATAGTAATTTTGACAAAAGCGTATTTTTTTTATATGACACATTGATTCTTCGGTCAACTCAAGCGGTAACTTGAATCTTGAATGAGCTGTTCGGCCCGCTGGGAGTAATAAAGATGCAATTCCTGAAGAAGCAACAGCTAAGACTATCTTTCCTTTAGAACGTAGTGTGTTAATGATCGTCTTCCATAGGAAAGTCTTTCCTGTTCCGCCGTGACCATATACAAAAATCAATTCTTGCTTCTTAACATTTGAGGACTGCACGATAAGGTCATATTTTTTTTTGTCCTTCATTGAGTTTAACGACAGCACCTGCTACCTCTTCTTTCAATTGATCGCGGTTATAATTTTTTTCTTCCATTAGCAACCTGTTTTTTAAGTCTTCAAGCAAATGGTCTGGAGGTGGTGTGAAACCGAAGTCTGTTATTGATTTGCAGCAGCTGTTTAGAATTATTTCTAATTCATATAAAAGATACACTTTTATTTCTGGGTCATTTATGTGAAGATTTCTAATATGAACCATGGTTGATGCTTTTTGTTGGAATATCATCGACCATGTGCTGCCAGTGTCTTTCAAAAAGCTGAAGTGGATCTGCCACTTCACAGTAAATCAAAATGTGAGCAAACAAAGTCCGTAGCTCTGATGCTGTGGCCGATAGCTCTGCTTCTTGCAAAGTTGTGTCCCATTCTTTGTCATCATCAAGTAGGCCCAAACGCTTGACATGCTGTACGGTATGTTGGCAGTATTCGGTTCTTTACCTTACAGACATCAGTGAATGATTGGCAACCTTTTTTATGAGAGAGCAGTATTCTAAAGTAGAATAGCTCACCAGCTGAAGGATGCACATATGCCAATCTTCCAATCGATGACTTACTTTTGTATTTTCTCGGCCTCCATGTTTTTAAATCTTCATACCAAACAAATTCGGATGGAAAATCCAGGTATGTTAAATGGCGGCCTTCTTCATGCAATGTGTTAAACGTAAACCATTCAGTTAGTGTTGTTAGCTTTCTTCCGTCATCACTAACAACAGTTGGCAACGACTCTTTGTCACGAAACTTGATCTGTTGCATGTCTTTTAAATGGACTGCAAGAATCTGTACTGCTGGCTCTCTGTGATGAATTGGAAAATTTAGTATTCTCCAACATGCTTCATGTGGACATATATATCGGCCATCTATGAAATTTTTTATCTCATCAATTTGTATCTTTGGAGTATTTGTTGATGCTGTAGATTGACCGAGAGGCTTTATAATGTGTGCTGCAATCCTGTCCGTGCCTTTGGATATATATTTAAACAAATACTTTATCAGCATGCTCCATCCACAATATTCGACGTTTATGTGCGCATTGAACATAAGACAGAGTAGACGATTGTATGGGACAATGTAACTGTTGTCCAACCGTATACTCCCTTTCACAGCGTAATCATGCGTCTTTCGTCTCCGGTAGTGTACATGGCCATTTTCGTCAAAAAAGGTTTTTTCATTGTATTTTTTTGGAAAATTCTTGCTGCAGCTTCCCCCTTCCATACATGGTGCTTCTGTGTTGGCAGATCTGCAAGGCCTGTGAACCATCATATCTGCAACAACCTTATAACTTTCTGGGTCAGTTGATTTGTCTGGTAATTCTGCAGAAATGAATTTGTCCACATCTTCAGATGACTGCATCTTGTTGTCAGAATGTACCCATAATAATGTATGACAGTGCGGAAGGCCTCGTTTCTGAAATTCGATTGTATATAGAACTGTACAATAAAAAACATGTAAATTATATGGTTATTTATTTTTGTCAATTATAAAATGATAGAAACATATAAAATGGTAGAAAGCTGGTCGAAAAAATAAAAGTTTTATAATGTATTAGTACCTCCAGTGACGCGACCAAAGATTTTGTTCTCTTTGAGTACTTTCAGAAATTCGTTCACTTTTTGCTCAAAAACACGATCTACAATATGAGCCCTGTCTGCAGTTTTCAGATCTGGATACTTCTTCATGTATCCACGTATTTTTGGCCAACTGACGTTGCATGTAAACGTAATGAAAAACTGTGGATTCCCGAGTACTCAGCAAATGGCAAGAGCATCCAAATAGTGGTTGTACATGTATCTTGGGCCTCCAGTGAAACTTGAAGGCAGAATAATCTTCTGACCTATGTCAGAACCGCAATTATCTCCCTTGGAAATGGCGTCATAAATACCTACTAGATACTCAGCCCGAATATTGTTTTGCTTAGCTATGATAAAGTCAAGCCGGTCTTGTTCTATCGCACATTAGGCAGAAACAACATATTGTTGGAAAAGTCTTCCGCTTCTAAATAGTAACCCATACAGATGAGGCCGTTCGTGTAGCTGGTATATGTAGTACGTGTTCATAGTTAGTATTTTTTATATTTATTTTTTTTCCCCATTTGTAGCAACTCCTTTAAGAGTCATTTTTGTATTAAAGCCCGGCTGACCAAACACAAACAGCAAAGGGAATTGCAGCGACATGTAAGCTGAATGCAACTTGTTAATTTGTTGTGGACCTCCACCCTTTTTGTGTATAATAACATCATAATCTGTGAGACTGTTTGGGCCATTTTCAAACACTATAGCGCCAAGTATGTCTGAAGATGGTAGCTGGTACTCGCGAGAGCCAACTACATTATAAAGTCGAATCTTGAAATCAGGTACATGTTGATCATTACATGTATCTCTTGCAGCCCTGAATAATTTCACTAATTCATTATGTTCATCAAGAATTTGCACCAACCGTTCAACAACCTCTGGTTTCATCCTACTTGGATCTTTCCCCCCAAAAGGTTTCATCTTGTTTTCAACCTCATTTTGTGTATCATATATATATAGTTGTAAGAAGCATGAGTCTTCACCATTAGATGGACATAATGATCCTATCCAATGGTAAATTTGACCAGAAATTTTGAAGACATATGGGCCTCTGCCTTCATTAGCGGTTTCATCTATCGTTGCACCAAACGATGTCATGCTGAACATCTAATTATACGCTCGAATATTTTCCATAAAGTGTTTGTCTTTGAATAATTGTTTAATACTTTCTGGTGGATCTATCTCTTCTTCAAGATGTACTTTCCCACTTGCGTAACATCGATTATATCTGATTCTTTCTTGTCCGGAACCACTTTTTAGTCTTTTACCATACCAAAAACAGGCACCACAATATTCACATCTTCAATCACAGTCTCCCAAATCAATGTATGAAAGTGACGTATCTGGTATTAAATTAGCATTTACAGATTATTTTGTCTACATAGGTGCAAACGATGTAAAATAAATTAAAATAGGGTGAAAAAAATTAACCTGTAGCAGTTGGTGGTGATGTATCACTGGACATATTATGAATGTTAAAGTCTGTTTGTCTTTGGCGCTTTGTTGTCCTATTTTTTTGTCATCTGAGTATTTGATAATGTTGATTTCCCTGACATCATTGAAATATGTTTTGCAAATTATAATGTAGTACTTTGAGGATAGATTAAATAAATGCAAAGCGTATCAGGTGTTTCTATTACCATTTGAGATTTCATTATTTTCGTAAATATGACTGAATTGCCGTTTGTTGATATTCTTTTGTCCTGAAACCCCTGTCATCAAATATTGGAAAAATTATAATAGAAACTTAATTGGATTTTTTTTGATATAAAGTTGTTATATGGCTAATTTAAATGGTTGGACAGTAGTTATAAAATGCATACCTCGCATTACAAAGTCTGAAAGTGTTTGCTGTGGTTAACTATAATAGATGCTAGCTACCTCAATATTTTTATCAAAATTTGTTGTGCTGTAAGAAGTCTGACCATCATTTGTTGCATGATGTAAATTGATTATTTATATGTTGCATGCAACGAAGAATTACAATAATAAATGTTGTAAAAAGATTGTGTACCTTCATATTGTCCATGGTTTGCTGACAAAATTTATGCTTCATCATTTTCATTAAACTTTTTTTTTACATGTCTTATGGTACTACCAAAGGCTCCCTTTGTATTATTTGCATAACCATCTTCAAATTGCCTTTTGTTGTTTTTTTTTGTGAATTACCTACAACCGAAAGTTTTAGCAAGTATTAACAATGTGTGTATATATATATATATATATATATATATATATATATATATATATATAATATATATATATATATATATATATATATATATATATATTAACATAAGAATGAGTTACAAAAACAATCCATACCTTGAATGTTGATGGTAAAATTTTGTACACCTACGTCTCTATCATCTGTGGTATAACACTGGCCATTTTGCCCAACTGCTTTGAACCCATAAGGAGGTTGTTTTTCGAAAGAATAGGATGTTTTATTAGCATATGGGTGGCTAAAGTTGTTGGTGTAACATTTTTGTTGTATGATGTCATAAGATGCTTCGTGAAGTTTGCCTAAATTCTGATTATCTTCAATTAACTGTGAATTGGTCTCAGTTGCAGCTGCTTGAAATAGACATGTGCAAAAAAATGAAATGATACATATTCTGTTATTCATTAACGTGACACTTAAAATCAACAATAACAATTATGTTAGGATGTTTGTACTTACTTTTAGGGGCAATACCTGGACTATGGTTAGTTGCTGAAGATGAAGATGATATGTTGGTAACCTGCGATTCTGGTTTACGTGGCTTTTTCCCAGGTGCGGTTTCTAACGTCACATTTGCGTGTCTTTTTTTTTTTTTGTTTTTTTTTGCATTTGGTAAAACATTGTTTGGATGTTCACCATTTGTATACTGATAGTAAAATACCCGCGGCTCTTGTTGTTGGTATACAACTGGATGACATTCACCTACTGTTGAGAAACATGGTATGAAGCAGCCTGTTGTAACAAGTCTGCTGGTGCTGGCCGAGGGGTCACATGTTTAGGAAATTCCATCAAGGTTTCGTAATAATTTTGAATCTCTATTTCTATAACCCACCTGCTCTGGCCAATCATTTATAGTACTCGAAGGATGTTCTTTTCTTAAGAAACCGTCACGCATTTGACAATAACTTTGTTTAGTACTAACTAATGGTTGTCTTATGCATTCATTAATTGAATGTTGTGATTGTTTTTTTGTTAAGAAACCTTGATCAAACTGACAATAATTATTTTCAGGAGTTCTAAATTTTGTATTTCTACTGTTATAACCAATTTTGGAAAAAATTCCATCCTTGTCCATGCTACACTGACTTATATGTGGATTATACTATATATAAGTAACTAAATTTTTATGGTGGCAGTATATATACAAAACTAATTTAGATGCACATATGGATGCCTTTCTTTATGTACTTTTAATTCTTTGTTGCAGGGTAAAAAAAAGAAAGAAAGAAAACACAATTAGAACAAATATACCATAAATAAACAACCTTAATAGTAATAATGGTGGGCAGAAATACATTAAATGCATGCATAATGCATGGAACTGAAATAAAACATAATAATATACAATAAATATTGAATAAACATGGATGCATATGAAATATTTAAAAATTTACCTGACTTGAAGTTCTTGGATACTTTTTTTTTTTTTTTTCCTTCTTCTTCTTCTTCTTTTGCAGGTGAACAATGGTTTACCAGGTTAAAAACAATGAAGAACTTTCTACACCAAACCGTACATGGATAGGATTAAAATACATGTAATGCATAAGATGAATACATGTGTTATACTTAGCATTTATTGCATTGTCAAGCAATTAGAGTGTTAATACATGAACAGTAATTGTGCAATTACATCTCCACCAATAGGAGAGCAAATTAAGTTTAATCGTTGTGAACAGTTCCAAGGGAACCATAGATGGACCAATAGCAGCGCAGTTTGGTGCGCTTCATTAAGGAAGGAACCAATGAGAAATAACCACATGTCCCTTAAGCGTCCCTTAATTACTTATTTTTACAGCCGCAGCATTTTGGTGGTTAGTATATAGTATAATTATCACTTTCTTGTAACATAGCTTGTAATCAAAACATGAACTAGTTCGTTGTTTGAATGAGGTCCGACTTGACATTTTTGACAAATGTTATTTCATAGATGAGCAACATTAATTTGTCCGAAAAGAATTAAAGTTTGTCTAATACACGTGAATGGGTGATTTTCGTACATAAAAGAAGCGTGGACAATTCTAAAAAACTTTAAAATGTAACCTAGCTGAAAACTCGATATTGTTACATTAAGCCCAAGAATACCATAATTTAAATCCGAGCCACGACTAGATTACTACCATACATCCAAGTCTTCGATTATCATATTATCAATACTAGGTTCAGTACAAACCTAACTCGATTTAATGTCATCACAAAATACTACTAATTAAAGTTGGTTGATGCAAGCATGTAGCTACAATGATACAATTAAAAAGCAACACATCATCAACATGTACACATAACTTAGAGTTAATATATACTCATTCAATCTAACTAGGCGAGTACCCGTGCATAGCAACGGAAATTCCTAGCGGCAGACAATTAACGATATATGATATTGTAGTAAGTGTTTTGTGTAACGTTCAAAATAGAACGTGAAAAGATAAAAATGTAATTGCAAACGGTCGTAACATGCGATAATTCATCTCAAGCAAAAATTCTTAACATGTATCAAAGAACATATAAAAACATTTAGTGAAACTTAAAATAAACATTACATCAATTATGAGATAATAACTAACAATGCACGTTACTCGTCGCGTAAAACTTCTTGGTACACGACATTTGAGATGTAGACTCCTCCTTGACCGAACTCTTTGACTGGCTTCACTAATGCATTTGTAGTTCGACGTGATATCCCCTCTAGACAAAGCAACATAAAGCTGGCCATGCGAGAAAACAGAGTCGGGCATATAGACACCCACATTTGGAATTGTTTGGCTTGAGCTTTATTGATAGTCATTGCAAAGCTAAGGCGCACAGGAAATTGTGTTCTCTTTAGTTTGAAGGGGAACATGTCTTCTTCAGATGTAGCAAGAGGAATTCTTAGCAAGAGCACTATAACTCCAGCGTGCTGTCCGACAACAATCTCAGCATTGATGACATTAGGATCAAAACGTTTACATATCAACCTTGTGCCATTACATAATCCATTTGTCGGATCGAGATTTTTTAAAAGAATTTTATAGTATCATATAATTATAATGATATTTTGGTTAAATGTATTGTGTAACGTTTTGTGTAACCAAAATAGATAGCTATATGGCGCTATAAAATCTCGTTGCTATGCACATATAATTATCTAGTAAATACATAAACGCTAAGAGAGAACTAAAATTATTTTCTTATACATGAAGAAAATGAAACAAACTATATAATCAAACAAAAGGATCCAACACGAATACGAAGAACATGAAGACACTGATGATACATCTAGTAACGTTTTAGCATTCAAATCCGGAAATGGCAAACAACAATAATGTACGCAATATTAAGGTAGCGGATAACTTTTATTGACATTTTTTAAGCACCCCGATAAACACCCATTATACACTACTCTAATAAGGCTATATTTGGCGCGGAGCTTTTTGGAGCAATGAGCGGTGAGCAATGAGCTTTTTCATTTTTATTGTTCGTTTGCCAAAGGAGTGGTGAGCTTTGCTATTTTTTAGGAATGCTCATTTTTCAAATGCTTTTTTAAGAAGCTGTGGATTGCTCACAGCTCACTGCTACTTTTAACAAACACACCCAAGTTAAGCCCGAAATTTCAAACAATGGAGTTGCATTGTTGGTGGGAAATAATTATTGTACAGTAATTCACTTTGGCCCGAGTTAAGCCCGATTGAAGCCCGACACTTCAATGACTTAATTATTCCATTCAACATATTTGTGCTATATTGACATATTGAGTTGTTAATGACTTCATTATATATTTTTTATGTCCATTTTTTATATTTCAGTATATTGAAATGACTTCATTAGTTCATTTTTTATGTTCAACACAGTAGCACAAATTTATTGAGTTGGAATTGCATTATATATTGCTACTGTGACTAAATGATTTATGCATGATTTAACTAAGCAACATCATATTTGTGCATTTTGAGCATGCATGCAGATGCACAGGAAGTCAGGAACATACAGGACCAAAGAGCCAAGAAACCGACCCAACTCGAAATTTTTCATCATTTATGTTTTGTTGCTCACAAACAAGTGAAACAACCGTTAAGTCAACTTGGTAGTTAGACATCTTATATCTTTATAAAATGTCTCTTTTTCAAGAACAACTGCACACAAGAAAAACTGCAGTACTGCACACAAGAAAAATACTACAGCAACCAAAATTAAAGAACTGAACACAAGAAAAATATGGCAAGAAGCCAAGAATATACACAGTGGCCATTACAAAAGAATTCAATTGCAAAGTGCAACTAAAGTACTAAACAACTATTACCGTACAGTGGCCATTACAAAGCATAAGTTCAAAAAAATTCCAAGATATGTAAACAGTTACAGTAGTGACATTCCATAACTTTCATTCCAATCTTGCTGCATCATTTTTCCTTTTTCCATGAGTTTGTTCTCCCTTTTCAATAAATTTCATTACACTTGAAAATCCTCCGTTTGGATAAAGTGTTTCTCTAATTTCATATTACAGAATGTAAATCTATAATAAAAGATATTATAAAATAGGTAAAACTAACAATGTCTTATGAAGCATCCAAATGAAACTAAAATTCGATGACTATCCAAAATAAAAATAGGCTCAGATCATGTTAAGCAATATTTTTTGTTTAAAGATGGCAGTCATAGCAAAGTTTTTTGTTGGGTTGCGATTTGGTAAAAAAAAATACCAAAATCACCATCCTGTAAAAAATGGCAGTCATATGCTTTCAACCTAAAAATAAATGAAAGATTAGAACCAACCTAAAAATAAAAGATTAGAACCAACCTAAAAATGAAAGATTAGAAGTACAAAAACATACTTGAATGAAAGATTAGAACCAACCTCAAAATCATCATCAATATTCTTTTGATTTGTGTTTATACAATCGGTTGTTTATATAGGCAAGAAACACCCTTTCATTGCCATATATAATTTCAGAAATTTGAACATATACGAATTCATTTTCCCGCCTAGCATTGATGTGGTTTACCATGCAATATTGAAACTCTTTTATGTATATATGGTATGACAGTGTGTGGTTTACCATGTATATTGAAACTCTTTTATGTACATTTAATACTTTCCTTAAACATTATAAGCCATTTCATACGTATTGCCATTTCATGTTTCAAATTAGTTTGACCATTTCATAAACTCTTCATACGTATTGCCATTCAATACTCTTTTATGTACATTTGAAAGAAGGGCAAGAGTAGAATAGGCAAAGCATATTTTCAACAATCTTGACTTTTCCACATTCCCCTTTGACCATACACCCATTATATGTAGTATAGATTTTAAATGTTCATATTATTATTTTATTTTGGCCTCTAATAATTGTTCACTTTCTCAAATTGAGAGCTACAAATCACTATTTCATCTTTGCTAAATCTTTCAAGATCATAAAGTTAATTCATGCATCTAATGTATTTAAAGGAAAAGATGATTTGTTACCAATTAAAATTTGCATTAATTGTCTATATCATACTCTCTTTATTCCAAAATTATTCTTCTTCAATAAAAACACACATTTTAAAATAAACATAATTATTATTGGAGTTAACTACATTTTTGGTCCTCGTGGTTTACCGGGTATAACGATTTTGGTCCAATAGTTTCATTTGTAACGGATCATGTCCTATTTTCGCTGACCCATAACGGGTTTGGTCCATTTTTATTTGACTGTTAGTTTGACCAGTTAAAAAAATGTAAAATGACTAAAATACCCTTGTCCTGTAATGTGAAATCACTAAAATACCCTTCTTTCTCTTTCTCATTCTCTTTACTTTTTCAAAACCATATCTGGTAACACAATTATGTACTAGCTTCGTAGTTCTGATGTTGATCTAAAATTTGAAAATTAAGTTGTTGAAATTAGTAAAATTATCAACCTTGTAATTAACAATGATGGTCAATAATCAATAAAATAAACTAGTCGATACTGGTTCTTACCGTCATATAAATACTTTATTGTTGCTGTTTACATTTGCTTTTATGCATTGACATGAAGAGATTTGCAGGTTCTTCCCTGATAAATACAAGGAAAATTCTTTGCAATATCAAAGTCTAAATCAATACAAACAACCAGTGACACAAAAGTACATAAACACAAACCTAACATCCCTTTTGTCATCATCATCTTCTTTACCCAAATCATCATCCATAAACCCAACCAAACACCCATTTTTCTTCATTATCTTTTTACCACCATAAGAAAAACAAAACACCATGTTTAAAGATTTAGCCCCCAACATCTTTTGCCATATATCAACCTAACCCATTAGGTGTAGTTGGCGTTTCTTCAGGAGGTGTTCGCCACATTGCAGCCGAAACCGATTGAATAAATCCATTCTTTGAAATAGTTGGTCCAACACAAGTATTCCCCATTAAATCACTTTAAAATATTCAAAATCACACCTTTTTCCACTTTTTATCATAAAGATCCGTTTTCACCACCAAATCCGTTCAACGTCACAAAGATCTAAACTTTACGAAAAACCCAAGAAAATAAAGTCAACCCCACTTCAACCAACTCCAAAATCATCAAAACATAATCATAATTTCACTATTAATAAAACCATAAAGATCCAATCTTTCACCAAGATTTTCGCTTAACGAAAAAAAGATCTAAACTTTATCAAATTCCCACAAATTTAAAGTCAACCCCACTTCAAATATCCCAAAGATTATCAATCTAAAACACGAATCTCAGCTCAAATTACCAAATATCAATACCAAGATTGAAAAAGTCATATCCATAACTTAAAAACAAAAAGATCTAAACTTTATAACCAACATCACCACCATCATCAACCTCACCATCACCTTTATCACCAACATCACCACCACCACAGCCTACAAACATTGCATATGTTTTGATTTAAAGAAAGAAAAGAATGATATGATTTTGAGTGATGATTTGTTTTTGTTAGATCTGTGAGTGAGTGTATATGTTTTGATTTAAAGAAAAAAAAGAAGAATGATATGATTTTGAGTGAAATGACCAAAATACCCTTTATTTTAACGGTCAAACTAAGTTTGACTAACGGTGATACGAAAATTGGACTAAACCCGTTACGGGTCAGAGAAAATAGGACATGATCCGTTACAAATGAAACTATTGGACCAAAATCGTTATACCCGGTAAATCACGAGGACCAAAAATGTAATTAACTCTTATTATTGTTTTTTCTAGTTCTCATTTTTTTTCAAAATAATGTTTTACCCTTAATTAATTAGTTAATGTATTCTTTAAAATTTGTAATAATAATTTAATGCAAGAATAATTGGGACCCCAAAAAAGTAAACGTGAACTATTATAACGAATGAAGTAATTTGTTTATTTTTGTTGGTAATACATTATTTTCATGACCAAAAATACAAGAAATGACTTTTATATCAATCATGATATCATCTATTATATATAGTCTTCATAATCATTTATTAGGTTTGATTAAGTTTCTTTAAAAAATTAGGTTTGATTTTATTTATACAAACGTACAAATAAAAACCTTTTTTGATCTATGACACATATCCACATTTTTATATTCCACTTAAATGTTCACTTTTTCATTCCATTAAAAACCAACCCAAATCCAAATCCCCTACTTCTCACCACACCTTTACTCCCCTACACCCCTCCAATCTCCACTCAATCAAATCCAACGGTCAAGATCACCTCAAATATAAAAAACACAAACAATAACAAAAGACGTGGTGTTGTGTGTTTCTCATCATTCATTCAAGATTAGAAGACTTACAACAACGCAAACAACAACAACAATTGTACTTGTACGAGGAAATCAAGGTTTGTTCCTTATTTTGTCCGAAAATCTTGAAATTGTAAAAAGTTTTAAAAAAGATTCGATTTTTGATGGTTTTTTTTTGGAATTTGATTATATGTGTATGATTTGATTGTGGAATTGGAGATGGGTTTTGGTTTGATTTGATTGAATTTAATGTTTGGTTGTGTTTTGAAAAGTGTGAATTTGGGGTTAAAGTTGGTAAAAAGTGGTAAAAGGTGAAGCTTTTTGGGGTTTTGATTGATTTTGTTTAAGGGTTTTGGTTTGTGATTGGTAGGGTTTTGGAATCTTTAAGTGAAATAGGTGGTTTTTGGGATTTAGAGGGTGTTTGGGATTGGTTATTAGATTGGTTTTCTGCTTATTGAGCTTTGAAGTTGTTGAAATAAGCAGTTTGTAATATGCAACTTAGAATTGCTTTTTCAAAATTTATATAATTACAAACGATCAAATAAGCAGTTTGGACTTTGGAGTAAGAAATTAAGATATGGACTAAGAAGTTTGGGTAAGCAGTTTCAAACGCCCCCAACATGCTTAATTATCTGCTGTATTAAAACGCAATAAGCTGTTTTTAATTAAGAAATATTATCGTCAGCTGAGGACGCACATGTCATGTGATTTTTAAGTGATTGGAATAGCCAAAAACTGGGGTGTGGGGGGGGGGGGGGGGGGGGGGGGGGGGGGGGGGGGGGGGGGGGGGGGGGGGGGGGGGGGGGGGGGGGGGGGGGGGGGGGGGGGGGGGGGGGGGGGGGGGGGGGGGGGGGGGGGGGGGTTGGCTGTAAAAGGGACACCTATTGATTCTAACATGTGCCCAAATGTGGCCGGGAACACACTATTACTATGTACATGTTAGTTAAGCTGTTTAAGTAAGCTCAGTGTAAGACATAGGATCAACGATAGAACACATCTCTTTTGTTGCTTGTTTTGTTATTATATCTTTACATGACACACACACCTCTCTTATCTATTATCAGCTATTTAGTTTCCCTTCCCTGGGCCCGGTAACTACACCAGTTTACCCCTATATATGTGTGTCTGTTTTATTTCGTTCCATGTAAACTTTTATGTATGGTCCTTGTAATGAATTGAAGGAGAGTACAAAGAAAAAGAAAGGTGGTTTTGTTTATTTGTGGTCTGGGATTATGTGCAAATATCTGGCATTACAAATGGATTTTCAAGATAATGTAACCCTTCTATCTTTTATCTAGCTGTGGCACAATGGACGGGTCAGACGGATTGGTTAATGGGTTAAATGGGTAACATTTTTGGTATGGATTGGTTGGGTTTGGTTGAACCTGGAAGCCTTACTGTCCAAACTCCAAAGTTGGAATTTTTTTAACCAATAAATAGTTT
This sequence comes from Artemisia tridentata subsp. tridentata, assembly GCA_021014915.2. Lineage (NCBI taxonomy): Eukaryota > Viridiplantae > Streptophyta > Magnoliopsida > Asterales > Asteraceae > Artemisia > Artemisia tridentata. The sequence goes on from CP139504.1 coordinate 394,546,908, forward strand.
GTCAACCGTGACAACAATCAAATCCTTTTATTAATAACATTGTATTTTGAGTAATTTCTTTTTGATACGTGGGGCAATCTTTCGACCTGTTTTTAGGCATATATTTTATTCTGACGTATTTGATAAAACGTAAACCGGTTCAACCCTTTCATAAGTAAATTGGTCAGAAATTGACACATTTGGTTTTTGGCTTTTTGCTCTCTTGACTAACTATTTATTAACTTTTGTTTCAGAGACATCACAATAGAAATGCATCTTTGTAGGAAGACTGCAACAATCGTGGCTTAACTCTGACCCGTATATACGTTGACTTGGCTCCAAAGGGTCTCTCCATCAACTTTTTAATTTATGAATGGACAAAAATGGACATACAAACCCGTATGTCTTCAACCATCCTTTAAAAAACAGTTAAATCATATGGGTGCTTCAGGAGCCATGTCATCACAAAATATTCCATTAGTTTCTAGGTCTTCAAGTGATACAGTGCCGTTTCAAGTGAGCCAAACATCCAACTTTGTAAATGCACAGCCAGTGACCTTAAATGGTCAAAGTAATGCTATAACGTGGGGTACAGAATCACTTGATGATCTCCTTGAATTTCCTGAAAGTGTTATTAGTGGGAATTCACAAATTGAGCAACAAAATGCTTTGAATTCGGCTGGCGATCATGGTAGGGGAAATGACTCGAATTGGCAGAACTGGGATCAGTTAATGAGTGTTGATGATAATATAGAATCGAACTGGAGTGAAATTTTGGCTGATGTTGATGTGCCAAGCCTAGAACCGAAGGTATGTTCCATTAGTCCTTTTAGGCTCTTCACATAGAAATTAATGTGTATTAATGCATAAAAAACCAACGTACTTTTTCATTTGTCCATTTTTAATCATTGTACTTCTCTTTGTACATCTGAGTTATCAAAAGATGGGTTTTTGCCCTGTTTCAGTCATTTTGTAACCCGTTTTCTTAATATTTCTATATAAACCTAAAAGTTATATTTTAATCTGTCATTATTATATAAAAGTTGGATGCTGGTTTTAAAGGGGTTTTCGGCTAAAAAATTGACTCATACACGACACAAAACCATCTTTTAGGGACTCAAACATACAAAAATTGTTTTGGGTCCTCAAAGTTATATATGCAAAAAGTCACCAAAATTACACATTTTGACTCGAACCTAGCCACCCATTTTGACTCGAACCTACCCACCCATTTTGCCGGTTCTAATAAAACTTAATATCTTTATGCAGCAAATTCAGCCAGTTATTTCTCGCCCTCCTGTGTCAACTATAGAAGCATGTCCTGTTGGCAGCCCAACACCTAATGGATCCTCAATTAAACCCCGTATGCGTTGGACACCAGAACTTCATGAATCTTTTGTTGAAGCAGTTAACCAGCTCGGTGGTAGTGAACGTACGTATCTTCATTTCACTTTTACATAAAACTGATAATACGTTTAGGAGGTGTTTGGATGTGCATTTTGATAGTGATTAAATGACATTTAATGAACTTTTTGTAATAAAACGGGGCTTAAAAGATAGCGTTTGGATGTGCTTTTGCTGTTTAAAGTTCTAGTAATCTGATAACTAGACTTTTGAGTGTTTATGAAATTGATAAATAAAAATGGTTTTTTCTATGAAAATGGAGAGTTTTATCTGTGTAATGGGAGGAAAAGCCTTTTAAATTATGTTAAAAAAGGGTAAATGTTTAATTTTAGTTTACCTTTAGATAATCAGTTTTGTTGCAGCTGGAACTAAACTGATTATTTGACCCCAAATAATCATATAACCAGAAGCAAAATCCGCCTATGCAAACACTAAAAATTGATTATTGCAACTTGAAGTTCATGACAATAATAGTTTTAGCATCCAAATCCAAACACCCCCATTAGACCTCACGAGAATATCATTTCTGCTGGCTTTTTTTTCTTTGACTTAAAGGAGCTACGCCAAAAGGAGTTTTGAAGCTTATGAATGTTGAAGGTTTGACAATTTATCATGTGAAAAGCCATTTGCAGGTACGTAAGAAAGTTTATTTTTTCTGACTATCACATCACCAAACTTAAGAGTCTCACATGTTGACGTTTGAGGTTAAAGGAGTTGATTTTTCGGACTTAATATTGAAATTTTTAGCTTTTGGGTTAGCGTATTTGGTCCAAAAAATAGTTGGTTTAACCACCATCTTTAAAGCAGTCCCCCGACAGTCCACATTCCCCCCCCCCCCCCCCCCCCCCCCCCCCCCACACCAATACCCCGCTCCTGTGGGATTGGGCATTGTTGTTGTATGATGACCTATTTCAGATTGACGTTTTTCTGTTTTTTGTAGAAATATAGAACTGCCAGGTACAGGCCCGAGTTGGATGAAGGTAATTAGTATATGTTTTATGTTGTTCTTGTCGGTCTATATCTTGCGATTGCTAATATTAACCATTTTATCAAAGCAGTCCCTTAACCCTAAGGCGGGATTGGGCTGTGTTTAAAAAAGCGCGCATCAGGCGCGCCTAATGCGTGATGCTTTGCGAAGCGCGGCTCTGTTGCATCAGACACCCTGATGCGTTGCGTTTACGGGATGCGAGGTGATGCGCACGCATCAGCTGAGGAACGCATCAGCGCTTTTTTGCGCATCATGTACTTTTGGCCTTATAACATAAAATTGGACTTAATAATGTGTATTGGGCTTCTTCTCATGGGCTTTACTTTTAAGATATGGGTCCAATTTGACCAATTCCTTATAAACGATAAGACTTTTGATCTTAGTTTTTGACTATTTATGTATTTTAGAGATATAGAATCGTGAACTATGAACATGCATGTTATCTTTTGATATTAAATGTGGTATAAATGTGTTATTAATGTGTTTTGTGCACTATATATAATTTAAATATTTTTTTATAAAATTGTCACCTCGGGTACGTGATGCGCGCATTCGCCTCGGCTTTTTGACCCTTATTGCATCGACGCGCATTGCGCTTTTTAAAACCTAGGGATTGGGTATATTTGTTGTTTTAAACTAAATAATGTGAATCAGTAATATGATAATTGAGCTAAAGCACAACTTTTTATACTTACGTAGAGATTACCCACTGCGTAAAACATTTGTTTTCAAAATATGTTCATTATCTAGTATTGGTTAATGAATTGTGATCTTTGAAAAACTTCATCCTAGATAATGATGATAGTCTGATGTAAACTTCTGGACGAACTAGTATTTGATTGAGAAAATGCTAAATTATTGTTGTTTGTTTGATATTCTTGATCAGGAACGTCAGAGAAGAAACCGACTTCTATTGATGAGATTGTCTCTATGGATATTAAAAATAGGTTAGTCTCTCTCTCTCTCTTCATACACGTAAAGTGTCCAATGTCGTTGTTTTTGTGGGCGAAGGGTGTATTTTACCTTGCTCTGTTTTTGTCAGAAACATAGCTAAACTATGAAACTTGTGTATTTGTTCTTAATGACAGGAGTTTGGGGTTCACTGACGCCTTAAAATTGCAAATGGAAGTTCAAAAGCAACTTCATGAACAGCTCGAGGTATGCCGAAACAATAAAATTTTACTTCAATAATATTGATTAAAACTGTTTTTGTGAATACTCGTTTCGTAAGAATAATCAACGTATTAAATAACTACCAAAAGAAAAACAAGAATTCTAGAAATGGACTAAAAGTTGGATCAACCCAAACTTTGCCTGTTCTGTGGTAAAATAACATGTCTAAACTCGGCAGTCTGGTTATACGGAAACAATCACTTCGATAATTTTCTTGGCCTTTTTTCAGATCCAAAGAAACTTACAGTTACGTATCGAAGAACAAGGAAAATACCTTCAAATGATGTTCGAACAACAAAGAAAGATGGAAAATGAAAGGTTAAAACCTTCATCATCTAATCACGACGAAGACCCTTCTCGATCAAATGCAACTGAAAAACCAAATGACGATAAAGATAGCCAGAAGTCAAAGTCAAAATCAAAGTCAACCTCCCAAACAGAAGAACAAGATGTTAACAATTCTAACATCAACAAAGAATGTAGTCCACGCATTTCAAAGCGTGCAAGACCTGATGATGATGTGGCATCGATGCCTTGATGATTTGTAGCGATTAATTTTGGAACTTGTTCGTTTGTCTCATTTCTTTTCCTTATGCTGAAAGTTATCAAAATTTTAGGGCTTTTGCACTTGGAGATTGATTCTGGAGACCTTGCAAGTACTTTTAGGTTTTTCGTTTAGTAAAAATAATATTTAGTCCACAATAAACATGTTTATGTTTAAAATTTGTTTCGGTTTTTTTTGGCCTCTTTTTCTTGTTTACTTGTGTTTATGTCAAACTGGTTACTTCTTAGCCTCAAATCGATGAAAAATCAATGTGTGCTGTATTTGTGCCAACCTTTTCATTAAACAGTGTTCATGTGCCTTTAACTTATCTTAATTTTCACTCACGCTGATGCCATTCTTGAGGCGTTGTTGACCTGATTACGTATGAAATGGTCAATTTTACTTAAATGTCTCATTGCCAATGGTTTGAGCAGTAAAATGTCAGAAAAATTAGAAATCTGATAAAAGAAGCGTGCCTGATGGGTCAAATGAGTTTATCTTTGCCCAAAGGGAGACTGCTTAGATAGTTTTATCAAAAAATGTCCATGGTTAAAAGTTCTCGACCAAAAGCGTTTTTGATCAGTGGGTCCCTTGAATCGTACAAACTTTACTACTTTTGGTCTAAACCCATTTTGACCCGTTACCCAACCCACCTCCCCCATTTGACCACAAGTGAATCATCTGTTGATAAGCAATAGCTAAAACACAGATTGGTTATCAAGCTATATGCGGTCGCTGCAGCATCTCTTTCTTGAACATTTAACCAACTGATATACTGATATCTATTGGACCAATGGTACCCCTGGATATGTTTCTTTAATAGACAAGTTTATCTACTGAAAACATGCCCTGGATGGATTCTTATTAATGTTCATTAAAATCACAAAAAAAGGTTATAATCTTCACACCCATAGGCTCATAGCTTCATAATTCAATCGAAAAAAGGTAGACAAACTTATAATAGAAAACTTTCATTAAAACTGAAGGGAAAATTGCATTAAACATATAAGATGACCACATCATTTAGGTAGATTCTAATATCAGTTCATAATGACTGATAACATATTTCCTAAACGAAAATGTTAAATCACCTTCTCCTTCCCTTTCACACTAAAAGTTTTTGCGTTGATCGCTTCGTCAATCAGCTTAAGCTGATTATCAAGCGCACCACATAAACCGTGCAGCTCCTCGGGATTGAGCCCGTTAACAGCATTGATATCATTCAAACAAATTTCCATCAACAATTTCGCATTCTTGTCTTTTTGTTTCTTCAACTGCTTTTCAGCTTTCGCTATGCTTTTCTGAAGAAAAGCCTTCCGGTCAAGCTCAGGGTATGGACTCACCATCTTTGCTTCATCAAACTTTTCAATGACACGCAGCGCTTCAGAATGAGATGGCCAAACTTCCGCCGGAGCATCAGCAGAATCATACATGACAAGACATGCATCTACATCACACAAAATTTTCAGCTCGTTCATTTTTTTGATCAAGCCTGCTTTCCTTTTTTTCAAGCATACCTTCCTTGCTCGTGAATCAACCAAATATTGGTACTTCACGGCTGGACGAGTCATTGTGTTTGGTGAATGAAAGAAAGTTTTGTGAGTGCAAGAAACATAAACACCAATGGCTATATATACACATACAAATCATATCTGATATACTCAATTCTGTTAAAGATATACACACATTAAAATGGTCAACGAATTAATACGGCATTCATATATTTGAATTTATGAAGTTTTAGCTTTTGCAATTTAAGTTGGCATATTATGAAAATACCTTAAAACGCGTTAAATTTAAGTTGACATATTATGAAAATACCTTAAAACGCGTTAAATTTAAGTTGACATATTATGATAATACCTTAGGAATGCCATTACTGACATTGTCGTGTTCTATATCAATGCACGCGGCTTTTCAGTATACAATGTCGGGTAAAGTATTACTCCTGTATCTATCAAAAATGGATATAACAACAATATAGGGTGTTTGGAATTGTGTTGAAGTAGATAACCCAATTATTTTGTCTTTGAAATGCAGATAATAAGAAAATGGTGTTTGGTTCTACGTTCTTTTAGAGACAAAACACAGTTTTAGAAACGCGTAATCTGTTTGAGGCTATAGTGCATCAATATTTATAAAGACTGCTAGATTTGTGAAAAATACCAAGTAATATAGGCTTTTCTCGACTACAAAAAAATGGATGCACGAGTGTTTCAGCTAATTTATCGACAAATACGCAGAAACAAGTTTATTGAGATATATAAATGTAACATTACTCATTATCCTTAGGCGTCAACTGCTCTTAGTTCTAGTTCTGATTCTTCAAGTAATCAGTTACTTTATAAGGACACAATATGCTTTGATCATTTCAAAGATAGATGTTCGGATGCACGTATTATGAAGGGGGCAACTACAGAACTACTAGAAAGAAAGTGTTACCATAGCAAACATGTGTTTAAGAAACATCTTTTGTTACTTGAAGTCTATATTACAAACAAAACGAGCGGTTTTCGTACGATGTAAAATCGATCCAGAGTATAATTTACAGCTGAGATATGTTTTGCACAAGTTAAGTTCTTTTGCTTAACATAAGTTCTAGTTAGTTTCTTATTTCGTTCATGCTGGAAAATTTAGTGAGAAAATGACATTTCTCACTAACTTTGTACATAGATATTTCTCACTAACTTTGTACATAGATAATGATTCCTAGTAAATATAATTATTATGACTAATTCCAAAATTTTGGGGTTTTGACTCCATGAATGATGGCTGTTGCATATACCCTTGATTAGCCATTACATATACCCATGATTAGCCAGATGAAGAATTCTTTTGGAAAAAGAACCGAAAAGCGTAGAGGCTAATCATGGGTATATGCGGCAGCCATCATTCATGAAGTCAAAACCCCGAAAATTTGGAATTAGTGGTTCTTCTGAGATGAATAATCGTTTAAGTTCCAAAGATGTTCTTAACGATTTTGGTAAGATTAAGGTTGAAGATGGGACATTGGATGGAAGTTTACATAATATCTACAAGTTTGTGTCAAGACTGAAGTCGTTTAAGAATTTGTTACTTCAGATTCTTCACTGCATGTTTGTTATTGCGTGTTTCATATGTGCTGCTGTTTATTCTCAAAGCTGTTTTAAACGACGTCGTCAGGGGTTGTTCGGTTGAGGTTGGAACGCCAATTCAACAACGTTGTTTAGAACAGCCTTGAGAATAAACAGCAGCACATATGAAACACACAATAACAAATACTCCGTATGTAGTGAAGAAACTGAAGTAACAAATTTTCTATTCAAAATATGGAGTTGATTAACATTGACGGCCAACATTTGGTCTCATTATATAAAACATCGTCCTAAATCTTCTTTCATATATACCCTTTTACCCAAAAAAAAAAAAAAAAAAAAAAAAATCTTCTTTCATAGGGTGTAAACCCTGTTTCATATCCACCTTAGCTTTACTTTCCCTCGGACCATATTATAGTCCTGTACACACAGTATGTCCAAATGTGATCAAATAATCTAGAATTTTACGCATGTATCTTGCACAGCAATTTAAGGCAGTTGAAGTATTCCAGGATACTTCATAATCTATAACATAGATGCTGTTTTCATGTAAAAGGTTAACTAATTTCATACGAGATTACAACAATATTTCCCACGATTGTGCTACCTAAGGTTTAACTTTCTTGCAGACGTCACTCTCTGGAGCCTAATCTGCTCTCTGAATTTGGCTATGAATTCATCAGCTTTCCTATCAACCTCACTAGAATATGGTTCCGTGTCACTCAAGTACTGATCATGATTAACATCTGTTGCATTGGCTCCCAGTTCCATCTTCGTTTCAACTTTATCATTACTTGGACTGGGAAAAGTTTTGACTTTTGTTTCGAGAACTTGCTCTTTTTGTCGATTTGTTCGGACTGATTTACCCCTTTTGTAAGTATTGGCAATGGGGGCAGGTTTTGGAATCACATCTATAGGATCTGCTTTGTCTTCTTTTGCTAACACATAATCGAAGGTCTCCAGATTCATCTCAGAAGGTGCACCAAGGCTAGATCGTCGACTCTTTGACTTGATGAATGGTGCATTATTATTTGAATCCAACTTAATTCCATCATCAACCTTAGTCTTTCCAACTGCTTTAAAAGATTCTTCAGAACTTCCATTCAATGTGCCATTAACATTATTATTACCAAAATCTTTCAGCATACTGTTAGAATTTAAATTATTACTCATATCAGAGGATACACGAGTGCTAGACCGTTCACTCTTCGGCTTGATGAAGGGTACATTGTTGTTTGAATCTAACGTGCTATCAACAACTTCAGTCTTGACACTTCCATCCAATGTCCCTTCTACAACCTTAATCTTACCGAAATCGTTAAGAACATCTTTGGAACATAAACGATTATTCACCTCAGAAGCACCACTAGTTCCAAATTTTCGGGGTTTTGACTCCATGAATGATGGCTGCTGCTGCATATACCCATGCTTAGCCTCTACGCCTTTCGGTTCTTCTTTTTCCGAAGAATCCTTCATCTGGGGTGGCACCAAAACCCTCATTGATTGTGATTTTAAACCCTCAAAATCACCAACCTCAACCGAACAACCCCTAACATGTGAACTTCCATTCACTTCAGCAGTACACATATCGTCTCGTTTCTCCAATCTCATAGACTTGGAACGCCAATTCAACACAGGTCGAGGAGAATCACAGTCCATTTCACTTTCTTTAAACTTTTCCTCCAACTTAGTAGGCACCAAACCCCTAAACTTACCCTTTTTAACTTCATCCCAATCACTCGAAAACTCATTAATCCCACCACCAGAATTCGATACAAGACTCCTAACAGGCAAACCTAACGGCGTGTTTCTTTTAGCCGTTTTCGGCTTATCAAACTGCTCCACAACATACTTTTCCTCAAACCCATTATCGAAAATCGACGAAATATCCGAAATCCCAGACAAATAAGTTTCTTTCACACTATCATCACAACTATCAAGATTATCTACTTTTCTACTAAATAAGCCATAACAAACAGCAATGCCAATAACTAAAAGATACATAAGGTCCCATAGCTTAGTAACAATACTAGTCTTCTTAAAATATTCAGGAACTTGTGAAGGGAAATATGTGAAAACAAGAAGAACAAATATGATCATTAAAGATTTGGAAAATAAATAATGAGCCAAAACAAACTTACTTTTTGGATCTTTAAAATGGGTTTCGTTTAAGGATTCTGATGAATCTGCCATTCTTTTTGTTTTGTTGTTTGTTAATCATTTAAGGGTTTTCTTTTTTAGGGTCTTTGTGTGAGTGAGAAAGATGAAGAGGGGACATGGGGCAAAAGTGGGAAAGAAAAAGTAGGTGAGTGTGGATAGGAAGCACATTTTGAAAGCTGATTTTACCGTTTTGTACTGAAATGACGGATTTACCCTTGCTTTTTTTTTTTTTTCAATCTGTTCAACGAGTAATTCTGCTGCCACGCGTTGCGGCGGAACCAATTTATGTCTGAAATTTGTGTCGAACAATTTTTAGCATGAGGCGTAATGTGGTGCAGTAATTATGTTGTCTCTAAATGTCTTAGGAGCACCAAGTCTCCCATTGTAAATTTTACGGGGTCATTGCTCTCAACCCCCATAAAATCTTCGTTTTCATCCTTACTTTCTCCTCTCTCACTCTCTTTGTAATTCTTAATCCTTGCCTCCCATGCAAGGATTTTTTCATGAACATGACCACGGAGTATATTGGAGTTTGCCTCCATCTTCTTTTGTAGAGCAATGTCTCGTATATGACGTGGGATCGTTGGGAAGTCTATTGTTTTCTTTCCTTTCTTTATTTGGATGGTACTTTTTTCGTAATCGATTTGTGCCCTAGTGGTAGCAAGAAAAGGTGCCCCAAGGATTATTGGCATATTCGTATCATTTCTTTCAACAATCATGAAGTCGACCGGGTACATGAACCCGGCAATGTTTACCAACACATCTTCTGCAACTCCTAACGGGTATTCGTAAGAATGTTTTGCAAAAGAAAGTTTAGTACGAGTGATGGATGGCAGTTTGTCGGTTAACCGAACATAAACGGATAAAGGCATTAAATTTACGTCGGAACCTTGGTCAGCTACCGCATCCAGATACTTGAGTTTTCCAATGCTGCATGGTATTTCGAAGACCCCATAGAATTCTTGCTTTGTGACTACTTTCTGTCTCATGAGGCTCTCGTACAATTGTCCTCCGGGTAATACGTCAGATTCATCATCCGGTTCCACTCTCTTGGACTCCTTGTTGGGTAGATGAATACGTCGATAGTTTCTTACCCAATCGTTTATGGTCTCCTTGTTTATTTCGTGCTTCAAGTAATGCCTCATTTGTTGTGACTTAGGCGGTTCTATCACTTGGCGCTCCTTAGAAGGCGCCTCCTTTCCTTTGTCAGGATCGCATTGGCCAGCATTGGTGTTTTCATCATAAAGTGGGACGATGTCAATTTTGTTAACTTCCATAGTTATCAACTTCCCTCTTCCGTCATTTTCGCCCTCTTGGACGACGGAGATGGCATTAACAAATTTAGTGTTGGGAGCTTCAACATCTTTTCGCATCAACACTTTTTCAGGAGCTTTTGTTTTTGTGTATTCTTTCAAAAGGTCCATCATCTCTGCCATCTTTTCCTCCATCTCCTCCTTCTGTTTGTAGACGGCTTCCTCAAATTTTGCCAACCGTTCGGAGTGTTTGGACATATATTCTCTCATTCGAGCTTCGAATGTTGGACTAAGTTCCTGAGGTGGTGAGTTGGGTGGAGCATGCTTGTGGAAGGGTTTAGTATTTTCCCTAAGAGGTGATTCGGACAATGGTATTTGCTTAATGCTTGAGACCGAGTTAACTGTTGCTCTTCGTGGACTTAGGGGTCTCTTTCGTTTTTCCATAAGATATGCAACCCTCTTCTCAAGTTCACTAACGCTTTCCTCGGTGATTAGGTTGGCTTTATCGGGCGATGAATGTGTGTTGACCGCCGAGCGTACGTCGTGGGAAATTTGCCACAATTCATCATCGTCGGATGCGAGCTCATCAATGATTTCCCATGATTCCTCGGCGTTTCTATCACGCAATCTGCCTCCGGCGGCTCGATCGATGGCACGCTTGGTGTGGTAGTCAACATGGTCATAGAAGATTTGGATTTGAAGCCAGAGATCTATGCCATGATGAGGGACTTTTTGGAGTAAGTCCTTGAATCGAATCCATGCCCCATATAGGGTTTCGCCTCGACGTTGTTCGAACATCAAGATATCCTTCCTTAACTTGGTAGTTCTTCCCGGTGGGAAAAACTGAGCAAGGAAACGAGTGATGAGATCATCCCAAGAGGTGATGGATCCTGCGGGTAGACGCTCTAGCCATTGACTAGCTTGGTCCCGCAGAGAGAATTGAAAGAGACGCATTCGGGTCGTCTCTCGAGTGGCAACATCAAGGTCTATGGAATCAACGATTTTAAGAAAGTCCTTGAGATGTTGATTAGGATCTTCGGAACGAAGTCCATGGAATGCGCATCCGCTTTGCACCAACCGGATGGTGTCGGATTGCAAGGGAGTGATATTGGCTCCTTGAGTGAGCTCAATGGTGTTTCGATAGCCATGGTGGCTAGGACGGGAGTAGTCTCCTAAGGTACGGGCTCTAGGAGGTGGGTGTTGTTGTGGTGGTGGGTTGTTGGGATCGAGGATATTACCACCTTCCATGAGGTCGGACGGTATGGTTACGAACAAAGAAACGAAGAAAAAAAGATAGACTAAAGAAAATCCTAGAAAAATAAAATAAAAATCTCACTAGAAAGGAATCTAGTGAGTAGACCTAATAAAATAAAAAAATTTCAACCTAAACAATAACTATTCCCCGGCAGCGGCGCCAAAAACTTGATGCGTGGTTTTGCGACCTTACAACAGGTTTTACCTCTCGAGGGATCTCGAGAAGCTTGCAATCCCCACCAGGCAGTGTACCTGACCGATGTAGTATAGTGTAGTGGCAAGTACCGGGGGATTGATCGTTCTCTAGGGGAATAGTGTCGTTAGGATTGAAAAACTATTCTAATAGGTCTAAGGATGAGGGAAGATTCTTTTTGTGTTTTTATATTTTATGGAAAGCAAGTAAAATCTCGGGTTTGAAGGAGTGGGCGGAATTAGTTGCTAGTCAACTAACCCAAATAACTACAAATGCAAATAAAATAAAATAACTGAAAATAAAAGGTTGTGAAACTTATGTGGAGAGAAATGTGTTTACTTAGATTTCCTTACTCCCTAACTATCTTTTACCGGTTGATTAGTGTGTATTAATTGCGTGGATGACGGGTGTATTCCTTAATACCAATCGTGGGGTGGCGTACGTACTTCCCCAACTCTACAAGCTCCTACTTCACTCCTATGTCGAGCCGGCTAAGAAGCTCCTAACATGGGATCATTAGAATTCGCTTGTGCATTAAATACAACCATAAAAACCTAGTACGCATTGGTTCATGTTTCTTAAGACGTTCAAGCAAGTTACCGTATAGGAGGTTAGCCAGTTTTCTTAATCCAAACATCGATAAACAATCATCCAATACAATTAATAACACACCAATAACCAATAATTAATAGTTAGGTTTCATTAGATCTAAGCAAACACAAGATAAATCTAGCCTAGCATGTTAAACAAAAGACAAGAGTAAGATAGAATCAAACAACACATAGACATATTGAATGATTAATTGATTACTTATCTTCAATTGAACATGGGAGATCCAAGGGCATAAAACCCTTAAAAATACTAAGAAAATCGTCTTTAGGGTTTCTCCTCACAAAGTAGCACACTAATGACATAAAATTGCAAAACTATATATAGAGTTTAAGGGCTGACGGCGTCACTCTTTGGGTCTTGACGCCGTCACCTCGCCGTGTCTAGGGTTTCTCGGATGGCCTTCTTGACGCAGTCTCGTGTAAATCCGTAATTTTGCCCTCTGGCGCGTCAGAGCTTGACGCCGTCTGAATAATGCTTGACGCCGTCCCTCTTTAGAATAAGCCGTGATGGCCTTGATCTCCTTAAAGCGAGACGCCGTCAGAGATCCCTTTGTAAACCTCTCTGGCGCGTCACGTGTATTTTGTCACATCCACCTCTTTTGCCAAGCCGTGACGCCGTCTGGGGCAATCCCTGACGTCGTCAAGAGTACTTTTCCAGCCGAATTAGAGACTTTGTCGTTTTCTTCACTTTTATGCTCCAAAAACGTGCAAAATGCTTCTATTTCCATATTTCTTCTCCAAAGTACCTAAAATGACAAAAGGAACGATTTAGGGCAATATTTGATCAAATAAATACGATTTAGGGCTTAAATGACCCCCTAAAAGCGGTACACTTTTCGCCTTATCACCCCCCCCCCCCCCCACAGTTAACTAAGAAAATATAAGGATTGCCATGATAGGAACCTCCTAGAACGTAATCATTATGCAGTACCTGTATATGAAAATTAATTTTTAACCATTGTGAATTAAATAATAATTAAACCAGTTTCTTAGAGAAATAACAGCTTGTCAATAATGGTGTTAACTTACAAACTCATCCAAAACATGTTCAGGATTGTCCACAGCGCAAATAAATTGATTACCATACATTTTTACTGCATTAACGATTAAGATTAAAAAAAATGCAAATAACCTTTGAATGAAGTAAAAAACAGTAAATGTTGTTACCTGGTATGTGTGTTGTTTGACGAATCACGCCTGCTAAGTTCCGATGGTTTTGTGTTGTGGGTGTGTGCTTTGATCGGTTGAATGAAGATGGAACGTTTATGTGTGTGTGATTTGTGGTTCTTAATGTGTTAAACACAGACTTAGAGTTTGGTTATTTACAAAAAAATGTCCTCATCGATGTTCGTGAAAATGTGGTAGCTGAAGTGTGTTAAAGGCGGGAATAATAAAATGACGAAAATACCCTCACGTGCAACGCACGTGAGGACCAACTAACGGGCTTCTTTAACGAACGTTAGGCAAAAAACCGTTTTTGCATGAAAACTTAGCCCTCAGGTACCGTTTTTGCCTAACGGAACCTGCTCATGTACACTTTTTGCAAAAATTATTGTATGAGGACACTTTTTGCTAAATCGCAAAAGTTTAGGAACATTTTTTGCACTTTACCCTAATATTTACACCGCCTACTTTTTGGGTATATATAGAATCATTCTATTAGAATGCACCACCGTTTGCCGACGCCGTACACCGTCTGCAGCCGCCACCTAGACGCAAGAAGACAAGGTTTTATTCGTGGTATTTTGGGTCGTATCATGTCTAATCCGTCACTAGCCTTCCCTCGTTCTCTCGTGATATGTCGAACACCATCACATATATTCTCTTCATCTTTCTTTTCATTTTAATTCGAATGGAAAATACTTTCTTACCAAATATTTTGTGAATTAAACGGATTAGAAACATACGTAGGCTTTGGATTTGTGGATTTTTGCTCGTGTTTTAGCTTATTTTTTTAGACTCGTGGTTATTTGTTTTTTTATAAGCGTCTGATTCGGTAAACAAAAGAAAAAAAACCCAAAGTTTTTGTTCATTCTATTAGAATGCAACACACACCCAAACCCGAATCCCTCTATTCCTCCTTCTCTATAACCGATTAACCGGCGCTGCACCACCGTTTGCCACCGCCGTACACCGTCTGCAGCCGCCACCTAGACGCAAGAAGACAAGGTTTTATTCGTGGTATTTTGGGTCGTATCATGTCTAATCCGTCACTAGCCTTCCCTCGTTCTCTCGTGGTATGTCGAACACCATCACATAGCTTATTTTGGTAGTTTTTGTGTTTGGCTTATTTATTTCTAGCCTACTCTTGAAACATATGGCTTATTTGGATTTTAATAAGCTCGAATAGCTTATTGGGTTGTTTAATAAGGTCTTTTAGCTTATTGAAAATGTTTAGGCGTTGATTGTTTTTATAGAATTTGTGTTTTTGATATGATCATATAATAGAAGAAGAATCCCCAATTTTTCCCCCCCTTCTAATCTAATTCCTCATATAGGGTTTAAAAAACTATAATTTCGGTTTAGGTTTATTGTTTTTATATCATAAGCTTTTACCAATATTTGTTTTAATATCTGTATGCTTTTGGTTGTTTATTCTTGGAAAATAAGTTGTTACATTTTTATTTGTTACCAGAACAAGTCATCTTTCAGAGTTGAGGAGCTGAGTGTACAGATAGAAAATCATTTTAATAAATCTCTTAGTCGCATTTACCCGGAGTTTAATGAAAGGTGCGAATTTGTTGATATGGATGGGAAAGCTCTTGAGTTGTATGATGATGATTACTTATGGTATGTAGTAATTTACTTACTTTCTTTGGTGCATGTAATATGGTTTTTTAATACTTCTGAATGATGAGAAACTTGCATTTGCTAATTATTATAGCTCTAACGTCGTGTCGGTATGCGGCAAATTGAGAGACAACCATCCATCTCTTTTTTTAGAAAAAGGAACAAATGATATTGCCAAGGTAAAGTATCGTGTGAAATATGCTAGAGTTTTTTCTAATGTAATTATATATTCTTATGTTTAGGTATAATATTATATTATTGCAGGACATCATTAACAATCTTCCGAGAACATCAGATATTATACGAGTAATCTCCATACGTGAAGGTGGTTTACTTACTTTCAGGTTAAGCTTGGAATTTATTATTGAGGTATTCATTTTATTATTATTATTATTATTATTATTATTATTATTATTTTCTCTTTTTTCCCAACTCACATGTTCAAATTCTCACCTAGATTCTTCATGTCCAACCTTTTTCTTTGCAGAGGATTGAACTCATGCTGTGTTATGGTCTAGAGAATTTTGCACCAATTTTTAACGGTGTGAGCAGCGCAGTAGTACATGCCCCCACACCTGCCACAGACTCAAATATGCATGCGGACATTATTCGGTCTTCTTGTATTAAAGAAACCATAGCTCACATGCTGATGTACTCGGGAGTTCGGGTGTCCGTCTCTAGATGTGATGATAATGTTAGTTTATTTAATTGTTTTATATTATTATTTAGATTTGTATATGTATCAAATTACGCATATAAATTTGGCATATTTTGCAGTCTGCAATGGCGGTAGAAAGGTACTTTGTGAAAGAACAAGGGATGGACGGTAAATGGATGATTAAAAAGAGGGACGGTAGAAGGCCCACACATCCTTTTTTTATTGCTAAGAAGACAGAAGAATCGGTGGAGGCATGCAATGCTTTTCTGGATCTCCAAAATCTCTGGTACTTTACGATACTTTGCATTTTTATTAAATATTTTACCAAAGTTGTCTAAACTAGTTTTAAAGATGTCTTCTTTAATGTCTCCACATGTATATGCCTCTTTGTAAATATCATATATTTCACCTATGATGTACATGTAGGCTTGGAACTCACACTCTAGATGCAGACCAGATCATATATGTGGCTCCCTTACGTCAACGTGAGTACGTTGAGAGGTGTTTCGCTGTAAGTAACTTAGTAACTTTTACACAGCGGCTTAGCTCATAATATGTTCAAAAATCAAGATTGGAGGAGAAATTGAACACCAACTCTTTTCCCAGGCTGCGAAAGATGTAAAGTGGCTCAAAGATGATGGGCAATCTAAAGCAATTTATTGTGGATACCGGACATCCAGTAATGAACGTAAGAAGCTTGCTTGTTTGCTAGAGGAATTCAGAAATTATTCTAAAGCCGCCTCCCTTGTGGAATTAGGTATAGACACTGATCATTTGTTCTTCATTTTTATTTTTTATTTCATTGCAAATGCCAACTTCCTTTGATAAATCAATCTAAGCTTTCAACCCGTTTCACCTGTTCCGTTTTTACTAAAAAATATTTTTTTCTTTCTTTCTTAACCTATTAGAGATAAAACATGTTCCAGATCCATTACTATTCTAACGATATGAGATTTAAAATACAGTAGCTAAATTTCACATTTTTTTTTATAGGCAAGGCTGCAGGGTATTGTTCTGCTGAAGCAGTGTTTGAATGTTCAGTGAAGTAAGAAGATTTCCACGCTTTTGTCATAATTATTGCCCTTATTGTACTTTATTATTATTATCAACTTGCTGTAATCAGATTCTTATTTTCAAAATGTTCTATATTGAATTCAGCAATGTAACACAATCTATTTCTTTTGTTTCACAAAGCTGAGACACCCTACTTTTAGGTCGAGTTTCGTACTTATTCATACTTCATGTTGTGTGTTTTCTTGACAGATATACATATTTAAAGGATCACCGGCTGTCTGATTTTACATGGAGTATTGATGAGGTTTTTAATGAGAAGGTACTCCCATTACTAGTAATGTTATATATTGAATTTCTCGATTTGAAATCTTTACACTGAAATTTTCTGATAAACAGGGCAACACTTTTGTATTTTTACTCCATACACAAGCCCTGGTTCGATCAATTATCCAACATGCTCGCGACCACACGTTTAAGTTTAACAATGTAAGACTTATCTTTTTGTTTCAATGTTACAACTTTCTCATCGGCCCCAATTTTATTATTTCTTTTTTGTTCTTGGCCCCAATAGGGATTAGTTGACAAAGAACGTAAGTTGGGACTGCATTTAATTCGGTTTACAGAGGTAAGACAAATAGTTTAATCAACTTTCACTACTTCTTTCAACATACAAAACCTCAGTTGAAGTTATAAAGCATATGTTTGAAATTGAATATATGATTATTTAAATATACAGGTCATAAAAGAGTCTGTGATAACGTTGCTACCACATATGGTATGTGAATACCTTAAGGATTTGTGTGAGAAATTTACCAGTTGCTACTCTAAGGTATATTTACTTGTAAATGCTTTTTTTCTTACAATGTTGAGTTGAATTTCTGATACTTTTAAGTCAAGTTAATTTTTTAAAAGTTAATTTGATTTTTTGAAAGACTTGTGATTATTTTGGCAGGTTCGGCCTTTTGAGACCAGATTAACCCTGTGTCAGGCGACTGCACTTGTGATGGAGAAGTGCTTTCATCTTTTGAGGATCACACCGGTAGGCTTTCATCCATTATTAGAACACAATACCATATCTATTGAGTCCGTTTGTGTTTAAATAAATTTGCGAGTTAATTACATAAATGGTCACTGTGGTTTGGCGGTTTTTTCACTTTCAAGTTTTTTTTTTGACTTGTTGAGAGTCACTGTGGTTTGCAGTCCATATCCGAATGAAATGACCAAAAAGCCCTTGTCATCTTCTTTTTCAAATCTTTTGACAATTAGGTAATTTGGACTAACGGCCGTTAGTAAATAACCGAAAATTTGGTTTTCTAACGTTTTCGTCCGTTTTTACACCTTTTCGTCCGGTTTTTCCGTATTTACACGTTTTCGTCCGTATTTACACTTTTTCATCCGTTTTTACACGTTTTCGTCCGTTTTTACACGTTTTCTTCCGTATTTACACGTTTTCGTCTGTATTTACACGTTTTCATCCATTTTTACACGTTTTTATCTGTATTTACACGTTTTCATCCGTATTTACACATTTTCGTCCGTATTTAAACGTTTTCGTCCGTATTTACACGTTATCGTCCGTTTTTACACGTTTTCATCTGTATTTACACGTTTTTGTTCGTTTTTACATGTTTTCGTTGTATTTAAACCTTTTCGTCCGTTTTTACACCATTTTATTCATTTTTGCACGTTTTCTTCCATTTTTACATATTTTCGTCCGTTTTTGAACGCTTTTGTTTATTTTTACATGTTTTCATCCGTTTTTACATGTTTTCGTCCGTTTTACAAGTTTTCGTCCGGTATTTATACGTTTTTGTCCGTTTTTACACGCTTTTGTCCATTTTTACACGTTTTCAACCGTATTTACACCACAGTGACCATTTATGTAATTAACTCTAAATTTGCTATGAAGAAGTAACGTATAAAAGGGATTTTTTTTCCAAAAACCAAGTCGAGTGTAAATAACTCGAAGTAAAAGTATTGCATTAGCATAAAAAAACAAAGTTAGGCACACTTGCACATTTTATAACTAGTTTTGAACTTACTTTTTTTTTTTTTTTTTGTGTGTGTGTGTGTAGGATTGCTCTAGAGTCCTACGACCAGAGATATTGATATTTGCAGGAGTTTCTGAAATTGTCAATCAATACATTCCTTTCCGTGTTTCCGAGCCCAGGTAACTACATGATCCATATTTTTCATTTCATGCAATTAAAGTAAAATACAAGGTTGGGTCATTTTGTAATCTGCTTGTAAAACTTAACAATCTTCAACAATTTTATTAGTTTTTTAATCAGTTTTTAAAGACTAGTTTTAACGTGTTTTTTTGTTATGAAATGACGCAAACTGGCTACAAAGCCATTTCTTTTTTGTTATGAAATGACCCAACGTGACGCAAAACCATCTTTTAACGCTATGGTTTGAAGTACATGGACTTTAATAAAGTAGTTAAGTATACCTTATATTTAAGAATAGGGAATTATATGTCTTTGCATTTGGGGTTGGATCTCGAGATTAGTATGTGTTAAAGAGGTAAAATTGAATGAACAAAAATTAGTTGAATGAACGGTAATTGTATTTTTCATTAATCGAATATTATTTTATTGACACATTGTCACTTTATTTTCTCAATTACATGCTCAGAAAAGGTACTCCTTAGAGATCCATTTTTACTCCCTTAATCAGCATTTATAATCTGTGCCTTTTTTTGATGGTTGTTTTGATTTTGTTATTTGTAGCTAAGCTAATTTTTTGATGGCTGTTTTGATTTTCATCAGGCTTAAAAATCTTAATCCACGGATTGAGATGTTCTCTCTTTTTGTCGGCATTTCATACCCTTTTTTTCAAAAGGGTAATCTTTCTGGCACCATTACAATAAAAGATATCTATGGGCTACAATATGGTTGGACGAGGTCGGACACGAAACATTGTGGCTATGTTACCATTTTTGACTATGATTGGTGTAGTCCAAGACGATTCAAGAATGGTTCCATTGTAGAATTTGGCAACCCGAGTTCACAACTTATAGTTCCATTTGATTCCCTTATTGAGCTTGACACGGATCTCCTAGTTACTTCAAAGGAGAGTGATGATTGTAAGGAAGCATGCTTTGAGCTTTCTCGTGGCACATGTGATTTGAAGACGTTGGACTTTTGCAAATGCAAGAATATTGAGTGTCGCACCGAGTCTTTTGGATCTAGGGATGGGGCTATAGAGATCTACTACATCCTGTTGAGGGATGCAATAGACACCTCTATGGAACTCAGTTTTGAGTCGCCCGATCGCGATTCAGAAGGTCTTCAAGTACGGGGAGATATCTTTGCTTACTATGGAAAGGGTGTTGTAAAGGACTACCTAAAAATGTATTACAAAGCAGTTATCTTTCATAGTGATGGTACAACAGTATTTCCAGGTCATAAAATCCTTCTTAACAAACCTTATCTTGCTGTACCCGCCAAAGGCGAACTAATAATTGAAGCTTCCTTACAAGATTGTAAATCTGGAGAAACGCTTGTAGAAGGAAAAATCACATATCCTGTGGAAAACAAGGGTTCCAAGATGTGGAAGATGTCTGTGCCGGGCAAAGAAGGCAGAGGCAAAAAAGGCAAGAAGGGCAAAAAAGGCCGAACTTTCAATCTTACCGTCAAATGGAGCAAAGGCTCAGGAATCTTCAGTTAAGGTATCAAGTCAACTGATATGTAAACATTGGTTAGATTATTGTTGCAATAACATTGTTTTGTAAACATGTTAAATTCATCAACCATAACATTACATTAGTACTCGATGAAAGAAGTAATACTGCACAGTGGAGACTAGACTCTTTTTAAATGAATTTTTAAGTTTGAAAAACATAGCATTAAATTAGTACTAATATTTGTCACATTTCTTTTTGGATCAGACATTTTAGGAGTGAACCTAATGAAACTAAATACTATGTTGAACTGGAAGGGTAGACAAGGTAACTAGTAAAACATAATGATATGGATTCATATTCTTGTGTGTAATCAACTATGTTTGCCCAGTTAAATGGTAACATATTGAATTTATGATAATTTTTTCCGCTTACAATCAATATTTTTCTTCATTTCAGGAACATATGTTTTACAATTGGTGCTTCTTTGCTCATCTACTATACAAGTCTAAGCTCTCGAGTGCAGATTGAAGAATACAATTGAATAAATTTTGAAGACATTTTGATTAGTTGCTTGTTCTTTTCTAGTATATACTCAAGTAAAAAAGTTAAACGTTTGATTTATTTCGTCATTTGGAGGTTTAAATATTAGACTTTTTATTTTAATGTTTAATTGTGATATATTCGACTTTAATGTTATCCGTTATCTAGTTATTTAAACGATAAAGGGGTATTTGGTTAGGAATTTATTTTGTAATTCAATTTTTTTAAATAGCCCGTTTTGACCCCGAGCCTATGTTGACCCGTGCCTGTTTTGACCCATGCCCGTTTGATCAGAATTATAATTTGCCCGTTTTGGTCTGTGCCCGTGCCTGCCTTGTTATGCCACTTCTACTAATTACATTATGGTTCGTCACACTTTATGTAAAGGAACATGAACACAAGGTTCGTTTTTCAATTTTTCCTCTCTAACGTGTAGGGGTGTTGATCGGTTTTGTTCTCGGGTTATTCGGTTTCTTCGGTTCGGGTAATTTGTTTTTTTTTTGTCATAACCGAAAACCGAACCGAACCGAAATCATTTGTGACCGAACCCACAATCTTATCAATCCGACCTTCGACCGTATCTTCAATCACAGCTTACTAGAAGCAGCATAAAGGATCTTTAGGTTTCAGGTAAGTTTTTTTTTAAGATTGTTTAATTTTTCGGTCCATTTTTCTTTGAAAAGCGTGGGGTTCTGAATTTTGTTTACGTTTCACTAACCTTAAGATTCTTTCTGGGGTAAACTCACTTCGGCTAAAGGAGGCGGCGGGGGGTTATGGCGACTGTGGTGCGTATTAAACTTGGGCTGCAACTGAGTGGTAAGGAATAATAGATGCAATTAATTTGGTTAATTTATCTTCTTCCTCTAAAAAAACATTCCGCGTTTTTAGGTAGTGTCGTATGACAGATATAGAGTGGAAGAGTAACAGTTCAGGGTTTAATCCTTAAATGGCATGTAAGACTGGTAAGATTTCAGATTTTCCACACCATTTAATTGTGGGTTTCAATAATTTATAACTATTGTGGTATCATCTTTTGTAACAGCTAAGATGAAGACTTGAAAGGGCTTTTCTTTGTCAATTTGAATCAAAAGTCGACAAGGAGATGTCCCTAAGGTCCCACCCGTCTACGTTCAGGCACCGGCTGAGAAAGGAATTTCAGGCTTGGTTATCTACTCTTATGGGAAGAGTTTCTACTACTGTGTCGACGTGTGGTTAAGGTAATTCATTAGTCGAGTTGCTTATTTTCTTGCGATGAAGATCATTTTCCCTCTTAAGATAGGAACATTCTTTTTATGTTCTTTAATAGAAAGACTTTTCTATATGTATACTAAGAGCATGTTTCTTGTTGTCATGCTACCCTCTTTTGGTGATCTTGAACCATGACCTTAAGCTCAGGCTCATGATGTTGATCACCTTTTGTGGTATGAAGGTGAAGGACGTTGAGCTTGTGGTTAGGACAGTTTTGGTCAAGTTTTATCTTGAAAACTTGAACCTAGAAGTCTATGAGCTAGTCTTTGGTAGCATGAAAGAGGCAAGAACAAAGGTGGCGGTATTGACTGGTGTGCCTAGAGTGATGGTTGAAGGGTTTTGTAAAGAGTATTTGAGTGTGGATGAGGTGGTAGGGACTGAGTTGCATAGTGTTGGTGGTTACTTTAGTGGGTTCGTGGCTACTTCTGGTGTGGTTCTGAAACATAAACTGGCGAAAGAGTCGTCTGGAGATGAAAGGAAAGAAGATATTGGTGCTGTGAATTGTGTTCTTGATCAGAGTAAGGTATTTGTTTATGCTATTCGTTAAGGGATATTTGCGTTTTACTTTTCTCATTATTATGTTTTCGATCAAGTAACAAAAAATAATTTCATAAATGGTGGGTTTAAGAAAATTGATTTTGACTGTTTAATTATTTCTATAGAAGCTTAGGAATAGCACATGAAAATGGTAGGAGTTTTTAGACCATAAATTTTATGGTTCCGATTATGATGAAAACTGCAAACAAATCCACACACTTTTCCCTGCTACATATATGGTTAGATTTATGTAAAAAGAACATGCTAAAATGGTTTGGGTGTGCAGGGTTTCAAGGTTATTGTTATATCCAAAAAAAAGGGTTATTGTTATACTTCCAATGGAATAAAAGAGGTCAAAATTACGTAGATAAGGAATCGCATATGCCAATGGAATGAAACACCATATATGCGATATATGGTGTTTCAACATGATTAACATAAAGACTTGTGGAATGGCATCTAACTATTCTGTCTACATGCATTTCATCATAGGAAGTTTATGTGATGAGCAACGAAGACATGAAGGCAAGTTCAAGAACAAAAATGCCAAGGGAAAAGTATCCAAAACCATTGGTATTCCATGATGGAAGGCTCGCTTTTCTACCAACTCCACTCGCAACGTGGACCATGATTTTATGGTTTCCGTTTGGGATTTTACTTGCAATAATACGACTATGTGCAGGCGTATTCTTGCCTTATAAAGTAACCATCTTTATATGTGGTTTAACAGGCTTAAAAATTAGGGTTAATGGATGCGATTACTCATGGAAAAAGAAAACCAAAGAAGGTAAGGGAGGTGGTGTTCTTTTTGTTTGCACACATCGTACTCTTTTGGATCCCGTCATCTTAACCCTGGCTGTTGATAAGCCATTAACCGCGGTTACTTATAGCATAAGCAGGATGTCAGAGATCATAAGCCCCATTAAAACAATTAGGGCAACTAGGGATAGGAAAAAAGATGGAGAAATGATGAATAAGTTATTGTGTGAAGGTGATTTGATTGTTTGCCCGGAAGGAACAACTTGCAGGGAACCTTATTTGTTAAGATTTAGTTCAATGTTTGCAGAGTTAACTGATGAAATTGTGCCGGTTGCAATGAACACAGATGTAACCATGTTTTATGGGACAACCGCAGGCGGGCTCAAGTGGTTAGACCCATTTTACTTTTTGATGAACCCTAGACCAACCTACCATGTTCAAGTGCTAGAGAAATTGGCTAAGGGGCTCACTTGTGGTCTTGGAAACAAGTCTAGCCATGAAGTGGCTAACCACATTCAGAAACAGCTTGCCAATGCCTTAGGCTTTGAATGCACAAAGCTAACTAGAAGGGTCAAATATTTGATACTTGTTGGAAATCAAGGGGTTGTGGATGATGGCAGTAAGAAGACGAAAGCACCCTTTTCGAAATGAATGTATTATATGACTTCCCCTTTCTAGTTGCAAATATTAATTTCATGAATTAAAGAACCTGTACCGTCTCGCCTTAGTAGCTACAAAGTTGTTTAAATACTTTTTATTATATGATAATATGATTTTGATGATGCCCAACTAACTGTCTAGGCATGGCCCGCCAAGGTTCTTAGAAACTGCGTCAATTTATAGTACGTGATCCACCACTTGGACTTGTAGTCCTCATCAATTCCGTCAAGTCTTATTCTTCTGTATGTACTCATGAGGAGGATGCTTTACGCGTTAGCTGCATTTTCAATAAAGATATACGGATGGTCCTCTTTCTAATAGGATTAGCATACTTCAATTAACATAAAATCGAGAATTGTTAAAGAAAAACTATGTAAAATTGTTGGTCGATAGTAATAGAGCGACACATTGAGATTAATCTAGTAATATTTTTTGTGCTTTACCCATAACGAGAATAAAAACGTCTGGTTACGAATGTTTAGTTAAACCTCAAGTAAGAATGAAAAAGCTTCGTGTCGAACTTCAACCCTTCTAAACTTTTGAATAACATTTAGCCATATAATCCCCAATAATGGAGGCTTATCAGACTCCATAGGTTTTGCAGAGTGGCTTTGGAGCCTAAGGTTTACATGCTCGGTGCTCGGTCCCAAAAGATAGCTCTGTTTCCAATTTTCCATCGTACCAAAAAAAAAAAAAAAAAAAAAAAGGTTAAAAAAAAAAAAAAAAAAGGTAGAATTAAATTAGCAAGTATTATAATTTGAGCATCCACAATGGTGAAACTTTATATAGGTCCATAATCATTAATATATAAACCTTTTGATGTTATAAACCTATGTTCACTATGCATAAACCTTTTAAAAACTCTTTAAATGATTGATAATAACACATGCATTAAATTATGAATAGGTTCAAGAATTTGAACCTCTTCATGCCACAAGATAAAGCTTAGAGTAAACTACAAAATACATCCCTGTGGTTTGGTCAATTTCACACGATACATCCCTCCCAAAAAAGTTGCGCCATACACATCCCTCCGTTAGTAAAAGTCAGACACAATACATCCCTCCGTTAAAAAAAGGACTAACGGCGCAAACCATTTCTCCGTTATCTCCTAACGAGATAGAAAATGTTTACACCGTTAGTCCTCTGGGTTAACTCTATTTGCACCGTTAGTCCGTTTTTACGTTTTCGTCCTTTTTTTTACGTTTTCGTCCGCTTTTTTACGTTTTCGTCCATTTTTTTACGTTTACGTCCGCTTTTTTACGTTTTCGTCCGTTTGGTTTCAAGGATTGACTTAATCAGCTGACTCGAATCATTTATAAAAATTCGAATCATTTATAAAAATTCGAAAAATTTATATAAATACGAAAAAATTTATAAAAATTCGAAAAAACTTATAAAAATTCAAAAAATTGATAAAAATTCGAAAAAACTAATATAAATTCGAAAAATTTATAAAAATTCAAAAAACTTATAAAAATTCGAAAAAACTTATAAAAATTCGAAAAATTAATAAAAATTCGAAAAAACTAATAAAAATTCAAAAAATTTATAAAAATTCGAAAAAATTAATAAAAATTCAAAAAATTAATAAAAATTCGAAAAAATTTATAAAAATTTGAAAAATTTATATAAATTCGAAAAAAATTTCAAAATTCGAAAAAATTTATATAAATTCGCAAAAATTCAAAATTCGAAAAATTTATATAAATTCAAAAAAAATTTCAAAATTCGAAAAAATTTATATAAATTCGAAAAAATTAAAAATTCGAAAAATTTATATAAATTCGAAAAAAAATTTAAAATTTTTAAATTTTTTGATTTTTAAATTTTTAAATTTTTTGAATTTTTAAATTTTTAAATTTTTATACATTTTTTAAATTTTTATAAATTTTTTCGAATCTTTATAAATTTTTTGAATTTTTATAAATTTTTTGAATTTTTATAAGTTTTTTCGAATTTTTTTATTTTTTTTGAATTTTTATAAATTTTTTGAATTTCTATAAATTTTTTGAATTTTTATAAATTTTTCGAATTTATATAGGTTTTTTAGAATTTATATAAGTTTTTTCGAATTTTTATAAATTTTTCGAATTTTTATAAATTTTTTGAATTTTTATAAATTTTTTCGAATTTATATAAATTTTTCGAATTTTTATAATTTTTTTCGAATTTTTATATATTTTTTGAAATTTTATACATTTTTCGAATTTATATAAGTTTTTTCGAATTTTTATAAATTTTTTGAATTTTTATAAATTTTTCGAATTTATATAAATTTTTTCGAATTTTTATAAATTTTTTGAATTTTTATAAATTTTTCGAATTTATATTAGTTTTTTCGAATTTTTATTAATTTTTTGAATTTTTATAAGTTTTTTCGAATTTTTATAAATTTTTTCGAATTTATATAAAATTTTCGAATTTTTATAAATGATTCGATGTCAGCTGATTAAGTCAATCCTTGAAACCAAATGGACGAAAACGTAAAAAAGCGGACGTAAACGTAAAAAAATGGACGAAAACGTAAAAAAGCGGACGAAAACGTAAAAAAACGGACGAAAACGTAAAAAAGGACTAACGGTGCAAATAGAGTTAACCCAGAGGACTAACGGTGTAAACATTTTCTATCTTGTTAGGAGATAACGGAGAAATGGTTTGCGCCGTTAGTCCTTTTTTTAACGAAGGGATGTATTGTGTCTGACTTTTACTAACGGAGAGATGTGTATAGCGCAACTTTTTTGGGAGGGATGTATCGTGTGAAATTGACCAAACCACATAGATGTATTTTGTAGTTTACTCTAAAGCTTAATATAAAGTTTAGACCTTTTGATGAAACTACCATAGTGGATGCCCTAAGATTCTGCATCATGCATTAAAAACACATATTCCGGGCAAATAAAGCATTCCGATATTTAAAGTGCACAAGTATGAAAGTTTCCTTATATATAAAATACTAATTACTAGTTAAAAACCCCATGCACGCATGATGTCTACACATTAATCAAATTTATTTGAAAATTTTATTTTAATGCACGGACATATAAGAATTTGGGCGTGTTTAATGTTTTGAAATTGTCATATAGGTACAACTAATTAACAATTATGCACAGGTTTTACGAAAACTTTTTCATTATGTATCAATATCGATTAATATTTTGTATTTATTTTTTTTGGATGAATGATTTGACTTTGTTTAATTAACACGGTGTTGATGTTGATGTTGATGTTGTTGTTTAAATTTAACTATTGATACATGTTTAATACACTATGCGTGTTTATTATCATGTAATAACCCTTGATAAAGTTAAATGGTAAAGTAAAAAAAAAAAAAAAAAAAAAAGGTTTTTCGGTCCTATTATAAGTACAATATCATATATTTTCATATCACAGTAAACCGTGTTTACATTTTAATATTTATATCATGCTAATAATAATTTTAGCCTATTTAGTTTTCAAATCCGTGTAGACATAGGATAAACTTATAAAAAAGAATACCACGAGTGGTAATTGAACGAAGGTTGTAAAAAAAAAAAAAAAAAAATCCGGATATCCTTACACAAACTCATAAAGAGGAATAACATGAGTTATTCGTTGTACAATCTCGTGTATTTATTTACATATCACAATAACTCATGCTTTCATTTGATATTTATAATCTCGTGCATATACATGAATTTCATATATATTGATTATAATATTTATAACTAACATATATGTTGTCGTTGTCGGAAATGATGGTTATCAAGAAAAATAGTATATGGGGTGTAAAGTCCAATGGGTATTTGTTTATTTTATAAAGTTATTAAAATTAGGGTTCTAAAAGAGGCGCCATGACGCCACTAAAGCGTGAGGTGTGACATCCAAATTATAAAATAGACCAAGGCGTCGACTCTAGTCGTGGCGTGAGATGAAGTGCGGAAAGGCTTGATAAGGCGCAAGATGTGCTGCCTTTTTTGAATTCAACTATGATAAAAAAGGTTTTTCTAAAAGAAATGAAGAAGATTTCATGCAATGATAGTTTTTTGACTTTAAACCATATGTATAACACTTTTTGTAAACTCGATATATACGAATATGATATAAATATATAAATTTATAAAATATTTTCATATTTTGTGTCGCTCTAAGTCACGCCTTAAAACACGGTGTGGATTCGCCATGGCTCTTAACGCTTGAGGCTTGGTCATTCCGCCACACCACGCCTCACGCTATTTATAACTAAAGTTTTATTAATTACCAGCTTTAATTATACAGAGTTGTTTTTTTCTTTAAAAGTTCGACACATGTAATTTTACACAACTTTATTTTGTTGGACGAAATTTATATAGGTTTGACTAAATGAAAGCCAATTTTGACTTTTATTTGCTAATAGGAAAAAAGTTTGATTTTAAAATTGAGCTCTTCTATTGATTAATAAAATGACGGATTGTCACATGTTTCTCTTATTGTATAAAAGATTATCACTAATAAAGAGTAAATTACAAAATACATCCCTGTGGTTTGGTCAATTTCACACGATACATCCCTCCCAAAAAAGTTGCGCCATACACATCCCTCCGTTAGTAAAAGTCAGACACAATACATCCCTCCGTTAAAAAAAGGACTAACGGCGCAAACCATTTCTCCGTTATCTCCTAACGAGATAGAAAATGTTTCCACCGTTAGTCTTCTGGGTTAACTCTATTTGCACCGTTAGTCCTTTTTTACGTTTTCGTCCATTTTTTTACGTTTTCGTCCGCTTTTTTACGTTTTCGTCCATTTTTTACGTTTACGTCCGCTTTTATACGTTTTCGTCCGTTTGGTTTCAAGGATTGACTTAATCAGCTGACTCGAATCATTTATATAAATTCGAAAAAAATCAAAATTCGAAAAATTTATATAAATTCGAAAAAAATTTCAAAATTCGAAAAAAAATTTAAAATTTTTAAATTTTTTGAATTTTTAAATTTTTAAATTTTTTGAATTTTTAAAATTTTTAAAGTTTTATACATTTTTTAAATTTTTATACATTTTTTAAATTTTTATAAATTTTTTCGAATTTTTATAAATTTTTTGAATTTTTATAAATTTTTTGAATTTTTATAAGTTTTTTCGAATTTTTATAAATTTTTTTGAATTTTTATAATTTTTTTGTATTTTTATAAATTTTTTGAATTTTTATAAATTTTTCGAATTTATTTAGGTTTTTTAGAATTTATATAAGTTTTTTGAATTTTTATAAATTTTTCGAATTTTTATACATTTTTTGAATTTTTATAAATTTTTTCGAATTTATATAAATTTTTCGAATTTTTATAAATTTTTTCGAATTTTTATATATTTATTGAAATTTTATAAATTTTTCAAATTTATATAAGTTTTTTCGAATTTTTATAAATTTTTTGAATTTTTATAAATTTTTCGAATTTATATAAATTTTTTCGAGTTTTTATAAATTTTTTGAATTTTTGTAAATTTTTCGAATTTATATTAGTTTTTTCGAATTTTTATTAATTTTTTGAATTTTTATAAGTTTTTTCGAATTTTTATAAATTTTTTCGAATTTATATAAATTTTTCGAATTTTTATAAATGATTCGATGTCAGCTGATTAAGTCAATCCTTGAAACCAAACGGACGAAAACGTAAAAAAGCGGACGTAAACGTAAAAAAATGGACGAAAACGTAAAAAAGCGGACGAAAACGTAAAAAAACGGACGAAAACGGACGAAAACGTAAAAAAGGACTAACGGTGCAAATAGAGTTAACCCAGAGGACTAACGGTGTAAACATTTTCTATCTCGTTAGGAGATAACGGAGAAATGGTTTGCGCCGTTAGTCCTTTTTTTAACGAAGGGATGTATTGTGTCTGACTTTTACTAACGGAGAGATGTGTATGGCGCAACTTTTTTGAGAGAGATGTATCGTGTGAAATTGATCAAACCACATGAATGTATTTTGTAGTTTACTCACTAATAAATAAAGAAGTTAAGGCTGATGGGCCGGATTCCAGCAAGAATATCCAGAAACAAATATTTGATATGTGCCCCTCTTAAAAAATAAATGCTCTCCCTCCGTCTCAATTTAATTGTCAGGAGACAAAAAACACGGAGATTAATAAAAGTGGGGCCACTTTTATTTTCAACCACTTAAAGAGAATATTCCCCTATTATATTCTCTAGTTTTTACTAAAAAGGGAAAGTGGACAATTAATTTGAGACACCCCTAAAAGGAAATATGGACAATTAAATTGAGACGGTCTTAGGGAGTAAATGCTTTTCTTAATAGTCGAAACTGGGACATTTTGATTAAATGCACTCATTCCTTGTTGTATAATTGAACATATTTAGAAATTACTTGTCAGTTCTCATTGATGTGTAGTTACAAGTTGTGGCTTAGAAACATTATTCAAAAGAGTTTTTCCTTTCAAAACAAGATTTTATAAAGTGCGATTTAGGGGCCGTTTACTTTCAACTTAATGTCCTGTTTGGTAACAAAACTGGCTGGAAACAGGAAACTTTGGTGTTTCTTTTTAACTTATTGCAAAAGAGAATCCTTAATGTGGAAGGGGGCAAAATTTGATACTGTTTCTATTCAGGACATCTTAATACGATTTTTTTCCCGAACTAGTGTAGGTGGAAAAAATAAATTCGAAAAATTTAGAAAACTTCGAAAAAATTTATAAAAATTCAAAAAAAATTTAAAAATTCGAAAAAATTTTTGAAAAAAATTTTAAAAAAATTCAAAAAATTTTAAAAATACAAAAAATTTATAAAAATTGAAAAAAATTATAAAAATTCAAAAAATTTATAAAAATTCAAAAAAATTTATAAAAATTCGAAAAATTGATAAAAAATCAAAAAATTTGAAAATTTTATAAAAAATTTATAAAAATTCAAAAAATTTATAAAAATTGAAAAAATTTATAAAAATTCAAAAAATTTATAAAAATTCAAAAAATTGATAAAAAATCAAAAAATTTGAAAATTTTATAAAAAATTTATAAAAATTCAAAAAATTTATAAAAATTCAAAAAATTCGAAAATTTTATAAAAATTTATAAAAATTCAAAAAAACTTATAAAAAACTTGAATTTATTAAATTTTTTTTCGAATTTTTATAATTTTTTTTGAATTTTTAAATATTATAAATTTTTACAAATTTTTTGAATTTTTAAAAAATTATAATTTTTTATAAATTTTTTGAATTTTTTAAAAATTTTTATAATTTTTTATAAAATTTTCGAATTTTTTGAATTTTTATAATTTTTTTGAATTTTTAAAAAATTATAAATTTTTACAAATTTTTTGAATTTTAAAAAAATTATAAATTTTTATAAATTTTTTGAATTTTTTTAAAATTTTAATAAGTTTTTTCGAATTTTTATAATTTTTTATAAATTTTTCGAATTTTTATAAATTTTTTCCACCTACACTAGTTCGGGAAAAAACTCGTATTAAGATGGTCAATTAAGCATAAAAAAGAAACAACATATATCCACACAGGACCTAACTAGAAACAGTACACATATATCCACACAGGACCTAACTAGAAACAGGAAAAAAAAGAAACAGCCCCTTAGTAGAAGATGAGTAAGAATAATTTCAAGCGTGTAGCTTATACCAACTATTTCAAGATGTTTTACGATATATATAAAACATATATACAAAATAATTCCTTAACTGTTGCATAAAAGGATATGAACTAAAGAAGATACAAATAAAGGACACATTCCTATACATCTTAAAGTTATTGTGTGCTTCCTGCCAGATTTACCCGTATTTTTTTCCTCTTGAACCGACATTTGCACGGACTTTCTTTTCTTCTTCAGGCCCTTCTTGAATATGGGATACACGTGATAGGTAAACGAAGGGACGTTGATTTGCACGAACTTCTTCCTCTTCTTTAGGCCCTTCTCAAAACCCCTCTTTCTTTCTTTACTGACGAAACCATATAAAATACCAGCTATACAAATTTTCTCTAAGCCATACATTTCCACTTGTTCCACAATTTTTGTTGAAATCACAATACCACCCACCTTAATGTTTGCTCGCACTTGAATCCAGAGGTCGGTGGGAAACGGCCAAAGAAAGTTGGAAGGATGTTTAGATTTATGTGTTTGGGTGAAAACTGTGAAACTTGGCTACACTTAAAGCCATATCAAGTGTCGAAATGAACACGTCGATATGTAAATGTGGCTTCCCATTCCTAAGTCCCAACTCCATGTTTTTCGTCTAGTTGCTTCAACATTGCAACATCAGATGGATCAAATTTGACTCAAATGGCCATTCATCCGACGGCTTCATACGAAAACATAAAAATAATTAGTTTTTTTTTTTATCTCAAAAATATTACGCCGCTGGTCGAATTTTCTAACGATCGTTAGTTTTGCTCGTTATCTCGGTCCTCACGTGCAAATCACACGAGTGCACTTTTTTTCGAACACTTTTTTTGTCCTTTTCCCATCTTTTCAACCATGACTAACACTGTAGAGCTACTGTAGCAATTTGTACTATGTGATTGTTTTCTCCTTTGTATGCATTTTTTTATTCTTTAATTTTTTTGTACTTTAATTTATTTTTAATTGTTTATTTGTTTTTTCATTTTATTATTTGTTTATATTTAATACTTGTTGTCCTTTAATTCATTTTTAATTGTTTTTTTTTTTTTTTTTTTTTCATTTTCATGGATTTTTTTAATTCTTTTATTTTGTTCTATTATTTTTGTACAACACCACCAGGTTACTTGCCAGAAATAAAAATTCATACTTTAGTTTAACGGGAAAGTGAATGTGTTGTACACAAGCTTGTATGTAGAGCTAACCAAAACTACGTTGTTCAGTTTCTTTGATTTTTCCTTGCCACATATTATTCCAACTCATTTAAAATATTTTACACATATTATATAACACAATTTATTAAAAATATTACAAACTGATAAATAAACTTATAAAACAAATTTACACACCAAAATAAAAAATTAAATCTACACAAAAAAAAAAACACAATCTTATTACATAATTACATACACTTTGTAACAAAATTTATACAAACCTTACATGAACCTTAGAACAAAATTCATACAAATTTTATAACAAACTTTTACATGAAGTTTACACCAATAGCAGTGGCGGCGACTCAATCCGACGAGATAGCGGCGGCAACAACTTTTTCCCGCGAAACAACATTCCCGTCTACATAAACAAACATACATTTTCATACATAAGTAATGTAGAAAACTAATTGAACTTTCTTACACCCCATAAATCATAAGACTAGAAGTAGTGGTAAAAAGTCACTCACCGCCATCTCAGCGCTACTCCAGCTTTCTCTCTCATTTTATTTCCACTCACTCCCACTCACCATACATCACTCCCCCTCACCTTTATAAAAATATACCCTACTAAATATCTCACACATACTCACAAACCAAATATTTAATTATAAAAATCCCACTTTTATTCGTTCCTCGCTTGTTGACTGACTCACCATGTAGTAACCTTTTTTTGCCCCACTCACGAGCGACTCATGCATGCGTTTTGGAACTCACCCCGTGAGTTACTCACTCACTTGCTACTCCGTTTAGCCTAAAATGACTCCACAAGATCTTGCCAAATAAAAACATTAAATTCACCAAATCTTTAAATTTAACAAAACCAACATAACACCTAAATAATTAATAGAAAATAAAGCTACTATACCTTCTTTATAACAAGCCAAGATCTGCTAAAATGATGCAAAATTTCAAATAATAATAATAATAATAATAATAATAATAATAATAATAATTGTTAATACAAATATCATCCTAAAAACGTTATTTATATTTTACGATCTTTGCTTAGTTTTGTTAATGACAATTACAAAGTTTATCTTTAAGTAAAGCATAAATAAGATTAAGTCTTTTACATTTATAGTGATAAGTCTTTTACAAACACATTTTCACATTACAAAGTTTACTAGAAACAACATATACACATTTACATGTTTATTTCCTAAAATGGAAACTTTATTAGTTAAATATTAGAATGACATCATGGCATGCATCATGTACACAATCTTGGTAAGATTTTGTGATATTTTGTTTAGATCTTCAAGCCAAAGAGTTGACATTTGAAGATATGGAAAGATATGGCAAGATTTGGAAAGATTTGAAGATCTCTTAGCTGGCCTGACACGGCGGATCCAATTGCATACAAGGACGGATCAAAGTTTTGAGATCCGCCGGATCCGCCAGCTGTTCATCAGCTTTGCCTATAAATAGCAAGCTGATCATTTGGCCATTTCATCACTTACATAGTATAAAATATATATTCTTTCATATTACTAACCCACATCATTCATTTCATACTTAGTGATCTTTATTTTGTAGCAAAAGAGATCAAGCATTATCAAGCTTCAACACTGTGTTGTAAGACTTGTTAGTTACCTACTGTGTAACTCATTAGATCCTAGGCATCATTATTACATCTTCCATACAGTAGAATACGGTTTGTGTTTTAGTTCTCAAAACACCTAGTGTAAAAGGGAGTAGTTGTACCCTTGTAAAGAACTCGACATCTAGCTTAGTGTCGGTACTTGTATAGGCGACGTTAGGTTGGTTCTTCCTTGAAGTAGAACTCGGTATTTAGCTTTGTACCGGAAAAAGAGTATAAGCAACGTGTATCAAGGTTTCCTCTGCCGAGAAGGGAGTTTGTTTCTTAGTGAAGAATAACTCTCGAGTTAGAGACTCGAGGAGTGGAGTAGGACAAGGAAAAGAGTCCTTGTAGCCGAACCACTATAAACATCCGTGTTATGTGGTTTGATCTTTCCTCTCTTTACTTAGTTACTTATCTTACTTGTTTGTATGCTTGATTGTTTACTTTACTTTGAAATCACGATAAGTCACAAAGCTAATTAATCTTAAACGGTAAAACTATTCAACCCCCCCCTTCTAGTTTTCCACAATTGGTACCAGAGCGGTGTTACTCAATATTTTCAAAATATATTGTATTTTAAAAACTTGAAACGATCAATGGATTTTGAAAACTTTAAAGAAGGGCAATCTATGCAAAGACCACCACTATTTGAACCAAATTGTTTCATATATTGAAAAAATCGCTTTGAGACATATGTGAAGTCAAAGGACATAAATCTGTGGTATATTATTGTAGAGGGTGACTATAAGCCCATTAGTAATGATATTTCAGGTGGTCGAGATATAGGTACTTCTTTTATTCGTCACATTGATGAGCAAAAGAAGTTGATTGCCAAAAATAATGAAGCCAAAATGATGCTTTACAATGCCTTACCTAAGAAAGAATATGAAAGAGTTTTTATGTGTAAAATGGCTAAAGATATTTGGCAATCACTAATTATTACTCATCAAGGGAACTCACAAGTCAAAGATAACAAAATTGATCTTCTTGTTCAACAATATGAACAATTTGTTATCTCTGAAGATGAGACCATTGATAGTGCGTTTGCTAGATTTAATACTATTATTACATCTCTTAAAGCACTTGACGAATCTTTTTCTAGTAAGAATTTTGTTAGAAAATTTCTAAGAGCACTCCACCCGAAGTGGAGAGCAAAGGTGACAGCCATTGAAAAATCTAAGGATCTTTCAAGAATAACACTGGACGAGCTCATAGAAAATCTCAAAGTTCACGAGATGGTAATGGAAAAAGATTCAGAAATAGTCAAAGAAAAAAAGGAGAAAGTGAAGTCCATTGCCTTAAAAGCTAGGGTAGAATCAAGTAGTGATGTAGATTCTAGTTCTAGTAGTGAAGATGAAGAATATGCCATGGCCGTAAGAGATTTCAAGAAATTCTTTAGAAGACGAGGAAAGTTCGGTAGACCTCCTCATAAAGAAAAGAAATCCTTCCGGAAAGACCATGATGATAGGAAAGGAAAGATAGATAGAAAGTGTTTTAGATGTGGAGATTCTAGTCACTTTATAGGAGAATGTCCAAAGCCTCCAAAGAACAAGTCTCAAAGAGCCTTTGTCAGTGGAGCTTGGAGTGATAATGAAGGAGATGACGACAAGCCTAAGAACGACGAAGTTGCTCTAATGGCTCATGACACAGAAGAGGTACATTCTGACTCGTCTTACTCTTTTATTAATGATGACACATTAGATATAGAATATAACAAACTATGTGAAATCACTCTAAAAATCATAAGCAATAATAAGTTCTTAAAAACCAAAAAGGAATTTTTAGAAAACAAAATTCATCAGTTAAAAGAGAAAGCTATAAGAAGTAAAGGTATTAGAGAAACATGTGTCTTATGTCAAAAACTAAAACTTGAAATAGATACACTAAAATCTACACAGGAGAGTCTTATCAAACAAAACTCCAAATTCAAAAGGTTTGATAAACACTTAAGTTGTACTGATAACATAATGAAAATGCAAAGAATACCTCATGGAAGTTTCAAACCAGATTTTATGAAAAATGGAAACTTAAGTGATTTTCAGGAACAAACGGTAAAAGAAAAAGAAACTGTTCCAACTACTTCTGATAACCACGGATCTGGCGGATCCAAAATTTTGGTTTCGCCGGTTGTATCCAAAGGATCCGCGGGAACAGAAGATGAACAGAAAGGTAGTAAATTAGATTGTACAAATCTTGTTAATGTCACTAGAAAACCTAGCACTAGTACAACTATTAACAAACAAAAACCATCAGTCTCTTTAGAAAAAGATCAAAGTAAGTATAGAATCAAAACAACTGTAGACTCCTCATTCTATGAAGGAACCATGCTTAAGAAACAACTTGTGGAAATTCCCTTCGATTATATGCTAGATATCAGTGAACCATGGTAATGTTGTGTCTAACCCAAACGGACCCATGAGATATTGGGAACCAAACGTTTGAACTTTTCTTAAACTAAGGTATGCTCAAAAGTCTAGATAGAATCAGATAAGTGGATTAAAGAAAGTAAGTGTTCAAGATACATGATGAGAAACAAAAGACTTTTTCTCATCCTACCAAATGTACGACGGAGGTATTGTCACATTCGGTAGCAAGCTTAAAAGTAAAATCATCGGAAAATGTATGTTTTCTCATAACTCTCTCACTATTAATAATATCGCTCATGTAGACAACTTAGGATTTAACTCGGTTAAGTATTAGTCAACTATGCCGTAAAAAGTATAACGTGCTTTTCAGTAAAAATGGAAGTAAAATACTCAAGGATAGCATAACCATAGGAAAAGGTGTTTTGAATAACGGTTACATTATGAAATTAAATAATACTCCTAAAAGACAAGCTTTGTCTTACATTCTTGGACTCAACCCTATGGCATCAACACTTAGGTCACGCCAATATGAGGATAATTCAATCCTTATCATCTAAGAAACTCGTTTGGACCTTACGGGATGCTTTTGACCCGTCTTTATAAAACCTTCGAACCCACTCCTAGAAATGCCTTAGGTCTTGTTCCCGGCTTTGCCCATTTGGAAAAACCAAACCATGTTTACAAACTCAAATCATTCGAACTTAAGAAAGCACCAAAAGATTGGTATAATTGACTTAATACTTCCTTAGTAGGCGATACTCTCTTCACTAAGAAAAAGGGATCACATTTTATCATAGTCCAGATATATGTGAATGACATTATGTTCGGTTCAACTTGTCAAGAGCTATGCAACGATTTCTCAAAAATCAAGCATGACAAGTTTGAAATGAGTATGATGGGGGAACTAAACTTTTTCTTAGGTCTCCAAATAAAACAATTAGAAGATGGGATATTCTTCAACCAATCAAAGTATATCAAGGATATGCTTAAGACGTTTGGTCTTGAAGATTCTAAACCCATGAAAACACCAATGTCTTCCAAAACCAAACTTACCAAGGATGACGAAAGTGAATCCGTAAATAACTCTAAATATAGAGGGATGATTGGTAGTTTACTCTACCTAACGGCTAGTAGACCGGACATTATGTTTAATGTTTGTCTAGGTGCACGCTTTTAAGAAGATCCCAAAACATCCCATCTTGAAGCCGTTAAACGGATATTTAGGTGCATTAAAGGCACTACACATTTAGGATTATGGTATCCCAAAGGGACAGGTGTAGAAACCATAGTGTATGCCAATTTAGACCATTCCGGTAATTATGTTGATAGGGGAAGTACAAGCATTGTAAGACACTATTACACTTCATGATTTACTAAGAAACAAACAGCCCTCGCAACTTCAACCATCAAGGCAGAGTATAAGCAAGCTCTCAACGATTAAACTCAATGACATTTCCTATTCTTTGTGACAACAAAGGAGCTATCGATCGTAGCAAAAACCCAGTCCAACACGCTAGAACCAAACACATAGAAATACGTCACCACTTCCTTCGTGACAATGTTCAGAAGGGAAACATCTCAATTGAGATAGTTTCCTCAGAGGACAACATTGTTGATATCCTCACAAAACCTCTCAAGAGAGAACCTTTCAACTATCTTAGACTTGGTTTAGGATTAATGCAACCTAGTGAATAGATTAAACGTTAGCTCAAACCTTAGATTAACCAAACACGGAAAAAACCCAACCTAAGTTCTGATCCAGCGGATCCAAACGACAACAAGGGCGGAACCCTTGTTTGGGATCCGCCGGATCCGTCATCTGCTGAGGCAGTTTTTATTTATTAAGACAAATACCCTGTACTATTTATAACTTTCCCCAAAAATATACATCCCACTGGAATTCGATTTCCATCACTCCAAACCCAGAACTTAGGTCATTCACCACCATCAATTTGTGCTTGAATCATCTCTGTAAGTATCCTAATCATAATCTAATTCATAATCTAATTCACAATCTGAGTCTAGGATTTCTATTTGTTGCACAAAATCAAAACATGGGGTTTATGCATTCTTCTCATAAATTCATGAAACATGTTCAATTAAATTACATAACAAATCATGTTTTCATTAGCTAGGAATTGGATATCATAATGCATTATCATCAAACACCCCATGAGAAACTTGTATAAAAATCTTCTCACAATTAGGAAAAACGGTTTTCAACCATTGTTCATACAAATATAAAAACATTAATTTTTACATCACGTGCATAATATCTCTTGAATGCTAAAGAGAATACATAACTAATATGTATTTTCGGGTACATTCAAACGTAGCTACATCAAACAGGAGTGTTTGGGTTATCTCTAGTTTTATCATAAAACTTGCATAAACATAAAATTCATACATCAAAAGGAGTCGAGATAACCGCACCTCCACATTGTTCCCATGTAGGCACACACTAGACATATATATGCATTTTTGATAATTTTAACAAAACTATATATTTTTCGTGTCTAGGATAATTATGCCTCCCGCAACCAACTACGATCACAAAAAGACAATCCACTACCTACCCAAACACCATCAAACCAAAGGACTCACAGAAGCTCAAATCAAAATCTTTAAGTCATTAGAAAATTGTTATGTTTACGAAGGTAGAACGGTAGACTCATCATTTTTAGAAGAAACCAATATCCGTGAACAATTAACCGCTATCCAATTTGATCATCTCCTTGACATAAATGAGCCTATCATTCCTAGGTTTATACTTGAATTTTATGCTTCCATAAAACTTAGCACTGACGACTTGGGATTTTTGAGCATCCATTTCAAAGTAAACCAAAATCAATTTAGTTTCCCTTTGGATCAATTCGGAGAAGTTTTAGGCATTCCTAGTCAAGGAACTTGTTTTTACTCAGACAAATGGCCATTATCCATCCTAGAGTCAAACCTTGGTCGTGACCACCCATACAACACACCTCTCACTTCCAAAGAAATTATCCGTGATCATCTCTTCAATCCTAGAACCAACCTGACTAAGAAAATCCGAGGTAAACAAGTAAATCGAGATCCATTTGCTATGGAACTTAATGAACTCAAACCTCAATATAAGAAACTAGAGGAGATCCTTAGAGCAAATGTCATTAGCACTGTTAGAAATAGAGATCATGTAAATGCTAGTCTATGCTACATGCTCTACTGTGTGTCGACCCATCAACAATTCAATTTAGCTTACTATATAGCCAAAAGAATGGCCGACATACCTGTCTTAGGTTCCACCGCAATGCCATATGGAATGCTTCTTACTCGTCTGTTTAGAGCTTCTATTCCCATTCCTCCAAACTCATATGGGTTTCTTCCGGACTACACCAAAATCCCACACACCTTCGTTCCTCTTAGTGATCATAGAGTAGCAGTAGTAAAAGGAAAACGCGCATATTCTCCAACCTCATCTTCATCATCGGCTAGTGACGAGGATGGTTTACCTAACTCTAGGATTCCTCCACCCGAATACTTGCGTCAACTTCCTTCCGTTGAAAATGAATCTATGGAGCATCGACAAAGAAAATGAATGATGAAAAATCTAGGTCGATGGATCATGAAACTTCATAAGGGTCAGAAGAAAATAATCAACATGTTGAACAAATAGTGATATCTAAGGAATGTGTGGTACAAGACTTTATCTGATTATGTATTGTTGAATTTATGTGTTTCTTAAGATTTTATAAATACTTAACTTTTATGTGAGTTAACTTAACTTTGCTAGACGATAACACATATTGTTATCAAATTTTCCAATTTTAAGTCATTGTTTGGCTTAACTTCTTTTATGGACAGCTCTGATGATCGGTTTTATTTATATGATAACATGTGTTAGAACCTATATATTTGGTAGTTTTGTATCATATCTTAGCTATTGCATACGTTTTAGGAGAATTTTCGGGATTTGAATGAATAACGAAAATTTTGACATATGTTCTGTTTAGTTTCTGAGTTTTCATACGACGGATCTGGCGGATCCCATAATTTGGATCCGCCTAGTGTATTCCTTGGCTCCGCCTAACATACACCTGCGGATTCCACGGATCCAAAAACTTGGATCCGTCTTTGGTGTCAATTGGATCCGCAGGTTCATCAGTATTCTTAGAAATTGTTTACTGATCATTAGTCTCCTTTAAATGATTTAAGAACTCTTAGAACCTTAAGAAAATCAATTCCCACCAAAATTTGAATTTTCAAATCTGTGTGCAAGTTACCTTTCTATAACACATAAGGATCCTTTTAATTGGTTCCTTGGAATCCGTGATTCAATCACATTTCATTCTTTTGAGTCATCTTCTGCATTTCTTCATATCAACTCCATTTCTATGGATTGACCTTCACAATAGGACAAACCACTTTATCTTGTTCCAAGTTTTTGGAAACCAACATTAATCCAAGCACCAATTTCCATACAATTTAGGAGCTATAAATTAGAAACTTAAGATAGTCATAACACACAAAATCATCATCATCTTTACACATCAATCCTGTACAATTTCACAATGCACAAATCCAACAACTCACACATGTCCAGACCACACAGAAGGACTGCCAGAATTAGTGTTAGACCATACTGGCTTGTAAATCCAATCTCTAATGTGAACTTCCCTACCATATCCACTACTACTTCAACACCCATCATCACTCCTGTGGATAACATACCATCACCCGTTTCAACTCAACCATCAAGATCACCTTCACCTATCATAATTCCAATAAGTACCACACCATCACCTAAATCAAGGTCACCATCACCTACCATAACTCCAATAGGTAATACACCATCACCAACTCCATCTCAACCAAGATCCCTATCACCACCATTAGCTTCCTCACCAATACCAACATCATCTCAAATAAGAAAATCATCATCATCTTCACAACCACCAAACTTGCAAACCCATGATTTACTTACCACACTCCAAAACATTGATGACTCAATGTGGCTAAATCAACCAAACATTCAAAACAATAAGGATCTTGATCCTCTCAACTCCTATTCAAACATAGTGAACTCAAACTTACATGATACAAAGGACTTAGAATCCATGTGGCTTGCTTCCATCACATCTTCATCAAACCCAACCAATCCTCCGCAATAAGCACTCTTAGGTTTCATCCTAGTATTTTATTGTAGGATTTGTCTTTGTAACATCATGTTTAGTGACTTATGTCACAAACATATTTTCAATGAATGGATGTTATATGTTTATGCTTGTAGGTGATCAATATTAAGCATTTTATCTCATTTTAGAATACTAACATCATAGTATGGCTGTCATAACCTCACATATTGCTTTGATCAAATGTACATTAGGTACAAAAATTTGATCAGACACTTCCTTTTGACTTTTATAAGTAAAATGAGTTGACCTTTCTTGGTTGACTATTGCATATGCATATTGCTTCTTGATTAAAGTATTTCATTACTAACTTTTATTTTGTAGCTTTTCTCAACCTTGAATCATATATGTTGGTACCCTAGCAACGGGGAGTATAGATCAAGGGGGAGTACATCATATACTAACTCATCATTTTTAGCATTTTTCATCCTTGAATCATATACGTTGGTACTCTAGCAATGGGGAGTATACATCAAGGGGGAGCAAATCATAGTCTAACCATTTGTTTTGTAGGTTCATTTATTATAACCTTGGTACTACATTTAGGGGGAGTATTAACCAATGGGACGCTTTAAAGTTCTCAAAATCACATTCCGCTATGTATATCTTCTTTTTGTTTCGACAAAAAGGGGGAGAAAGGATTAAGTTTGCATCACTGTGAAACATCACAGTACAAAACATCACAGTACGTACATTTTTGCTTAAAATAGATTTAAAAACTTGCATAAACTAACTTAATCTATATCTTTAAAAGACTCATCCTTTATTTAAGCTCTCTACTTAAAAATACACTTTATGTTTTATCATCAACAAAAAGGGGGAGATTGTTAATACAAATATCGTCCTAAAAACGTTATTTATATTTTACGATCTTTGCTTAGTTTTGTTAATGACAATTATAAAGTTTATCTTTAAGCAAAGAATAAATAAGATTAAGTCTTTTACATTTATAGTGATAAGTCTTTTACAAACACATTTTCACATTACAAAGTTTACTAGAAACAACATATACACATTTATATGTTTATTTCCTAAAATGGAAACTTTATTAGTTAAATATTAGGATGACATCATGGCATGCATCATGTACACAATCTTGGTAAGATTTTGTGATATTTTGTTTAGATCTTCAAGCCAAAGAGTTGACATTTAAAGATATGGAAAGATATGGCAAGATTTGGAAAGATTTGAAGATCTCTTAGCTGGCCTGACACAGCGGATCCAATTGCATACAAGGACGGATCCAAGTTTTGGGATCCGCCGAATCCGCCAGCTGTTCATCAGCTTTGCCTATAAATAGAAAGCTG
The DNA here is from genome assembly GCA_021014915.2 of Artemisia tridentata subsp. tridentata. Lineage (NCBI taxonomy): Eukaryota > Viridiplantae > Streptophyta > Magnoliopsida > Asterales > Asteraceae > Artemisia > Artemisia tridentata. Next base: position 394,590,614 of record CP139504.1, read on the forward strand.
ATCATTTGGCCATTTCATCACTTACATAGTATAAAATATATATTCTTTCATATTACTAACCCACATCATTCATGTCATACTTAGTGATCTTTCTTTTGTAGCAAAAGAGATCAAGCATTATCAAGCTTCAACATTGTGTTGTAAGACTTGTTAGTTACCTACTGTGTAACTCATTAGAGCCTAGGCATCATTATTACATCTTCCATATAGTAGAATCCGGTTTGTGTTTTAGTCCTCAAAACACCTAGTATAAAAGGGAGTAGTTGCACCCTTGTAAAGAACTCGACATCTAGCTTAGTGTCGGTAATTGTATAGGCGACGTTAGGTTGGTTCTTCCTTGAAGTAGAACTCGGTATTTAGCTTTGTACCGGAAAAAGAGTATAAGCAACGTGTATCAAGGTTTCCTCCGCCGAGAAGGGAGTTTGTTTCTTAGTGAAGAATAACTCTCGAGTTAGAGACTCGAGGAATGGAGTAGGACAAGGAAAATAGTCCTTTTAGCCGAACCACTATAAACATCCGTGTTATGTGGTTTGATCTTTCCTCTCTTTACTTAGTTACTCATTTTACTTGTTTGTATGCTTGATTGTTTACTTTACTTTGAAATCACGATAAGTCACAAAGCTAATTAATCTTAAACGGTAAAACTATTCAACCCCCCCCCCCCTTCTAGTTTTTCACAATAATAATAAATAAATAAATAAATAAATAATAAATAAATTGATAAATAAACCACTAATTTCTGTAGCTGTAGCTCCGTATTTACGACAAAGTAATCGAAAGGAAAGTTCGGAGTTATCGACCATTGGTGCTACTATTAGCTTTGGTTCACCGAGTGATCTCCAATGTGCCCATGCTTTTTCGGGGGTCACGTGGTTGTTGGGAGTGGGTGATTGAGGATGGGTTTGTGGTAGTTCTGAGCAGAATTCATCGTCGGCGTTGTTAACGGCCATTTGTGACAAAGACGGCGGGATTTGCCGGCTAAGGGTTTGGATTTTTAGGTCGTTTCGTATTTAGACCTCCTGTGAAATTGAGTGGATTGGGTTGCGGCCTGCGGGTAACATTAGTTGCGAATTTTTATTTAGGGTTATGTTATCCCCACCGTTAAGCTTTTTGACTTATTAACCTCTCCCTTTTATTTATGAGTAAATTACACAGATGGTCCCCGTGGTTTGCGTTGACTCTCACTCTTGGTCCTTTGACTTTTTTTTGCACAAACAGTCACTAACTCTGAAACCCTTCACACTAAAAGTCTCTTGACCAAACAGCATCAATTTTGACTGCTAAAAATTCCTCAAGTACAAGGCATGTAAGGGTAAATTTGTCTTTTCATTTTTCTCATTCTTCTTGACAAAGTGCTACAGTAAGTCCGCATTTTTAGTTAGGTTGAAAAGATTGGAAAAGGACAAAAAAAAGTGTTCGGACAAAAGTGTCCTCATGTGATTTGCACGTGAGGATCGAGATAACGAGCAAAACTAACGATCGCTAGAAAATTAGACCAGCGGCGTAATATTTTCGAGATCGTGAACTAAAAAAATAATTCTCGTTTTTGGATGTTGTATGAAATCTGGCATAACTTTAGGGACCAACGGTGAAATTTACTCTTCATTTTTTACACACTTTGTATAGGATGGCTTCTCTTTGGACCAATGGTACCTGATATGTTTCTATAACAGATAAATTTTATCTACAGAAAACTCCCCGGATAGATTCTAATTAATTTCCAAATCAATTCACTACTGAAGAAGGTACGTGTTATCTAACAACCAAATCTCACTAAAATAGTGTCCATTAAAATCACTAAAAAAGGCTATATCTTCACACCCATAAGCTCATAGCTTTATAATTCAATTCAAAAAAGGTATACAAATTTATACCCTTATAGATAATTAACTTTCATTAAATTAAACTGAAGAGAAAATTCATTAGACATATAGAAATATCACTTTATTTAGGAAGACTATAATAGCACGACGACTGATTACATATTTCTTTAACAAGATTTCAGATCATCGTCGCTTTGCCTTTCTTAATTCTCAGGAGCTTTTTCTTTTAACTTGATCTGGCTATCAATTGCAGCTTCCAAAGTCTCCAGCTCATTCAATTTCTTTTCCAAAGCAGCTATCTTTGCATCTTCATATTCCTGAACTAAGCGAAGCGCTTCAGAACGAGATGGCCAAACTTCTGCCGGAGAATCTGGTGTCTCATACATGACAAGACACCCATCCACACCACACAAAGTTTTCAGATCGTTCATTATTTTTATCAAACCTGCTTTTCTTTTCTGGAAGGTTACTTTCCTTGCTCGTGGATCAAGCTTAAATTGCTTCACGGCTGGACGAGTCATTGTGTTTGGTGAATGAAAGAAAGTTCGGTGAGTGCAAGAAACATAAACACCAATGGCTATATATACACATACAAATCAGGTATACTCATTCCTGTTAAAGATATACACACATTAAAATGGTCAACGAATTAATACCGCATTCATATATTTGAATTTATGAAGTTTTACCTTTTCCAAATTAAGTTGACATATTATGAAAATACCTGAAAACGCGTCAAATTGAAGTCATGAAATTATGTATAGGAATGTCATTACTGACATTGTCGTGTTCTATATCAATTCACGCGGCTTTCAGTATACATTGTCGGGTAAAGTATTACCCCTATATCCATCAAAAATGGATAATCTATAATAACAATAGAGGGTGTTTCAAATTGTGACTTAGAGTAGATTACCCAATTATTTTCTCTTTAAAATGCAGATAATAAGAAAATGGTGTTTGGTTCTACGTTCTTTTAGATGTAAAACATAGTTTTACAAACGCATAATCTGTTTGAGGAGATAGTGCATCAATATATATAAATACTTCTAGAGTTGTGGAAAATACCAAGTAATATAGGCATTTCCCGACTACAAAAAAATAGAACGCACTAGTGGTTCAACTAATTATCGACAAATATGCAGAAACAAGTTTATTGAGTTATAGAAATGTAATATTACTCATTATCCTTAGGTTTCAACTGCTCTTAGTTCTAATTCCGATTCTTCACGTAACTAATTACTTTATAAGCACGTAATGTGCTTTGATCATTTCAAAGATTGACGTTCGGATGCACCTATCATGAAGAGGGCAACTACAGAACTACTAGAAAGAATGTGTTACGATAGCTAACATGTGTTTAAGAAACATCTTTTGTTACTTGAAGTCTATATTACAAACAGAAAGAGTAGTCTTCGTATGATGTACATTTGTGAATCGTAAGCCAGAATATAATTTATCGCTGAGACAAACGAAAATGTGTTTAAGAGACATCTTTTGTTACGTGCAAAAATGAAAAACAGAAACGTGTAAAAACGTACAAAAACAAACGAAAACATGTAAAATGGACGAAAACGTAAAAAAAACAGACGAAATCGTGTAAAACCGGACGAAAACATGTAAAAACGGACGAAAACGTGCAAAAACGAACGAAAAAGTGTAAAAACGGATGAAAATGTAAAAAAACGGACGAAATCGGGTAAAAATGGATGAAAAAGTGTAAAAACAGACGAAAACGTGGAAAAGGACTAACGACCGTTAGTAAAAAGGACTAACGATGCAAGTGAGGGACCATTTAAAGAGGACAAGGGTGTGATCAAGTTAAAGAAGATAAGGGTAATATAGTCATTTCAGGGTCATATTGGTGAAGTCGGACAAAATTTGAAGTACGTTGTTGAAATTATTGAATAAAATAGTAAGTGTTTCAAGTCGACATACTATCCACGTTTAATAACGACTCATGTTATTCCTTGTTATAAGTTTAACCTGAGCGTACATGGGTTTAAAATTAAATATGGCTAAAATTATTATTAACATGAATATAAATATCAAAATGAAGGCACGACCCCAGTGGTTACTGAAAGAGAAGTGATTGGCATACTTCAAAATTTTATTGGAGCACTCACTGTACAAGCAGTTAAAGCAGAGTACAACTACCTACTGCATACAGTAGAGTGTCCCAATAAATTTTTGGACTTTGCCAATCACTTCCCTTACTGAAAACATATACACGATATTATGCATATAGCAACGACGTATATAATTACTCTTTAAAGTTTAAATAAGGTTACCCAGAAAAGCATTTTCTTTAAGGGTCATTACATGTTAATTAAACACGCTTAATGTCTAAAACATGATATCAATAGGTAAATTTAAATAATATCAACCTCAACACCCTGTAAATTAAACAAAGTCAAATCCTTCGTCCAACGAAAATCTATACAAATTACTAATCAATAATATATAATAAAAATTTTATGTAAAAACCCGCGTATATACAGGTATTATAACTATATAAATATAAAAGATTTTGCATAATATTATTAAAAATATCTTATTTAATAACTTCGTATATGCACATGATAGACTTATCATGCCAAAATAGAAATTTACAAGATATAAATGTACATTTTAGCCAAATGTATTATTAAATCAAATAATATACAATTTCTATGCACAAATAATTAAAATTTAGATGTATTTTGACTTATATCAAAACACATCAATAATATTTATGTTAAAACTCCATCCGAAAAGGGTGTATAACTTGTATTACTATTATGGTAACATACAAATTTTGAATTAGTGTATTATTGTAATAGTAATAGCATATTATTGCAACGAAAATCTATACAAATTACTAATCAATAATATATAATAAAAATTTTATGTAAAAACCCGCGTGTATACAGGTATTATAACTATATGAATATAAAAGATTTTGCATAATATTATTAAAAAAATCTTATTTAATAACTTCGTATATGCACATGATAGACTTATCATGCCAAAATAGAAATTTACAAGATATAAATGTACATTTTAGCCAAATGTATTATTAAATCAAATAATATACAATTTCTATGCACAAATAATTAAAATTTAGATGTATTGTGACTTATATCAAAACACATTAATAATATTTATGTCAAAACTCCATCCGAAAAGGGTATATAACTTGTATTACTATTATGGTAACATACAAATTTTGAATTAGTGTATTATTGTAATAGTAATAGCATATTATTGCAACTTGATCTATGCTAATAATATTGTAACTTGATCTGTACTACTACTACTACTACTACTAATAATAATAATAATAATAACACATTAAATTAAACATTACACTATTACACTAATAAATACTAACATTGAATTATTACGATTGCATTACTATAAACTAGACAAATATTTGTGCAAAGCGACAGTGTATAGCGGCAAATAATTATACTTGCGAACTTGTGGTTCTGGTGTGACCCTTGATGCAACATTTGCGGATACAATTTGTAGTCATTGCGAGAAAAAATGTATATGGGTTAAAAACGAAAAAGGATAAAAGTTTGAGGATTAACAATATTTAAACTAGAGTTAATTACATTTTTGGTCCTTATGGTTTACCGGATATAACGATTTTGGTCCAATAGTTTAAAAAGTAACGGATCTTGTCCAGAATCCGACGACCCGTAACAGGTTTGGTCCAATTTTTTGTTGACCGTTAGTTTGACTCATTTTGACCGTTAACACTATGTTCTCAAGTTGAGTAAAAGAGAAGAAAGAAAGTGAAATTGATAAAAGTTGTGTTCTCAAGTTTTTCTTTAGGAAGTAAAGTAAAAGTAAGCAAACTATGTTGCAAAGTAAGCAAGAACGTCTTTTTCCCTATTTGCTTAACAATGCCGTCAAGAAACAAGTTCTACATATGTCTAAAGACCCTCAGATTAAAGAAAAGGTACGCTTTTGCATTAATAGTAACTAGGCTAATCTAGGAAATATCATATGGTTTACAAGCATGTGTGGGACAATTTGATTAACATTGAAAAAACAAACTCCCGATAACAAATAAAATTGTCTTCCTACTAACAGTCATTGAATTCGGCCCACCTTTCATGGTTTTTGATTAATCAAAACACGTAGTGCTTTGTGACATTTGTATTCATGCCTATTTGGTGTCAACCTATAGATTTGCCAATACGTGGATTCCTTTGATAATTGAAAACTGAATCTAACATGGGAACACGGGCAGATTATCAGTTGTTTTGCACGCGGAATACGTGGTCATGAGTACATAAAAACTGTGATTGCTCTTGCAATGTTTGGAGGTCATGAAGGGAAGACCGTGTCTCACAGAGACATAAATGTGCTGCTCTTAGGTGATCCTGACTCCCCATTGTCCATGTTCCTTGAGTAAGTGCCCCGTGGTTTTTGCAACACACACCCACCCACCCACCCCTACTTTACATAATTAAGTGGCAATAGTTTTTATATATCTATCTGCTACTTTTTGAAGGTGCGTGGAAGATTATGCCCCCAAAGCAGTGAGAGCTTCGCCAACAGCACTAAAGGCAACGGTGCACCACAACCCGGTAACACAAGAGTCAACCCTTGAAGGTGGTGCCCTTCTTCTCGCCGACAAGGGGATATGTCTTATTAATAATATTGATCAAATAGATGATGAGAATAGGTAATATCTTGTTAATGGTTTTTTTTCATCTGCTTTCAGTAATCAATTTAATAACTGTTTTATTTATGTCTCATTCATCAGCCAAACTTTCCATGATGCCACAAGTTTAGACATATCAGAATCGGAAGCTACACCAAACTATCGATGCTCAATCATTGCTGGAGCTACACCGATAGGGGGAAGGTAACGTAATTACACAAGTAATTTATTAGACAGGCATCAACATTCTGCTTTTTTGGGTGCAAAGGTGAACTATATTATTAATTATCAAAACAATATACATCATATATGAAGAAGGGATAGACATACCTATCCTTCTTAAAACTACCAATTCCAAACAATCTAAGAATACAAACTATCTCTGGCAAAACACTACTCTATATCTCGGACAAAACTAACTTCATTCTTCTGGTAGAACTAATGTCTGACAGAATGCCAAACATACTAACAGTATACCATATCCAACTGTTAGCTAATATATGCACCATGACCATATCCTCTTGACTAGTTCATTCATCTAATACTTGTTTGTAATTATCCGCAGATATGATTCCAGCAAAACCTTTTGGGAAAATGTAGTATTGAAAGATCATATTGTTTCTGCATTTGACGTTCTCTGTGTAGTAAAGGTCGTAAGACTTAAGCTTGTTTGTTCTTTTTTCATGTCCGTATGTCGTATAGACTGGTGGTTAACATAAATGGGAAACGTCCTAATGCAGGATGATAAGAAAGAAACCATGAAAAATGTGTCTGCTATGGTTGAGCTGAATACTGATCCCGATTCCGACTCTGAATCTACTGCCTCTAACTCTGTTCAGAAGAAATATCCGGATGTACGATCCCACCGTATGGATTATATCAATTTTGTGTTTCAAGTGTTGACTGATAAATTGACACATTTTTTCTTCTTTCAGATAACTCGTGATATGTTGAAGAAGTACATCACATATGCCAGGTTAAATGTATTCCCATCCTGTACTATACCACCAGAATATGATACTCGAGCGGTGAGTTTATCATTATAAAGTTCAAGTAAAAAAAGAAAAATGTTTTTAGCTAGATCTTTGCTCACTTACTATTTCTTTTAACTGTCTTCATATATAGCGAGGATATGTTCCAGTACCAGAAAAGCAATTGCATTCATTGGAACGGCTCGCAGAGGCTCATGCAAGGATGCACCTAAGGCAACATGTCATTTATGAAGATGTCCTAGCGGCTCTTCATGTCTTATCCGTCTCCTTGATATCTTCACAAAAACTTGGTGCACAGGAGAGTGTAGAGCAGTCCCTTAAAAGTCTAAATGACTATCTTTTGTTTGCAAATGCGTTGCAATAGATTTTGCAACTAGTCAATTATGTCATAAACTTTGCAACCAGATTGGGTATCCTCTTAGGTACTCTTTGATCAGCTTAGTTTAGTGTTACTCAGAATACAAGACAAGACTGGCAAAATCTCTTGGAAATTTGACTATATGAAATCTCAATATATATGCACTAACTGACATTGCCATTTTGGAGATTGTTGGAGGGGACTCGAAATGGTGGTGTCTGTATCCACTTTGTTAGAAGACTCCGCGACTATTGATCTCAAAATAGCCCCATCTATGTAATGTACTGAAAGTAGGGGCGTTCACAAATCACAGGAACCGAAACAGAACCGAATTTGCCAAAACCAAACCGAACCTAATTAATATTCGGTTTTCGGTTTGGATATGGTTTTGGCAAAATGAAAAACCGAAATTCACATAAATATATTATATAATTTTTATATTTATATACAAAAATAATCATTAAAACTCTTATCCTAGTATAAATGTAACACTTTGTAAGCTTAAAATTTTTTTGGGTGCTAAAAATCTGTATTTTTTAATGAATTTTTCTTTTATAAATTATGTGATTCGGGTTGACCCGAAAACCGAACCGAATTCAAAATCGGTTTTTGGTTTTTTACCCGGAAAAGAAATTTAACAGAACTAACCGAACAACCCAATAATCGAACTGATGAACACCCCTAACTGAAAGGATACAGAGATTATCATTGCTTATTTCATGTCAGATCATCATCATTAACTATCATTTGAATGTTAATAAATAATAACAGTATTTCCAAACTTGCATTGTGTAATTCTCATTGAGCATAGCTTACAATAATATCCTTAACCAATACAACACTTTCAAATCCGTCATGCTGACCATTAGATATCATCCAAGTCGAAAACTGATGTCATTCGTATGACTAGACTAAGATCAAAATTAGGGATAAATATTCTGATTTTAGTAATTAGGATTTATCCGCCTTCTCAGCAAGAACAAATGTTGATTAGAAGTTAATAACAAACTGATTCAGATGATGATTTACACTCATACAAGCCTGAACTTCACATTGATAAATAGATAAAAGTATTGAAAACGGGTAATGAAATGTCTTTATGAATCCAGAATGTCGAGCACTAGAAGTAACACGGCTATTTACAAATGCAAGAAATGTAGAGTTGGAATTGCTTCCTTCCTTGGTAACCACTACTATCTCCACCCAATTCTTACTTCCCAAGGCAATAGTATAGGCAACTCTTCAGACCCTGCCAATAAAAACAAGTTTACATAAATCCCATGAAATGAACCAAGAAAGCAAATAAATAAATGAAATGGTACTTACAAGCACAAATTGTGGCAGTCGTAAGTCTTAACCCATGTAATTAGGAATGTGTAAAGTATGTTTTGTCTCTAACGGGTCAAAATCTCCCAAAAAAAACCCCCCCCTTCTAACCCATATTTTTTTTCCTACAAAAAGTTAAAGACTTTATTTAATTTGCATAGTTGCTAACCTCCTTTTAGGCCCGTCATCCTCGACATGCATATGAGTTGCAATATAAACACCATCATGCTGCTATCAAGACAAAAACTTTAATTAGCATGATACATATATTTGAACTAGTTATGACCACAAGAAGAGCATTATCATGATAAATTCATCACTGATAAGGAAGTTCAAATTCTTTTTCAATATCTTGTTATCATTATTATGAGATTAAATCGACAGAAATAAAAATATATTTTTGTTTCAATGATATGAACAGAAACAGCTTGAGAATTGAACTGAATGAATGGGTTTCAAATAAAATGTTTTTGACAAAGTTACCTTCTTGAGTGGCTCGTGTTCACCAACACCCTTCTCCTGAAACATATTGCATTGCGTAAGCAGCAGCATATTGAAGCAAAGAAAATGTTCAATAGCTTAATAATGTGTACCTACTTGATTGCACTTCAAAAGATTACTTATGATGGTCACTCTGATATTCTCCAGGAGAGCTGGATCTTCAACCTTGCACCCAGTTGACCTATAAAAAAAAAAAACAAAAATGATAACTAATGCAGCGCGATTAATCATTCTTTTCCAGCAGCCCACTTTTTTTGAAAAATAAATAATAAATCAGCCTCCATGCAAGTGCTAACCAGTTCCCTTAACAACCATCTTATACCAATCAGAAAAGTATTGCTGAGATAAGTAACTTAGTGAAAATTTAGAGCAAATATAAATGTAACTTCTGAGGGTTGCACAGCCGCCATAAGTATAGGAGATAAATATGAAACATACTTACATTCGAGTAACAAAAGCTTGTGTTTTTATGACTGATCCTTCAGCTGTGATAGTTCGTTTTGCTACATCCACGCCTAGATGTTTCAGTGCATTAATCTGCACCAGCAATACAAGCGGTTTAATCAGGTCATAAAACCCTTGTAAAGTATCCTTCAAAAAGAGGGCAACAGCCATTATGGAAAAATGCATACACATTTGAGTACATTAACAAGTTATGACATTTATCCAAAAAAAATATAACACCTAGAAACAAAAGATAATGTCTCTCCCAAAGCAGTACCAACAATTGTATGCTTCTTCCAAAGATACTTAGATTTCATTAACTCAATATTGCAGGCAGCAGAAAGCCCGATAGCAAAGAATTCAGTTGGTGCAAACTAGTCGTGTTCTGGCACCAAGAGCACAGTTTTCAGACAAATAGGAAATAGAGGGCAATACAATGGTAAGCATCTAGGTACTAACTATACCGGTAGGAAACATAGCTCGTCGATATCGTTTATGTTCTTTAACTTTCCGGATGAATGGGGAATGGGGAAACTATGGATGATCTTCAAGAAATATGGCACTGTCTTTTGACATGTTCATGGTCCAAAAACGCCTCCGAAATGGCCAAAAAGGTATGGTTTTGTTTGGTTTAAGTTCGTCTTAGACGTGGATGACCTGCTAATGAGATGACGCAAGATCAGGATTGGTAATGAATATCTCAGGGTGTATATTGCTTTAGATAGGAGAAGTATGGATGACAAGGACAAGAGGGGGCGTAACGCAGTGGATAGTAGGAACAAACACAGGTCAGATATTGATAGGAGTGGAGGACACGTCAAAGAGAGATGTGAAAACAACAGGTGAGAAGAGGAAGCATGGTGGGGACGAAGAGAAGTCGTGCGAAAAAGAAAGTGGTAAGTTATCGAAGTGGGCGAAGAAGAGATTAATGTTGAGAAGTTTAACAGATGTCTACTGGGGGAGGCAAAAAATCGTTGTTATCTTACAAAACTACCGGAATTTTGTGAAGAACAGGGGCTCAACAAGGTGTAGGTTAAGCTATTGGGGGGACTGGAAATCATGTTGGTTTTTGAAAATGCTGAAAAGGTAGCCAACATATTGTGTAACATCGATTACGGGCTGAGGAGATGGGTGCATAAGCTAAAGAGATGGAACATTCATTACAGACCTGCTGGAAGAGGGACGTCGATTAACATTATAGGGGTTCCAGTTTCATGCTGGTACGAGTCTGTGTTCAGGAGAATCGCGGCACTACATGGCACCATAATGGGGGCGAGTAATTGCAAACTAGAAGGCAATCAAAACCTTATCGTAGGAAAAGTCCAAATCCATACGACTGCAAAAGGGTTGGTTAATGAAGCTTTTAGTATCAAGGTTAAGGGGAAGAGTTTCATGGTGAACGTTGTGGAAGAGAAAAGGGATATTAGTGAGGTGGTTATGGTGGAGGGCAATAAAGCTAACTGTGACGATCATCTAACAAATGGTTCGGCTACAAGAAAGGAGCATATCAGACGGTGGTAATGAAAATAGTGGAGAATCTAGTGATAATGAAGACGATTCAGAAGATGAGGACGATGGAGAAGATGACGAGCCAGTGGTGGGCTACAAAAGAGATGATAGTGGCGATAAGTTCCAGTCGCCGGATGAGGCTGGTAGGAAAAAGGAGGACGATGAGGAGTCTAGAGTATCCATAGGGACTAGGGTTTGTGACTCTTTCGAGGGTGAATTCGAGAACGAGGTAAAGTCGGCTAAGGAGGCCTATGGGGAACACACGAACGGGCCAGATAGTATGTAAAATCTTGTCAACGAGGGTCCCACAAAGATAGGTAGTAAATATAATCTTCCTAGGGAAGTATGTGCTCCTGAAGATGGGAGGAATACCGAAGCAAGAGAGTTGGGCCATGTAAATGATATTGGGCCTAACCTGGTAGATGAACTTAATATTCAGGAAGTAGGTTCGAGGGGTGGGCCTTAGAATGGTAATAGGAACGAGAAAGAAAACAGGCAGGAAGCAGAAGGCCATCACAGTGAACAACCTAATCAAAATTTAGAGCAGGTCCACGGTAATTCAACTGCAGGTAAAAGAAGAGAAAAACAGGTCTCATCACCCAACTCTAATGGCAACTTAGGAACCCGAAGTAGGAAGAAGACCGACGAGAATTTATCCGCTCATGGGATAAGGGTGTGGTATCCAGTTTTGCCTTCTGATGTGGTGGCATGCCAGCTTCTGCAGATGTTGAGAGCCAGTGTTTGTTTTCCTGTTTGCCTATATTTTATACTCATTGTTGGCCTGAGTCCTTTCTTTTAGTGAGTCACTAAGCTTAAAAAACTTTTGTGTATGTCTGTAGTTGTTTGTTTGTTTTTATCATGTTTGGCTCTTTGTTGTTTATGTTTTGCTGTATGTCGTATCCTCAAAACGGGGTGTTGTCCCTGCTGATAATTGTGGTGTATGTTTTTGCGTGGCTTTTCAAAAAAACTAAAGATTACCGACCGAATCATTGAGGGCACCAAGAGAACCACCAAAGCTGACTTGAAGGACAGTTGCATCAGGATTTGAATACTCTTCAATGCTAACAACCGGACTGGGAACATCAAGAGCCTGTTCAGATGTCAAGATCTGATATTAGAACTATGAAAGATTTGAAATAAGTGTGTTAAACAAGCTAGTTTGACTGACTGAACCCATACAACATTTGCCCAAAAGACATTTCTAGTATTGCAAACATTTATTGAAACTTAGATACACACACTAGAGCAAAGCGTACCAATATAAAAGTTGGGAATATATATACCTCAGGATGGGATTGATAGAAAGTGATAAGGCGGGTTTGAAACAATTTCCTGGTTTGAAAAATCTCATAAAAAGAAGTATCATCCGAATTCATCATCGAGTGGTTTCCATCCTTACGAATGATGGCGAAATTCAAATTCAAACAAAGATCTGGTTTCGTGCAATGATCCATCTTTTCTATCTCAACCACCTCCGGTAGAATAAACTGAAGCTGCCCCAAATGAGTATAGGTAAAACTTCTGCATTGCCCCACAGCAAGCAAGCAATCAATCAGTAGTTGACAAATACAGAAATACTACTAATAATAAATAACAAACGTACATTGTTATGATACATGTAGTAGTTTATTGGTTTGTGGTTCCGTATGTTGTTAAAAATTGATTGTGGGAACATACCGATTAGTCATACGTTCAACGACAGGGTTAACATTTGCAAACGTCTGCGGGCATTTACTCTGTTGAAGGAATTGAATAGCAAACAGCAAACCATTGAATAATTTGTCCAATAATTCATACCTAATTAATTATTCAAAATATTATTATAAAAATTAAAATAATACATATGAACAAATGATGATTAAAAAAAAATAATAACTTACTTTTCATCCAAGGTTTTCACCTTGGTAATTATTGGTGTTTCAGTTGCAGCAATATCAGCAGATTTTGGTAATGATTTTACCCAAGCTTTTATAAGGCCTGGTTTCTTCTTCTTTTCTTCTTGTTTCAGGCTTAATTTACGGATTTTTTTACTTATTTGATTTACCTCCATTTTTGTCACCACCACTAACCTCTCTCTCTCTGGCCTTTTCAATTTTAGATCCGTTTCTCTTTTTAGGGTTTTTATTCTTTTTTTCCTTTTTTAAATAAATTTCCGGGTCTAGTCCCTTTGGGCACAACGGTCTTACGTTCTTGGACCCAAGGACCAACCCATTTAGTGTTTTTGTTACTATCATATGTAACACCCCCTAAATTTCAACTTTAACAGCGGAAGACTATTACTTAGAGGATCACAGTCATAATCATAGAAAACGACTCGAAAGAGACGTTTTTAAAGTTTATTTATCATTCATGAAAATCCAAATATTCAAATACAAAAGTTGTTCCTTAGTTTAACATATCATAACAGATATGGTCATTTAAAAGTGAATGATAAACGTTTATTTAACACCCATGCAAAGGTTACTGCCCGCTCTGTGCCTTGCGTTTCATATTTAGTTACCTGAGATAAACATGCTAAAAGTCAACAAAATGTTGAGTGATATTCATAGGTTTAAAGTAAGTAGTGGAACACAAGTTATAAGTGATAACTGCATCGAATTACAATAATCAAGTTAAAATCAATGTTACTGCCTTAAGCTCATGACACTCAAACGTTTAACAGGCATCAAAATGATATAAAGTACTAAGGCCCTCGGGATAGGTATTTGCCAATAACCTATAAATGGATCAAATAAAGTTCGTGTGGTGGCCTATCCTGGCAGACTCAAACGGGGGCGTCAATCCCAAATAGATCTATCCACAATTATTCACGTTCATTCGCAAGTGATTAATGGTTCATGATAGCGAGGGGCTTTTGGCAATAAGGGTACTTAAGCAATAACAATATCAGGCATAGCATACCAATAAAAATACTTGTGTTCCTGTTTATAGCATGTATCTCCCCACGAAATATTTATAAAACGTATAAAAGTGGGCTATGAACTCACCTCAGTAATACAGTAGTAGTGATATCGTAAACTCAAATGATATAAGGGAACGGCTCCAACACACGACCTGATAAATAAGGAAGTCTGAGATTTCGATAGTCTAAGTTTGGTTTTATCGCGAATAATGACTTTTGAAATGTATCGAATGATAAAATCATTTATGGCAAGGATAGCTTGTGCGATAAAATGCATAAAGTTCTAAAACAAAGTTATATATAAATATAACTTATGAGTATGTGTTCGTTTGTTGAAGTATCGAGGTTCGAGGACGAGATTGTCGTAGATAAATCAAAAGTTGGTGGATGATAAGTTATGTTACACGTTTAAAGCTTCGTCATATATATTTATAAGGATATATATAAAATATGTATCATTATGTTTTAGTTTTATACAATTTCCATATGTTTTTCTTAAGATGTAAGTTTATAAAATATTAATGTGAATATATAAAATATAGTCACTGAATAATCCTTCAAGTTATATGGAATTTACATTTTTCACCCTAACGGTAAAACATTTACATTTTTAGTCCAAGGTTAGATATAATTACATGTTAAGTCCAAAAATTTCAAAAATTACACTTTTATACCCCATAGTTTCATAAAGTCAGTTTCTATCTTCAAAATGTCAATATGACAGTTTATGCCCTAACTTTTATAAAAGTTACATTTTAACCCAATTTTCGTATAATTTGCAAGGTTAGTCCAAAAATCACAATTTTCAAGGTTTAGCATTTTTTTGTTTCTAAAATAAGTTTATAACAGCTTATCTAAGTTGTAAAAACAGCTTATTAATGAAAAAGGGCTTATTATAGCTTAATGGTCCTTAAGGGTCCGTTTAAGGCCTTGTAAGGTTTTTAAAGGGTTATTGGGCTTGTTATCGATTGGGCTCGTTCATGGGCTTATAATAGATCAAAATTAACTTATACATCTATTTTGAAACTGCTTATTTCATCAGCTTATTGAAGTTTGGGCTTTAAGGCCCGTAAATGTTTTATTTATTTACCGAGAGGTTAATAAATCAAATATTACTTTTCAAAGTCCAAAATAAAGTGTAAACGAGTTATAAAATAGCTTATGTTGGCTAGCTTATCAAAACAGCTTATAAATAGCTTATTTTGGCTTATTGGGCTTTAAGGCCCAATCGGTGTAGTTTATAGTTATAAAAACTGTTTCAAACTCGATTAGCTTTTAGTCTCAAAAAGGTAATTTAAAAGCTTATTAGGGTAATTTATTTACGTAGATCATCGTCGCTTTGCCTTTCTTAATTCTCAGGAGCTTTTTCTTTTAACTTGATCTGGCTATCAATTGCAGCTTCCAAAGTCTCCAGCTCATTCAATTTCTTTTCCAAAGCAGCTATCTTTGCATCTTCATATTCCTGAACTAAGCGAAGCGCTTCAGAACGAGATGGCCAAACTTCTGCCGGAGAATCTGGTGTCTCATACATGACAAGACACCCATCCGCACCACACAAAGTTTTCAGATCGTTCATTATTTTTATCAAACCTGCTTTTCTTTTCTGGAAGGTTACTTTCCTTGCTCGTGGATCAAGCTTAAATTGCTTCACGGCTGGACGAGTCATTGTGTTTGGTGAATGAAAGAAAGTTTGGTGAGTGCAAGAAACATAAACACCAATGGCTATATATACACATACAAATCGGGTATACTCATTCCTGTTAAAGATATACACACATTAAAATGGTCAACGAATTAATACCGCATTCATATATTTGAATTTATGAAGTTTTAGCTTTTCCAAATTAAGTTGACATATTATGAAAATACCTGAAAACGCGTCAAATTGAAGTCATGAAATTATGTATAGGAATGTCATTACTGACATTGTCGTGTTCTATATCAATTCACGCGGCTTTCAGTATACATTGTCGGGTAAAGTATTACCCCTATATCCATCAAAAATGGATAATCTATAATAACAATAGAGGGTGTTTGAAATTGTGACTTAGAGTAGATTACCCAATTATTTTCTCTTTAAAATGCAGATAATAAGAAAATGGTGTTTGGTTCTACGTTCTTTTAGATGCAAAACATAGTTTTACAAACGCATAATCTGTTTGAGGAGATAGTGCATCAATATATATAAATACTTCTAGAGTTGTGGAAAATACCAAGTAATATAGGCATTTCCCGACTACAAAAAAATAGAACGCACTAGTGGTTCAGCTAATTATCGACAAATATGCAGAAACAAGTTTATTGAGTTATAGAAATGTAATATTACTCATTATCCTTAGGTTTCAACTGCTCTTAGTTCTAATTCCGATTCTTCACGTAACTAATTACTTTATAAGCACGTAATGTGCTTTGATCATTTCAAAGATTGACGTTCGGATGCACCTATTATGAAGAGGGCAACTACAGAACTACTAGAAAGAATGTGTTACGATAGCTAACATGTGTTTAAGAAACATCTTTTGTTACTTGAAGTCTATATTACAAACAGAAAGAGTAGTCTTCGTATGATGTACATTTGTGAATCGTAAGCCAGAATATAATTTATCGCTGAGACAAACGAAAATGTGTTTAAGAAACATCTTTTGTTACGTGCAAAAATGAAAAACAGAAACGTGTAAAAACGTACAAAAACAAACGAAAACATGTAAAATGGACGAAAACGTAAAAAAAACAGACGAAATCGTGTAAAACCGGACGAAAACATGTAAAAACGGACGAAAACGTGCAAAAACGAACGAAAAAGTGTAAAAACGGATGAAAATGTAAAAAAACGGACGAAATCGGGTAAAAATGGACGAAAAAGTGTAAAAACAGACGAAAACGTGCAAAAGGACTAACGATGCAAGTGAGGGACCATTTAAAGAGGACAAGGGTGTGATCAAGTTAAAGAAGATAAGGGTAATATAGTCATTTCAGGGTCATATTGGTGAAGTCGGACAAAATTTGAAGTACGTTGTTGAAATTATTGAATAAAATAGTAAGTGTTTCAAGTCGACATACTATCCACGTTTAATAACGACTCATGTTATTCCTTGTTATAAGTTTAACCTGAGCGTACATGGGTTTAAAATTAAATATGGCTAAAATTATTATTAACATGAATATAAATATCAAAATAGGCACGACCCCAGTGGTTACTGAAAGAGAAGTGATTGGCATACTTCAAAATTTTATTGGAGCACTCACTGTACAAGCAGTTAAAGCAGAGTACAACTACCTACTGCATACAGTAGAGTGTCCCAATAAATTTTTGGACTTTGCCAATCACTTCCCTTACTGAAAACATATACACGATATTATGCATATAGCAACGACGTATATAATTACTCTTTAAAGTTTAAATAAGGTTACCCAGAAAAGCATTTTCTTTAAGGGTCATTACATGTTAATTAAACACGCTTAATGTCTAAAACATGATATCAATAGGTAAATTTAAATAATATCAACCTCAACACCCTGTAAGTTAAACAAAGTCAAATCCTTCGTCCAACGAAAATCTATACAAATTACTAATCAATAATATATAATAAAAATTTTATGTAAAAACCCGCGTATATACAGGTATTATAACTATATAAATATAAAAGATTTTGCATAATATTATTAAAAAAATCTTATTTAATAACTTCGTATATGCACATGATAGACTTATCATGCCAAAATAGAAATTTACAAGATATAAATGTACATTTTAGCCAAATGTATTATTAAATCAAATAATATACAATTTCTATGCACAAATAATTAAAATTTAGATGTATTTTGACTTATATCAAAACACATCAATAATATTTATGTTAAAACTCCATCCGAAAAGGGTGTATAACTTGTATTACTATTATGGTAATATACAAATTTTGAATTAGTGTATTATTGTAATAGTAATAGCATATTATTGCAACGAAAATCTATACAAATTACTAATCAATAATATATAATAAAAATTTTATGTAAAATCCCGCGTGTATACAGGTATTATAACTATATGAATATAAAAGATTTTGCATAATATTATTAAAAAAATCTTATTTAATAACTTCGTATATGCACATGATAGACTTATCATGCCAAAATAGAAATTTACAAGATATAAATGTACATTTTAGCCAAATGTATTATTAAATCAAATAATATACAATTTCTATGCACAAATAATTAAAATTTAGATGTATTTTGACTTATATCAAAACACATTAATAATATTTATGTCAAAACTCCATCCGAAAAGGGTATATAACTTGTATTACTATTATGGTAACATACAAATTTTGAATTAGTGTATTATTGTAAGAGGTAATTACCAAAGTAGTATTTCAAAAAAAACATGGTCCATTTAATAGTCACTCTCAACACCTCTTTCCCATTTTGGTCACGCTCGACTGCTCGACCGCTCGACTCCACTAGAATCTTGACATGTGTCATTCCAAAGGTACTTTCAAATCTTTAGAGAATCTTTGTTACTATTTACCTTTTTAAAAGTCAATGCTCAACCGACGGTGCTCGACTTGAAACTGCTCGACTGACGGCGTACCTTTTTTAAAAATATCTTTCCAAAAGATTTAATTTGTACTTTCCGTCAGGTCCTTCTTTGTACTTTTTTTTTTCTTTTTGCTGCAAACACAAAAAAAACACACACACACTACACTAATTTGATCCAAAAACACACACTAATTAACTTTCAAGAACACACACCAAAAATTTTACGCTCATATTTCCCAAAACACTGTTTTTAGTTAATTTCTACATTTTATTTTTCCCAGTTTCTTCTTCGTCGGTTCATCTTCATGTTTGTTCTATAGTATTTTTCCAGTAGCCAGAATCAGACGCAAAAACCGAAAGAGGCCTTAAAACGAAATGGTAAGTTTTTTTTAGTGCTTATTGGGGCTTTGATTTATTTTTTTTCCATATTGTAACTGCTTATTAGGATTGTGAGCTTTAATGATTGTAACTTTTGTGATTCACTGCTTATTCTTTGTTCCAAAAACCGAAAGAGGCATTAATAGTATTGTTCCATATTTTTGTATGTTATATTGTAACTTTTGTGATTCACTGCTTAAACTAGGATTGTGAGCTTTAATGAGTTTAGTTTAGTTTAGTTTAAACTAGGATTGTGAGCTTTTTGAATGTGAAGTTGCTAAGTATAAGGAGCTTATTAACGCGTTTAACAAGCTTATTAACACAGTTTATTGGTAATTAGGTTTTTTTAAATTGCTTTGTTGGGATTGCTTCAAGCTAATTAGGTGTTGGTAGAAATTTTTAACAAGCTTATTAACACAGTTTATTGTAAATTAACCTGCTGCTAGGCAAATTAACCTGCTGCTAGGCAAATTAACCTGCTGCTAACCTGCTGCTAGGCAAATTAACCTGCTGCTAGGCAAATTAACCTGCTGCTAACCTGCTGCTAGGCAAATTAACCTGCTGCTAGGCAAACTAACCTGCTGCTAGGCAAATTAACCTGCTGCTAGGGATGATAATGTTATTGCAGTTAAATAATTATATTTATTCATACTATTCTATATTAAGGGGTGTTTGTGATTGCCTATAATAAATACTTATAAGCTGCTTAAAATGAGCACTTTGCGAGTTGTTTATTATTTCTTTTATACCTTATCTTAGTATTATATAATGGAATTGTTATTTTTTGTAGGCGCATGATGCTAGAGTTATTGTCAAAAGCAAATTGCATTACTTTGTACTTATGAAGGATCGATTAGACCAGCCACGGCGTACCATGTTTAATGCTACATGCTTTGGACCATGGCTTGATCTGACCTATGTGGATAATGAAGAAGGGCTTGTTCATTACATGCTTCAGAGACAATGCCACCAAAAAGATGATAACTATGATCTTCCGCTTGTATACTCTTTGAATGGACACATGCTTCATTTTGGTCGACGTGAATTCTGCCTGATTACTGGCTTTAAATTTGGTCTTGTCAGTTTTAGGAAATGGCGGAGTGGTGATATCCCTTTTCGTGAACGTGTTTTCCCGCATAAGGTTGGTCAAGCATGTTAAATTAATTGATCTATTATCAGTTATTGAGGATGAAGAGGTGTTTATAAAGCTGTGTGATGAGGATGTTATCCGTGTTTGCCTCTTGCTAACACTTGAGGTTATATTCATGGGTAAAGAGTTGGGGTGTATCATTGATGGTATTTTTATGAGGATGGTGGAGGATATTGATGAATGGAATGCAATGCCATGGGGGGAGCAATATGGAGGCAGCTTTATGATTCAATTAAAATGTCTCTTCAAAGCATATTCGCGTTCCTATCTATAGTTTGAATGGATTCGTTGCTGGTTTCAAGGTTAATACTAACAAACTTTGTTGACATTATTTTTCTTTTTGTTCACTTTAAAGAAGATAAATTTTTTGAAGTCTGCTTACTGACATTCTTTTTCTTATTGGTACTGCTTATTTAAAAACATACCTAAAACTTAAGAAAATCCTTCCCCGTTCATTCCCCCGTTCAAAATTATATTCGTTTTCTTAATTTTTTGTAGATATGGATCATAGAGAGTACTAATAAAAGTGAAATGTGGTGGAACAAGAAGCAAGGGTGATACCAAGAGCAGTGGCATGGTCGAAATACGTATCATTTAGAGAATTTGATAATTTTGACAATCTTTTTGCCAAGGTAAACATATATGTATTCTAATTCATTGGTCAACATTACATTTAAACAATTTGATATACCACGTAACTTTTATATTTTTCCTAGGACTCGAAACCAAACTTGGCTATTACCCCAACAAAATTTGAGGCTGAAGCGGAATGGTATATTAGGAGCTGGGAATTTTTTAGGTGGTATACCCCTAGAGCACCGCCTCTTCCAAAAGAGGGACCATCGGAGGAATACTTTCAGAAACTGGCTGCAAGAAGGGCCAGCAATAAAAGCATTTGAGAGGGTTGTTCAGTGAGTATGTCTCTTGAGGAACGGGTTAAGGCTTTGGAAGCCCGCACTGTGAAACTTGAGAATATTATTCAAGTTAGTATATTATCTTTTGCAATCGTTTGAGTATGTCTTTAATTATAATGTTCTACTAATAAGGCTTAAAACACTTTGGTATGCAGGTTTTTACATGCAAATGTTCACAGCAAGACAAAGTTCACACTTCTCCCAGAGAAAAGGTAATTTGATGATGTTGTTTGTTGTTCTTATTTCGGTTCTGACATAATAAATAACTTGCGCTAATAAAATTTTGGTAACTTTTTTTTCATCGCATTAACAGGTTTTAGATCTTTCTGATGAGTATTGTAGTGAAGACAATGATTTTTTCAAGTTGTTTGATTCGCCAGCTGTTGATGAAGTTGAAAAGCTAGAGAAAGCTGTTGATGAAGTTGAAATTAGAAGGAAACTTATTGAGAAATGCGTAACAAAGAAGAGGATTTTTGAACGTGTTGTTAGGCCACCCTATGTCATCAAGCGAAGTAAAAGTTCTCAAGTTCCTAGCCCAGAAAAACTTAGATGCCGAAAGAGTATACAAGATCCAGTTATCACCGAGAAGTTACTAGAAGTCAGACCGTGGGTAGAGGTATGATTGTTTTTTTTGGAAATGTATATTGGTTCTAGAAGTGTATCTGGTTTTTTGGAAGGGGGTATTGGTTTTCATTAATTTTATGATGGTCATTTATGTTTATTTTGTTTTCTGTTTAGGTTCTTAAGCGACCATTCCAAAACATTGACAAAATTTATATTAGCTATGAAATTGATGGGTTCATGTTGAAGGACGGGTGGCGTAATTGTGTGTTCCCTTGGTCTGATTTGGTTGTCGATCGTAATTTCTGGGATGCTTTAATCGGCCTTGACAATAATCGTAAAGGATGGTTACTTGACGAGGTAAAGTAAATATAAGTTTACTTTACTCAGTTATTTATAAATCATGCTTTTGATTGTCTCTGCCTGCCAATTGATTTCCAGTAAATTCGTGTTACATGAGAGACTTGATAATGCGGTTATTAGGGCAGATATACATAATGTTGAATATAGGTTTCATTGCTGAATATGAAGACCCTCCTTAGTACCATTTGAGATGCTTGATCCTGATCGCCAGTTTTGGCTAAACAATCAGCTCCGTTCTCGAAAGAGCCAAAGCTGGTTATCAAGATCAAACACACAAACTTGTGATCCTTTTAGAGATCTTAGTGGACTCGCAAAAGGTCACTGCTTATACAAAAAGATGAAGTTCATCATCTTGAATTCAATAACAAAAAAAGCATACAATGCTTTTTTGTATAAGCAGTGACCTTTTTCGAGTCCCCTAAGATCTCTAAAAGGATCACAAGTTTGTATGTTTGATCTTGATAACCAGTTTTGGCTCTTTCGAGAATGGAAGCTTGATTGTTTAGCCAGAAACTGGCGACCAGGATCAATCATCTCAAATGGTACTAAGGACGGTGTTCATATTAAGCAATGAAACCCATCTACAATTATAGGTATATCTGCTTTAATAGATGGGATGTGATAATTGAGGTGTGTTGATTGGGATAATGATATAGTGGTTGTTCATGACAGGCCACACGCCTTCATTATCCCATTCAACACGATTCCCAATAGTCACATCACATGTTTTTCTAGAATCGACAATTTTTTCATTAGCACACCTTGGTACTTTGACCAGAGGTTCAAAGTATCAAGGTTTGCCAACACTATTATGATGTTTGTCTCGTAACACTATCTTACTTGATATCTATTACATGTAGAGAGAATCAAATGCGGATTTTTTTTATATGTAAATGACTGAATATATTTGTTTTTCCTCCAGCACATTGATCTATGGGTATCCTACATGTGGCATACCAGACCATTAGATATGGACTGGTCTATGGTAAGCTGCTTTTTCCTACCATTATTGATGAAAGGAACCATGCCTGTCTGGTACGCAAACAAAGAAACGTACCCGCTAGGTTGGGGTGATGTTGAACGTGTTTTCATTCCCATAAATGAACCAGAAGCACATTGGTCCCTTGCTGTGTTTCACATCCAGACTGGTCAAGTTACATTCTTTGACAGTGGACCTGTATTTGATAATGAAATGCGGCCATTCTATGTAAGTATGAGGGGTTGTCTAGAGAACAGGCTTCCGGAATTGCTAGAACAAGTAGGAGTTTTTGAGCATAAGGGAATTGATCCTATGTCCTATAAGATTACTTTTAGCAATGCTCTCAATGTTCCCAAGCAGGCTGGAGTGTTTGATGATTGTGGTGTGTGGCTCTGCATCTTCTTATACAGGTTAGCGGTTAGCAATATTTTAGTTTTAATGGAGTATTTGTCATCGTCTTATACATGTAATGAAAAAATTATTAGAAGAAACTGTTATTTTTACATTTTTATTGCCTTAAAACTATACTCTTAACTAAACCTTTACTTTGTATAGGTTAGGGAATGGCAAACTTTTGGATGTGGATAATCCAGTTCAGACGGCATTGGCATACCGTGAGAGACTGATTAGCTTTTATTACAAGCACAAGATCCATGTTGCCTGAATACTGTTTTATGTGCTTGTTTTCATAAGCATTTAGTTGTCCTGTTTGTAGACATTTGTATGGGTGTTGCCGTGATGGGTCGAAAACAAGTTTGTATGGTTCAAGACATGATTGCTTTAGTGTTTTGTGTTTGCGACTAGTTCTATGCTCAGATTTCATTTGATGGGTGATAGTCTTTTGTGTTTTGTGTCTGGGATAACTTTGATACCCATCTTTATGTATTTCTGTAGGATAACTCGTATACCCATCATTCTAAATGTAACGACTTAAAATTAAACCCTTGTACTCTTTTTATTGTTGTTATTAACATAAGTTCAGTTCATGTTATTTCCTTTTCCTTTACATTTATGTTTGCATGTTTAATGATAAGCTCTTGCTTTCATGAACTGCTTCTTCTTAGAACTACCTTCAGAATCACTTTCTTCAACAGTTCTCTTTCTTTTCTTTGCCAAACTTTTCTTCCTTATTAACTGAGGCTGCTCCTCTGGTTCATCTACTTCATCCCATAGTGCTTCCACCCTTTCTGTATTAGTTTCAGAAGCTTCACCTTGAGAGACTTTTTCCACAACATTCTCCTTTTCTTTCACCACTTTTTGTTGCATAGCCTCAGACACTTTAGGCCTTTTGTAGTCTGGGTCCATATAAGCATATGATGGCACTTTCCTTCTTGTGAACTCTTTTATTTCTGCATCTGTGAGTGGATTAACTGGTTTGTTTAGCCTTGCATGAGCTGTGTAATATGCCTTCCTTATTTGATCTCTATTCATCCCTTTGAAAGTGGCATACTTCCAGTGACATTGATTGTGCAAAAAGGCTTTCAATCCTTTGATCTCTTCATATGCTGAAAATTTCTTCTTATTCACATTTTTCTTATGATGCCTTCTAAAATTTGCCAACAAATCTTGTACTGCATCTGCTTGTTCCTCAGCAGTATACAATTCCCTTTCCATCTTTTGCTCTTCCATTGCCACCCTCCTATCTTCTTCTATCTGTTTTTGTATTTTCAAATCATCTTCTGCATTCCACTGAGCTTGCATACTCTTTATATACTTCTGCATCACCTTCTTTTATTTGTTCTTTTTCAGCAACAGTCATGATCTTAAATTTTTCTTTTGGTTTCTCAACTAGAATGCTTTTGCCTTTCATCTGTTGATGAAATGGAGGGATGTGATGGTTTGAATGTGGAAATAGATTCTCTTATCACAACACCTTTGGCTTTTGGTTTTTGTGGGTTGTGAAGTAGGTTTTGGTGTAGGTTTTGAAGATAGTAATTGGGTTGCTGCAGCAGTAGGTTCAGAAACATTAGCAGCAGGTTGGTTTTCACTAGCAGCAGGTTGCTCTGCACTAGCAGCAGGTTGCTCTGCACTAGCAGCAGACTCAACCTGTGCTTCTTTTTCATCACTTTCAACCCCTATTGCAGCAACATCAGACCTTTTCCCTTCTTCTAAGACAACTTCATTACCAGTTCTGTCCTTCACCACAAAATCTTCATCCATATCATCATCCTCAGCTCCATAGAAACCTTCATTCATGTTGTCATTACCTACAACCTCCTTATTAGAGATATCTTGTTTGTGTATTTTCTTGAATTGAGTGTGTCAACGATTGCTGAAAATCAAAGCATACGATCGTTATAATTTACTTAGAAAAAAACTATATTTTGTCCAAATGTATACATATTAATCATTTTATCAGAAAAAAATAATGTTTTTTCTTTGTCCTTAACATAGGTACATTATAGCATAACTTGCAACTTGAGGTTATTAAGATAAGCCATAGAAACCTTCATTCATGTTGTCATTACCTACAACCTCCTTATTAGCACCATCACTAGTACCAACATCTTCATTATTAGCACCATCACCAGCAAACACTTCATTCTCACAATATTATCAACATTTTCATTCATTTCAATTTCTATCTCCCCTGAATCTTTCACAACATCATCTTCATTCCTCCCATGTTTGGGAGCATCCTTCCCCAAATTAGGTTTGGAAACAGCAACCTTTTCCTTCTTTAGCCTTTTGATCATTGAAACTTTTGACCTGTGCAGCCCCTCAAGATGCCTAACTCTAAGCCTTAACTGTCTGATCTGTGCACCTTGAGATGATTTGACCAACTGTAGTTGCTTCTTCAAACTAACACCCTCCTTTTTAAGGCTTAGAACCTCAGCTGACAATTTTGTACATGTTTCCGTCAATTCTTTGATAAGTTCAATGCTATCCTCCCCACTTCGGTCTGTATTACCTGACCCGATAGGTGGTTCATTGGATTTGGCATTTTGTACAAAAGTGTCATCCATCAATTCACTGGGAGAATGTGCATCATTGACAATAAACTCAGTCTCATCCCTAGGATGAGCATCTAATTCCCCCATTTGAGCCATGTGGCTGGGGTTACCCTCATTTTGTTCCTGATCAACACCAAGGTGAGGACCCTCAGTGTTATCATCAATTGGTTGGGATTGGTGAGATGGTTCAGGTGGGTCTATGGGTTGATTGGCAATGAGTTCTAGCATATATGGGGTGGGTGGTGTAATTCTTCCAGAAAAACCCTTCCCATTCTTTCTAAGGAAAGAGAACATTATACTTTCAAGTTCTGGATTTGGTTCAGTTCTCTTATGTTTAAAAGGTTCCTTTACCTTGCTATTGATTAAAAGCTGTACAAATCTCGGAAAAGCTAACACTTCACTGGAAATGTGCTTTTTCAACCCTTCAAATATGAAAGCCGAAAAATTAAAAGGTTGGCCTGAAGTTAGGCAAATCAAAGCAGAAGCTTGACTTGCACTAAATTCATTCCAACCAGTAGTTTTAGGGCTTAAACAATGTAGAAGAGTATGAATAAGGAATTTCCATTGTGGACAGAGAAGGCGTTTGAAAAATGTAAACTTTTCATTGTTCCTCTCATATCCAATGTTTGCAAGTCCTTCAAAAATAGAATTTTTAGGAAGGCAAGTTACTTCTCCATCATCTATAAGATGAAGTACTCTTCTTATAGATGATTCAGTAATAACTATGCTTTCTTGATCTACTACAGCTATTAATCTTTCTTTCCCATTTCTAGTTTCAATCGTAACAGTCGACCAAAACATTTGAATGTGAGAAACAAATATAGTAGGATTAACTGTTAATGCATACCTAATATAGGAAGCATTAAGAAAGTCGATGGCTTCAGTAAATCCTGCACTCTCTGGAACCTTTTGAAGAAATGCTACTTTGTTGTGGTCTGTTGAAAATGATCTTTCTGCCATTGTTCTTAGGTTTTGGTTTGGGGTTCTTGTGAATCGATGATTTGAGAGAGGTTATCACTTGGAATTGAATTTTGTGTTTGTAACGTTTGTAACTGATTAGGGTTTGAAATGAGATGAGTGAATTGGGCGTTTATAACCGTTAGGGTTGATTTGGCGCCAAAGTTACAAAATAGACCCTGTTCTTTCAAACTAAGCAGCAGAGTGCTCGAACTTCTAAAATTAGCAGTAGAGCACTAGCAGCAGTTTCATTGGGCTAGCAGCAGTTTCATTGGGCTAGCAGCAGATTCTTGTGCATTAGCAGCAGAGTCTGTTGATCTTTGTCAAACACCTTTAATTTCAAATTCTGAAAACACCCTTTGCTCATGAAATCTGCATCTTCCTTTGAATATTCCAAAAAAAAAAAATTTAAAACAAAAACAACATATATATATATATATATATATATATATATATATATATATATATATATATATATATATATATATATATATATATATATATATATATATATATATATATTTATTTATTTATTTTTTTTATTATTTTTTTTACACAAGTACTCTCTTCAAAGATGCAAATCCATCACCATCTTCACAAACAAATTTCATAAAAATCTAGTTATACTTAACAGCAGTTTAGTTAGCATTGGCAAATACAAATTTCACAATAATTCCATTAGATGATAGAGTTCATAATTCCACAATATCCATTCAACATAAACAAATACCAAAAGCATCTAAACCTTAAGAGAATTGGAACCTTCCAACCCCATTAAAGTAGCAACATGTCTAAACATCCATTCTTCAATGAAAACTCTTCATTACGGGTCAGCCAAGTTTATATGATCATAGCTATACATCATTTCATCCCGCATAGAGGCTCGTTGGCTACCTGAGCTTCCCATGTTAGATACATTTCCCTAACAAGTTTAAACGTTTGTGAGATTTAATTCTTAATCGAACAAGGAAAACAATTTTTTTCAATACAAATACTAGTCACTTACATTATTTATGTTTGCTTTCTTTTTCGTTGGGAATGGTTCCCTGCATGCAGTTCGCCTGTGTCCAATGGATTGGCACCTTGAGCATCTTACCGGATTTGGTTCTTCTCCTTGAGATCTAACACGATTTTTGTTTTTGGGTCTTCCAGATTGACGCACCACCATGGCTGGTGGCTTCACAACTTGTAAGCCATTAGGAAGCTCCCAACTTGACATGTCTCCTATAGGATAAACCAATTCTTGGTATGTACCTTGCAATTTTGTTTTCTTAAACCAATCAAAAGCCAAGTGATTACAATCCGAGTATCCAAGAAATCTAGCAACCGCTATCGCATGACCGCATGGTAGGCCGGAAAGTTGCCACTTACAACAAGTACATGAAAAATACTCTAGATTCACGATATGTTGTCTTATAGGGTTGGTGACCATGTAGAGTTTAAACGTTTCAATACCATACACATTCCAGTTGAGGCTCTTGTACATTCTATCCTGTACTTTCGCAGCAGCCCAATCGCTAAGTTCACCATCGGCTGCATCTGAAATCATTTTAAAAAAAATCATTATGTAGACATTATATGTATAACAACCAAAACAAATATTATACACAATGTTATATTGACTAAGAAAGAAACAAAAAAAAAATCAATAAAAAAAAAGTTCATTACCTTTATATTTGTATCGCTTGTCACAATACCACCTTTGTAAAAGCTCTCTGTACCACTCAATAAGCATTGTTATAGGTACTTTTCTGACATGCCTTGTTAATGAATTTATCGACTCTGCGCTGTTTGAAGTCATGTAGTTGTACCGATTACCAGTGCAATATGCCCGTGACCATTTCTCAAACCCAGCTTCATAAAGTTTGTCATAAGCAGCCGGTCTACGTCTTTGAAGCTCAGAAATTGATATATGAAATTCTGCCTGGGTGTAAGCTTTGCATGCTTTCCAATATAACGCCTTTAGCTTTCTATTGCCATTTAAACGGCAATTCATCATTAGATGTCTACAACAATACCCATGAAATGAATTTGGGAAGACCGTGTTACACGCTTGTCCAATTGCATAATGTCTATCCGATATGATAGCCAAACCTGGTCGTTCCCCTATGCATTCTTTCAATTTGGACAAAAACCATGTCCATGCCTCCCCTGTCTCACCTTGACAAACACCGATAGCAATAGGTATAATCTGATTGTTACCATCCATACCGGCGACAACCAGATTTGTCCCAAGGTACTTCCCTTTAAGATGCGCTCCATCAATTATTATCAATGGCCTCATATACTGTAAGAAACTCCGAATCTGTTTTATTTAGAAAACTATAATTTACACAATGATATTATAAAAAATAAATACAAAAAGTAAAAAAAAAAAAAAAAAATAACAGATTTAACAAATAAACAATATACAAAAACTTACCGCAAAACCAAAGCCTATAAAACACATTTTAAAGTGTCCTCCATCATCTGTATCAATATGTGTTACCGTACCTTCATTTTTCATCTTTAAATTATGACAATAATATGGTAACTGCTCAAACGATTCCTCTGGGGAACCATTGATCAAATCCAAAGCTTTGTTTTTCCCACCCCATGCTTTCTTGTAAGATATGTCAATTTTATATTGTTGACCAATATCTTCAATTATGTCCTTTGGGGTATAGATCCACTGCTATCTTTCAACTTGGGGTACGAGTAAACGTCCCAAAAGTTTTTTGGTAGCATTACGGTGATTAGGATAAATACGTGTTCTCGGACAAGTGTGAACATCGTGAACTGTTCCTATACTCCATCTAAGACCATTTTTGTTCATAGAAGACAATATCTTCCATTTGCACCCATCATGCACACAAATTACATCGTACCTAAACTTATCCGATTTTCTAGGCTTAAATTCAAATCCCTCTAAAAGAGCCTTTTTACCAATTTCAAAAGCGCACAACTCTTTATTTTCAAATACATCACCCTCTTTGAGGATAATAGAGCTTTTGTTGTTGTATTTTTGGGTATTCGGGATCTTAATTTCATGGCTTGGTGGATCGGGTGGAGTAGGCATATATTGGAATGTATTGGTTGTTAGCCATTTAGGCACAAATTCGTCGTTTGAAGAAGATGTGCCCCCAAAATTTTCGAAATTTTCATTTTTCGGTTCATTATTATAGATATTAACATCGTTGTAATTTTCATTTTCAAAAATTTCATTTTTTGGTAATTTCGAATCATTGTAAAAACTTTGAGGTTCAAATTCATTCGGAAAATAAAGAATCATTAAGATCGAAATTTGATGAGTTAGAAGATGGATTTACCTTTGATGTCTTGACCATCATTTTAATTGAAAGTTTAGGTATTGAAGCCTTCGGTTTACAAATTTCATTAACGAAAAATTCAACATCATCATCATCAACCATGTAGAACCGGACCGTGCGGCATTTTGTAACAAAATCCTAAATGTATACTTTGCTAATTTTGAACTTTTTCTTCACAAATGATACTAAACCAGCGTATCTAATATCTCTGCTTAGTGAAACACCATAACTACTGCCATCTTCAAAAACAAGATACACACGAAATTTAGTGCTCTCAAGACTCATTTTTTTAGGATGGATATGTGACTATAACTTTGAATAGTATATTATTCCATACAGTTCATATAACTCACATTTTTGTTTTATCATCAGTAAATATATCCATAGTCGAGCAGTCGATCAGTCGAGCACCATCACATATTTTGACAAGTGTCCCATGCTCGACTGGTAGTTGGGGAGATGGATTTAATAAATACTAGAATAAATGTTAGATTTTGTAAAGATCTTTTAATAAATACTATAATAAATGTTAGATTTTGTAAAGATCTTTTAATAAATACTATAATATAGGGTCGGTCGAGCAGTTGCAAGTCGAGCACCATCAGTTAAGCACCGTCAGTCGAGCACCATCACGTATTTTGATAAGTGTCTCATGCTCGACTGCTCGACTGGTGGTTGGGGAGATGGATGTAATAAATGTTAACTTTAGATATTAATTAATATGGGTTGGTGATTTTAATAAATACTTATACTAACTCACATTTAATTTTTCACCTAACAAACACCACCCCATTATAATGTAGATACTTGTGACATTCCCACCAAATTCTTAACAGCGGAAAAAATTAGAAATTCGTATGGATCTTCCAATGTGTCGATGTAGAGGTGGCAAAATAGTGGTACGAAAATCACATAAAGGCGCATAGCTATGGTAAACTTTTCTACTCATGTCCTCGTTCAAAGGTTAGCAATCTTATGTTTCACGTATATGTAAATTAGTTGTTAAAAATTTATTTCATAACCATTTCTTAATATGTAACAGCCCGCAATAAAAGATTATGGATGTAAATATTTTATATGGAAGGATGAATTTGATAGCAAGCACAACTTAAGTTGTTCTAATTCATCTCCGGGTCCTTCACAGCAACCTAATTGTTATGAAACGGGAACTTCAACAGAATGTTCCAGCTGCAAGTTAAAAGATCTACAAATAAACATGCTGGAGACAAGAATAAAGATGTTGGAGACAAAACTCGAATTGGCAATGAATCCAGAAAACCACGCATGTATGTCAGGTGCATTGCTAAATGAGCTGTTAGAATCGGTTGAAAATCTTCATGTGTAGTAGTATTCAAATGTGTTTACTGATTTTCGGCTTGTATTGTTTGGGAGAAAATTTGTCTACTTTAGTCGTTTTATATTGTTTAATTGGTCAATAATCGCATCGCATCTAACAACATAACTTGCATTAAAAAACTAGATTAAAATAGAAAAGTTACATTACTTATAATTAAAAATTGATTACAATTGACTACCACCAACACCAGTTCCATCGTTAGGAACCGTATCCTTGGGGAACACCTTAACCACATTTCTTATTGTAATGTTAAGATAGTGATTGCCAGATTGTTTGGGAGAAAAAACAAAAACGTTATGAAGTACCAAAACAGCTCCGACGGTAATCTCCTTTTCAAACCTCTCATCCTTAAGCACTTTGTGATGTATTGTACCTGAAATTAAACCTGAAACGTCTTTCAATGATACCGTCAGATCACCCAACACATTTGGAGTACAAGACTTGATTATGGCAACAACATTTTCAAGTTTCCCTTTCTTGCAAAATTTTTTAATGTCGGCAAAACAACCGATCATGATACCGCCATTTGGTTTCACATACTCAACGGCCCTAACCCATGGCCCATTGTTAAAATCGGAATCCTCACCCACATCAGCCACTACTTTCCGAATGTACTCCTGTGTCATTACCCAATCAGCCACACCTACCGGAATATCCGCACTTTTATGGATATTAGCCGATTGAACTATACTTACCGGCCTTTCATCACAATTTTCAACTTCAGGGTTTCCGTATGAAAATATGTTTTGGGTGGTGGCGGATAGTCGGAGATCGGAGTCGTCTACATCGAGTAATTCTTCCCAGTTTGGTGGTGAATTCATTTTCAAGTTTAGTTTGTGAATTCCATATGTTATAATGCTGTATTTATAGTTATCATCGTACCAAAGCTTTAAATGTAAACCCTATCATCTCCCCAACCACCAGTCGAGCAGTCGAGCAAGTCGAGTCGAGCAGTCGATCAGTCGAGCAATCACCACGTTTATAAAGCATAAACTAAAATGCAATTATAAAGCATTTAAAAAGATAAAACAAAGCTAAAATAACCTAAAAGTGGAGCAGTCGAGCAATCACCACGTTTATAAAGCATAAACTAAAATGCAATTAAAAAGCATTTAAAAAAGATAGCTAAAAAAACTAAGTCGATATTAGAGCCTATTAAAAAGCACCTTAACAACCTATTTGGCTTGCTTTTAGATATTAGTTTACGCTTTTTAATTGCATACTGAAGCAGTCTTTTTAAAAGTCGAGCAGTCGAGCAGTCGAGCAAATCTAAAGAATAGCAGTCGAGCATTCATGTTTTTTGTGTGAGTTTGGTAATTTACTAAAAAAATAAATAAGAATACCTATAGGAACTTAAAGTCGAGCAGTCGAGCACTTTTTTGTATGTCCTCACCCAATTTATAAAATAAGCATAAACTAAAATAAGCATTCATGTTTTTTGTGTGAGTGTTACACTTTTTTGTATGTCCTCACCCAATTTATAAAATAAGCATAAACTAAAATAAGCATTCATGTTTTTTGTGTGAGTTTGGTAATTTACTAAAAAAATAAATAAGAATACCACATTAAAATGCTCGACTTTAGATGATCGACTGCTCCACTGCTCGACTTTTAGGTTTTTAATTGCATTTTTAGTTTATGCTTTTAATTGCATACTAAAGCAGTATTTATAAAAGTGGAGCAGTCGAGCAATCTAAAGTCGAGCAGTCGAGCACTTTTTTGTATGTCCTGAGCATTCATGTTTTTTGTGTGAGTTTGGTAATTTACTAAAAAAATAAATAAGAATACCACATTAAAACTTAAAGTCGAGCAGTCGAGCAGTCGAGCATAAACTAAAATCGAGCAGTCGAGCATAAACTAAAATAAGCATTCATGTTTTTTGTGTGAGTTTGGTAATTTACTAAAAAAATAAATAAGAATACCACATTAAAATGCTCGACTTTAGATGCTCGACTGCTCCACTGCTCGACTTTTAGGTTTTTAATTGCATTTTTAGTTTATGCTTTTAATTGCATACTAAAGCAGTATTTATAAAAGTGGAGCAGTCGAGCAATCTAAAGTCGAGCAGTCGAGCACTTTTTTGTATGTCCTGAGCATTCATGTTTTTTGTGTGAGTTTGGTAATTTACTAAAAAAATAAATAAGAATGAGCAGTCGAGCATAAACTAAAATAAGCATTCATGTTTTTTGTGTGAGTTTGGTAATTTACTAAAAAAATAAATAAGAATACCACATTAAAATGCTCGACTTTAGATGCTCGACTGCTCCACTGCTCGACTTTTAGGTTTTTAATTGCATTTTTAGTTTATGCTTTTAATTGCATACTAAAGCAGTATTTATAAAAGTCGAGCAGTCGAGCAATCTAAAGTCGAGCAGTCGAGCATTCATTTTTTTAATTGTGTGAATACCACATTGAAACTTAAAGTCGAGCAGTCGAGCACTTTTTTGTATGTCCTCAGCATTAATGTTTTTTTGTGTGAAACGGTAATTTACTAAAAAAATAAATAATAATACCACATTAAAACTTAAAGTCGAGCAGTCGAGCATCGAGCACTTTTTTGTATGTCCTCAGCCAATTTATAAAATAAGCATAAACTAAAATATAGCTATCCAAATAAGATGTTAAGGTTAAGTAATACTCAAAGCATTGACAATAGGCAACTATGATCAAATATTAATGTTTTAAAGCCAATATTTTTGTGGCAGCCAAATTGTAACACAAACAGATAATCCTATATGTGGACACCATCCCTTCTAGCCTATCTATCCTTATCTTAATGTAAGCATGTAAACTTCAATACATGTTTGACTTAGGAATTGGAATCTTGTATTTCCAGTAATAATCGGCCATATTCTCAATTAGTCCTGCATCATATTCAACCCCAACCAATTCGAAGACATCTTTTCCAAATATACACCCAACATACATCAGTGAGCCCTCCATTTTGCCTGGTCGGCCAATCCTATATGTGACACCATCCCTTCTAGCCTATCTATCCTTATCTTAATGTAAGCATGTAAACTTCAAGACATGTTTGACTTAGGAGTTGGAATCTTGTATTTCCAGTAATAATCGGCCATATTCTCACGATAAGCCAAACCAGCTTGAACCGGATCCTTGACCTTCAATGACAGGTTACGAGACAACCGGTACATAATATACAGACCCAAACACACAATCCATACCTTCCACTTGTTTAGTACATCACGTGCATACTCAAAGGAGACATGATAGTTATTGGGATCTATATTCTTCCTTGCATCACCTCACTCTCAACAAGATACTTGGGTAGTTGACGTGAAAAAACTGACCTGAAATTTAACCACCAGCTACGTTTTTCAGGTTCTGAGCATCCAAGGCTATCGTAGAATTTTATGACACCAGTTTTAATGGCTAATTCGCCCAGGCACCAGTGTAAATCAGGTTCATTGATTGGAAAGAACACCTAAAATGTAAGAGTTATATCAGGTTAATAAAAATAATTAGTACTCTTTAGTGCAAATATATTATAAGTCATTTCTAATATTTGATAATTAAAATACACACCTTTTCGACGCCTTCACGAAACCACGGGATGCCGTTTGTCACTCCATTAGCATAAAACAGCGGCATCCGCGACTCAAGGATCATTGTTGCAAAAAATGGGCTAACAATGACCCAATCAGCATCATCAGGTCTAAATTGCATCATAAGATCAACCCATAAACAGAGATGCTGCCATTTAAAAATTGAAACAAAAGAGAAGTTAGCTAGGATACCCCCGCATACAACTACGCTTTGAACTAAAAGCTTGTAAGAATTACATACCGTATCACTGAGCCAACCTCTGTTTATGTCATCCCTACCAAATAATCCTAGCCAAAACTAGAGATTAGCAGTGGTACTTGCGGAGCCCCATGGAAACACAAACAACTGTTGGCTCTTACTCCGCTTATGTGAATCCAAGAACAATTGTACTTCTGGATGCACAAACACTCTGAACTTTGTCGCTAAAACATTACGACGGAGATTCTGAAATTTATAAAGCAAATAATGAATAGATAATAAAACATAAGCTACATCATTGTTATTAACATTAAGAAGAAATGATGTAACTAAATACCTCTTTGAACGGTTTAAGATTGATTTCTTTCCCATCAGGTCCAATGACTGAAGGAAATGTCGGTTTCAGATTACGTTTTATTTGCCTTCTTGGTGTGGTCGAAGGTTGCTGCATATATGGGGATTGATAAACCTTGCTAACCTTCCTCTCCCGTTCAAAAGGCACACGTAGGGTTGTAACCTTATTTTCATCACAGTCAATGGACTCGACAAATCTAACGTTAGCAGGAGACCTAATTAGAGGACTGAAAGCAGACTCTGACTTTACCTCCATTGGTGTCCTCTGTAACTCATCACCAAAAAAAATAACATCCTGAAAAACAGTTTGCGCCAGATCATTAATTCTACGTAGTGGCTTGAATGTCTATGTTAAATTCAAATCGCGAACTACAAGAGCACTAATTAACCAAATCAATCGCGAACTACAAGAGCACTAATTAACCAAAAGGAACTGCCGTCGAAAATGAATTTTTTTTATCTTAACATTATGAAGGTATATTTACCGGGTTAAAAGGAGACTCTGAGTTTGGCATCTCACTCTTCACGCCCTGCACTTCCACATCTTCATCACTCTTCACGCCCTGTGGGGGGTTGTCCTCACTCATCACGCCCTTCAACTTCACATCTTGCTCAACTCCAAAACAAGTATCAACCTGTAAATTTTTTGTGAGTATACATGTTACACATAATATGTGAGTATACATGTTTAACGTATATTTACCATATTAGGAGACTGTAACTTTTTTTCTTCACTCAGTACGCCCTTCACTTCCACATCTTTCTCAACGTCACAAACATTATCATCCTAATAAAATACAAGTGTAAACAGGCCAAATTTTGAATGTATTAACTCATAAATAAACAATATAACTTACATATATTACCTGACCATCAAAAAGGTCAACCATTACTTCTTGCACATCTTGTGTAGATAAATCGTTACCAGAACAATTGAAGATATCTTCTTGCACATTCATATTGTGAGAAGCACCAACATCCACAGCATCAATTCCAGTTGGCTAAAAAAATAATTAATAATAATAATAATATATATTAATCAAAGATATCAACACATGTAAAACATTGTTTGGTACATATACTATTGTAAAGAACAAACCTTTGAATCATTATCTACATCCATATTATCGTCATTGTCAATACCGGTCTGAAAAAAATATAAATACTTACGTTAAATAATTGGTTCAGTAATTACGGTGAACTGAATAAATAAACATATCTATTATACATAACAGTTTATCTAACAAACCTACATAATATACAAATTAATATATTGAACAATCTGGATGAGTAAGTAGAAGTAATGATTCGTTGTAGGGGCTCATGAGGAAGGACCCTGCATCTGCTTCAACACGAAGATTAATAAACTCTTGTGACCGAACATGGAAAACTTCAAGAGTGTGATCCATTTGGTAGGGCTGATCAGATTCAAAAATTGGATCCCCGCTATTCGTAAATCCAATTATTTTTAATAAATGAGGAGTGAAAATGTTAAATAGTGTTTTAAATGATTTTATTTTGTTACAACCATCCAAGTTTATCTGCCATAAACAGAACGTGTGCCATTGATCTCCTATAATGTTTCCATAAATAACAAGAGACTCTCCTAGCTTTGAAATATAGAAAGGTACAGGAATCCGATCTCTTAAGCTCTCAGGTATATCTAATACCGAGAAGTTGTGGTTAACCAAATCAAAAGCGACAAGCATATAACATTTTTGAGAAGAAACACCATCAGAAGCAAATATCCTTTCAGAAGCCGCCCAATAAATAAAACTACCTAATACCACCTGACTTGACCGTTTAAGTCGGATTGATTGACGAGGCAGATGTTCATTTTCTAACTTCTTCCAGCGCCGGGAGCTCAATATAAATACTGAAACATTCCACGATCCGTGTCCATGAACCGGATATGAAATCCTCAAAATTGCAGGGTCAAAAGTGTGTGGATTAACACCAAAACCCACAACAACTTTATGAGAAATAAAGATTGACTTGACAGACGAGGGATTCGTATAGCAACTGATTTTCTTATGGATGGGTTCCAAAGAACAGCCATCTTAAAAAAATCAGAAAAACACCACAAACCATGAGAGGTACCAATTGGCACAAGATTCAAAAATCTTAAACGTGTACTACAAAAGACTTTAGGAAGACTTGGAAATACAAAAAGTTGTTGTGACACATTGACATTATTATCAACAAAACACATACATTTTGACTCAACAAAACCTTGCTTATACATTATAAGCAAACAACAAGGCAGAGTCGGGCGAACACCGAAACCGACATGGAAGTTGGAGTTGTCGATGAAAGTCTTC
This sequence comes from Artemisia tridentata subsp. tridentata, assembly GCA_021014915.2. NCBI lineage: Eukaryota > Viridiplantae > Streptophyta > Magnoliopsida > Asterales > Asteraceae > Artemisia > Artemisia tridentata. The sequence continues at coordinate 394,629,029 of CP139504.1, forward strand.
CATGTCTTTGAAACAGTTCTAAACTGAAGTAAGGCATGTACAGGAAGTTTAGTAATGATTTCCATTTGAATTTCAAACGGTATGTTGTCAGACATTTTTGATAAAGAAGGCAAGTTAGAAGTGAAGTTATGAATGATTTTACAGCTTGGGAGAGTTGTCTATTTATAAACTAAAGTAGTGTGGTAGGTAGCAGTGTAGTAATGAACTAAAGTTGTTTAGGTGAAGTTATTAAATGCAACACTAGTGTCATAAATACTAGCCTAGTAATGAACTAAAGTAGTTTAGGTTAAGTTTTTATCTGTATATGCCTTTCGTGATTCAATGATATGGCGGTTCATAATTCACTGTATAATCGCTAGAAGCAAAACTAAATATAAAAAACAGGTTAAAAGGATTGTTAGTAATATAACCTTTTCAACAAAAGCTCGTGCAGTGTCGGATTGACCACCATTCTTCTGATTAACCCCGCCAGGCACCAAATTCTTGATATAATTATGAAGTTCATTAATTTGATCTTGCATATGAGCCATTTGGGCTGAAACTGTTGCACGAGGTGGAAAATCTTCATGACGAGTGGGAATGGGGATAACCTCATCAGGCTTAAAATGCTTTACATAATTACGTAATTCATTAATTTGCATTTGCATGTTAGCCATTTGAGATGTAATTGCTCCTGTAGGTGGCATGTCTTCCCCCATAAATGGTTCAACGCTCTCCACCTTCCTTTGAACATCTGGACCAACAGCCGAACCACTTCTTCTACGTGGTGTCAGCTTTGGCCGCCGAACTGATCTATTCGCTGCTTGTGTAGCAATGGCTGGACTAAGTGTAGTATCAATGTACAACCTCGTATTATACCTCCGGAAATAGTCTACACTTGATCTCCACCAAAGTTCATTCATCTCAGTCTCTGAAGTAAAAAAATGTATTTATAAACTTACCATATGCTCTTAATAACATTAAAAATCATAAACAATGTGTCTAAAAGAGAATATTATAACCTGTCGGTACTAGACGAAAACATTGAGTAGTATGAAAAAGAAGATCATAATCAGTCTTCTGAAAACTATGTCCATCCTCCCAAGCAACACCCCGAGGGATCACATTGTCTTCTTTATTCCACCAATTTCTTGAATTGTGGTAGGTTTCCAAAAGCCAAATCTGAAAAATTTATTATTAACGTTAGCATAAAAATGACAAGTTACAATACAGAATTAAATTATTTTTAATGAATCCTAAGTTATGAAATGTACCAACCTTCAAAGCGAAAGCAAATCCACACAACGTATATGTTGCAGTGTAACGATCGCCCTTGCAAGCAATTTCTGTCAAGTGACGGTCTCTAACATTTGAAACCGCATTATAAACTTTCTTGTGAAACTCAACCCAGATATACTCGCCCCATGGAAATGCATTCCATGCATAAAAGTCATCTACCAAAACAAGTATCTCATTGGGGATTACATTTCTTTCCTGTTTGCCCATAAAAATATTCTCTAAGAATAGAAGCAGGCAAAGGCGTACAACATCATCATTTGAAAGCTCATCAAACTCAACTTGATCATTAAGAATCCGAACAAGGTGTTCAGTCTTTATGGCACTAATTTTCTCGGAACGACTCTCTTTAAGAAAACTTAACATACGCTTACCAAAACCGGATTGGCGTTTCTTTAAATGGTCTAAAGAAACATCACCAAAACGAAAACCTAACACCAAGCACATATCTTCCCGACCAAATTCAAGAGTGTGTCCCGAAATATCAAAATACATGGGAGTATTTATATCAGGGTTTTCAACATCGCGTTGATGTTGAAGTAAATAATGAAGCAAATGGTTGTCATGCTCGTATGTTTTGATATTCAACCATTGCCCAAAAACAGTGCTTTTAAAAAAGTTAAGCCGCTCGGGATTGAAGTTCAATTTTTGGCTTATCTTTTTTATGTAGTGCAACTTAGTTCTGGTACTCACCTTCGCAGCATACAACTACACTGGATAACAAACAAAACATAAGAAATATTAGCATATGTTACAAAGAGATATTAACATAACATTTAACAAATATAGACTATAATTCATAACCTAGCAGCAGGTTGTAGTATACTAGCAGACTCAGCAGCAGGTTACATACACTAGCAGCAGGTTGAAGTATACTGGCAGCAGGTTAACACTTGGACAATTTTCAGACTTAACGGCCCAGGAGATTTGGCCTAAAATAAGCACTTAAATGCCTAGAGCAAACCCTAACCACAAATGCCTAAAATAAGCCTAAAATAAGCAGCAGGTTACATACAGACTCAGCAAGTTGAAGATTCACTTAGTCAAATCTTCAGACTCTAGTCTACAGACTCATCAGCAGCAGTAGAGCACTAGCAGCAGGTTGAAGTATACTGGCAGCAGGTTAACTTGGACAATTTTCAGACTTAACGGCCCAGGTGATTTGGCCTAAAATAATCACTTAAATGCCTAGACCAAACCCTAACCACAAATGCCTAAAATAAGCAGCAGGTTACATACAGACTCAGCAGGTTGAAGATTCACTTAGTCAAATCTTCAGACTCTAGTCGACAGACTCAGCAGTAGGTTACATACACTAGCAGCAGGTTGAAGTATACTGGCAGCAGGTTAACACTTGGACAATTTTCAGACTTAAAGGCCAGGTGATTTGGCCTAAAATAAGCACTTAAATGCCTAGAGGCTAGAGCAAACCCTAACCACAAATGCCTAAAATAAGCACTTAAAATAATCAGACTTAACGGCCCAGGTGATTTGGCACCTTCAACAATTGTTTATTCCAGGTATGTTAACAACATAAAGGTTGCAACCTACCTCGTTATGCTATTAACAATACAATGCAGACAATGCAAACAAAAAATAACCACAATGATCTATCAATCAAAGAAAAAAATAGCAAACAAAAGGGCTTATAGAAACAAAAAATTAAAAAAAAAAAAAAAAAAAAAAAAGTGTGGGTTACTGTGCAAATCGCACATTTTACTTACTTCTCTAGCAGCCATATCTTTGATCGGAATAATAGAGGATTTGATGCTTGTCTGTATTTCCTAATTGGCAAAATCAGCAGTTGTTTGTGTGTTCTTGAAAGAGGGTTTTGATGTTCTTGAAACAGTGTTTAGTGTGTGTTGGTGTGTGTTCTTGAAAGATGTACTGTAAAATTTTTGAATTTTATTTACCGAAACAGTTAATTAGTGTGTGTTTTTGGATCAAATTAGTGTAGTGTGTGTGTGTTTTTTTTGTGTTTGCAGCAAAAAGAAAAAAAAAAGTACAAAGAAGGACCTGGCGGAAAGTACAAATCAAATCTTTTGGAAATATATTTTTAAAAAATGTACGCCGTCAGTCGAGCAGTTTCAAGTCGAGCACCGTCGGTTGAGCATTGACTTTTAAAAAGGTAAATAGTAACAAAGATTCTCTAAAGATTTGAAAGTACCTTTGGAATGACATATGTCAAGATTCTAGTGGAGTCGAGCGGTTGAGCAGTCGAGCGTGACCAAAATGGGAAAGAGGTGTTGAGAGTGACTATTAAATGGACCATGTTTTTTTTGAAATACTACTTTGGTAATTACCTCTTATTGTAATAGTAATAGCATATTATTGCAACTTGATCTATGCTAATAATATTGTAACTTGATCTGTACTACTACTACTACTACTACTACTACTACTACTATCTAATAATAATAATAAATAATAATAATAATAATAACACATTAAATTAAACATTACACTATTACACTAATAAATACTAACATTGAATTATTACGATTGCATTACTATAAACTAGACAAATATTTGTGCAAAGCGACAGTGTATAGCGGCAAATAATTATACTTGCGAACTTGTGGTTCTGGTGTGACCCTTGATGCAACATTTGCGGATTCAATTTGTAGTCATTGCGAGAAAAAATGTATATGGGTTAAAAACGAAAAAGGATAAAAGTTTGAGGATTAATAATATTTAAACTAGAGTTAATTACATTTTTGGTCCTTATGGTTTACCGGGTATAACGATTTTGGTCCAATAGTTTAAAAAGTAACGGATCTTGTCCAGAATCCGACGACCCGTAACAGGTTTGGTCCAATTTTTTGTTGACCGTTAGTTTGACTCATTTTGACCGTTAACACTGTGTTCTCAAGTTGAGTAAAAGAGAGGAAAGAAAGTGAAAGTGATAAAAGTTGTGTTCTCAAGTTTTTCTTTAGGAAGTAAAGTAAAAGTAAGTGAGTGAAAGTGGTTGGATTTTCCTTTTAAAACTTTCACCCCACTTTTGGGTGAAAGACAACTTTACTTCATCTCCTTTTCTTTACTTTTTCCTTCTTTACTTTACTTTCACTTTCATCTTCTTTTTTTTTCGAGAACACAGTGTAAATCTGACGGCATTTTTGTCTTTTCATCTATATTGTTTAATACAAGAGATAACTACATCATTTTTGGTCCTTATGGTTTGTCGGGTGTTTCACTTTTAGTCCACATTTTTATACACACACTTTTATATATGTTTTATTTACGTTTTTATATATTTTTTATATACATTTTATATACGTTTTTATATACATTTTTATATATGTTTTTATTTACGTTTTTATATACGTTTTTATATATTTTTTTATATACATTTTTATATACGTTTTTATATACGTTTTTATCTAAGTTTCTATCTACGTCTTTATATACGTTTTTATCTACGTTTTTATCTACGTTTTTATCTACGTTTTTATATATGTTTTTATATATGTTTTTATCTACGTTTTTATATACATTTTTTATCTACGTTTTTATATATGTTTTTATATATTTTTTTATATCTGTTTTTATATACATTTTTATATACGTTTTTATATACATTTTTATCTACGTTTTTATCTACTTTTTTATATCCGTTTTTATCTATGTTTTTATATATGTTTTTATTTATGTTTTTATATACGTTTTTATATATTTTTCTATATACATTTTTATATACGTTTTATATACATTTTTATATATGTTTTTATATACCTTTTTATCTACGTTTTTATATACATTTAAATATACACTTTATATAAAATACATTTTTAAAAACGTAGAAAAAAAACTTATATAAAAACGTAAATAAGAACGTAGATAAAAATGTAGATAAAAACATATATAAAAATATATATAAAAACGTAGATAAAAACGTATATAAAAACATATATAAAAACGTGTATAAAAATGTTGTGTACAAAAACAATCATAAAAACTTATATAAAAACGTGTAATAAAACGTATATAAAAACGTGTATAAATTTTAAAAGTAATTAGAAAATAGATTTTTTTTTTTTTTTTTTTTTTTTTTTTTTTTTAAGAAAATTGGTTTTCGATTCTGTTAACTTATAAGCATTTTTTATAACTATTATAAATTTTATAAAAAAATTATTATTTCATTAGTATTGTATATAATTAAAAACAGTTTTAGTTACTAAATCTTTAAAAATTATTTTTTAAGTTTTAAAATACACTTTCTTTTTAAAAAGAAAATTAGTTCTTACTTAAGTTTAGCTGTGATTAAATTTTTTAGTTTTATAAATTTATGAGCTAACTACATTTTGGGTCCTTATGGTTTGTCGCGTGTAACACTTTTAGTCCATTAAGATGAGGGTATCTTAGTCATTTCACGTGTCTTAATTGGTCAAACTAATGATCAACAAAAAATTGGACCAAACTTGTTACGGGTTGTCGGATTCTGGACAAGATCCGTTACTTTTTAAACTATTAGACCAAAATCGTTATACCCGGTAAACCACAAGGACAAAAAATGTAATTAACTCTTTAAATATTACTTTAATAATTACTTTAATAGTAGATGTTGTTACCATTTATAATAAAGTGTATAATACTCCACTAACATTATTTAATTTTAAGTCATTTAAGTTTCAAGGATAAACATATACTATGAAGTCTATTGGAATTGCGTTTTCTTGGTTTTAGGCAAAATCAAACCGGAACTAAATTTGGTGTTTGGTTTGATTTTATATGATGCAAAATTATTGTATTGGTTTGGTTTGGTTATGGTTATACCACCACACTTTTTCAAACCGGTAAACTATTGAGCAATCCTATAAACGCGAACCCGCAATCGAACCCGATGAACACCAGTACTTAAGAAAATAATTAACCCTTCTAATAATATGAACCTTTGTTTTTCTCTGAACGAATATGAATAGGAACTTATTTTAGAAGCCACTTAAAACTTATATTATGAACCTTGTGCTTTGTATAAGCTTTTGTAATCATCAGCGTATAAAAAAGCTTTTGTAACCTCAATCTGGAATGCTTGAACATTCACTTGAGAATTAGATTGAACGTCCTTTTGTACTTTTACAATGATAACATTTATAGATTGATTAATTCTATCAAAAATAAATTAAAGATAGAAAAACAAGAAATTTCCTATAAAAATGCTAATGGTTTCATATGATCTTTCATATTGCATTTTCTTCGACGATATGAGTCAGCAAGTCATACTAGAAACGCTTAGATCACGTCAACTATAGAAGAAAAAATATGTGTCTTCAAACAAGCTATTACATACAAAAGAATCCAAATGTCACATACATCTGGAACTCGTATCGAAACCCATTGAAAAAATGTCAATGAATGGACTTTTAGAACATCAAAAAAACATCTATCAGCTTAAACAGAAGCAACTAACTGAAATGAAAATGCTTTAAAGAAAAAGGTTAAAGAATACTCAATAGAGTCGACTTGATATTATGATGTGAAAACACTTGTGCCGAGCATGTAACTTGAGAACCCCCTTTACTTGCTTGGAGATTACTCAGACTCGATGAAAGTGTCTAAAAAAACTTTACAGCCTGAAAAAGGCATCCCGCTTTATCTTAAACTTTCGTCCTAAGTTCACCTGAAACATGTGATGGGTTTCAGCATTAAGCATGTGATATTGATGACTTTCAACCAGTTTGACGTGGACCCATTTGAGGATTTGTCATTTGACCCGTTCTTTTTCAACTAATTTTTTTTATTTGACCCGTTAAAGATAGAAGATAACCTGAATGAGTAGTTAATCCGAATTGAAATTAGAAGGGGGCCTCAAGAGACTCATCCCATACGTCTGCACTACCATTAGAAGCATCATCTGCATCTTCCTCCATTGAAAGCCGTATATATTCCCGATGTGCAAACCGGTCCCATTCAGTCAATGTTGGATTCTCACGCTCCTGTTTCGAGCAACAACAAAAGGTTATTTCCATTTGTACCACTGATAATTTAGTTAACACTAGTTTTGCAAAGGTTGCATACCTGACGAATGAGGAAAGGGTCACGAGATTCAAAGGCCATGAACTTATTTAAGTTAAACAGGATGTTGAATGAGCTCCCAGAAAGCTTGCTTCCTTTCAAATCTTGTAAAGTGAAATATGCCTCTTCCTGTAAGGCGTAAATTTTACATTAAAAAAATTATATTCTTGTAAAAATCCCTGAAGGAGAAGTAATATTATCAGATGTAGAGGTGGAAAGTTCAACCCATTTCATGTTTTATCCAACAGTGTCTATATAAAAACGGGCTAAAAGAGAAGCGGGCCGAACAGTTTTAACATGTCAAAAGTCGCCAAACTCTAAGTTTTATGACAACCTCCTAAATCATTTTATTCCAAGATTTAGATTATTATTCTAAGGGGGACTTGTAATTCTAACCCATTTGGTGAGGGACCCTATTACAAAACGTAACCCTATAATTAATTTAGACCGAAATAACCATATACTTCACATGCCACCCAAAATTGGCAAAAGCCTGCAAAATTTCATATAACTCGCAACAAGTGCTCTATTTTCAGAAACTGTGTACTTTTCCTGACATTTTTAACGGCTTCTTTGACATTTTTGCGAAATGCAAAAATAGTATGGTTTTTCCCTTCTTATTTTTGTAATCATAATAACCAAATTAATTATAACTAAAAACATTTTTAGAAAAGAAAAAAGATGAGATGGATAAAAAGTATTTGTGCGTCAAACCAACCCATCTGGATCCGTATTAAAAAGTAAAACCTATAACCCATTACCCATCCATGTTGCCCAACTCCTATGAGAAAATGAAAACGACGAGTACCTGTGGTTTTATCATGTCAACTATCTGACACAATATGTCCTCAAAAAGAACAGGCTCTTGGGCCATACATTCCATCCTATGCAACTGTTCCTCATAGAAAAACTGTAATTCATTCCTTGTCAGCACACCATTTCCATCCAAATCTATGCACTTAAACCTGAAAACAATTTCATTCTTCATTATGACACGGGAAAATCTCTGTTATTTCAATAATGATCTAATATGTGTTTAACAGTCATACCAATACTCGAGACTAGGCTCAGATGATTTATCCTCTTCAGACAAAATAAAGTAAACAAAATCTTCGTATCCCATTTTCCCCTCGACTTCGCTCGTGAATTTTCTTGGAACCTAAGACATTACTAAATGATTAGCTTTTCAATCACGACAGCAAAAAGGGTCATTTTGTAACAAAATGATCCAAATGGGACACAAAGCCATCTTCTAATGACTCAAATGTACCAAAATAAGTACAATGCCTAAAACGGGACTAATGGAAAAGTAATTTTGTAGTTTAAGCATATAACCCTTGCAATTATAATTTTGTGAATGATGATTTACGATATATTTTTTTCCACTAACAATACACATCAGGCCGCTTTCAACCTGCTCAACCCATTTCCTTTTAAGCTATCATTTTCTTTGACTTAACCTTTTTGCCCCCTTAGGTATAAACCATAACCCAAACCAACCCATGCATAAAGAAGTGATGAAAATATATTAATTCTGCACGAAACTTACAAACCTGGGAGAATATTCTGTCAACAATCCTGTAGGTGAGTGCATGGTTACCGTACCGTATAAGGTTTTCTTTATCAATCAAGAAATCATGATCTGTGTCCAGCTCCCAGAACTTACAATATATTACATAGAAGTGTTCATAAGAGAAAAATCTGCAGGAAAAAAGATAGTATATTGCTTAGAAAACTATTAACCCTAATTACGAAAGGAATATACATATTGTTGAGCTAATGGCATTTCATACATGTGAATTAGGGGCGGATTTGGGCTATTTATCATCTCTAAAGGATCAAATGATTTAAGATAAAAAATCTAACTAAAAAGAACAGTCCAGATGGGTCGAGCAGGGGAAAGGGTTTAAAAGTCTTCTGAGATCTCTTTAAATGCACAAACCATTTTGATTTCTTTATTTAAAAAAACTTTAGACTGCTATGGGAATAATATAGTTTTGAAATAATATTGAAAATGTTAATTAAATATTTTTGTATTTTAATACCGGATATGATAATATGGGCAGGCTGACCTGTGCTAATACCATTTTGCCACCCCTAGGAACTTAATAGAACACATTTCGTATAACATAGTTGAACACACCCCTTTTGCATAAAAAGGACCATTTACGTACTCATTGAAACACTACAATTTTAGAAAAGTAACCCACTTTAGAAGACACTGACTATTACCTCAAAACTTTGTTTATGTCTTCTTCTTCATCAGCATGAAGCATTGCAGCAATTAAATTTCCACGTTTCAGCTCTCTGAGGGTAAGACGGCCATTACCCGCTCTATTCACGTAGTAAAATATTCTGTATATAACCGTTTCAGCTGAAAAAAATGACAACAGAAAGTAGACGTTAATACGAGTTAGCGAACAATACTCTTCCTGGATAATTATATATCAGAACTAAATAAGTAAAAGAAAAAGAGTAACCATATCTCTCTTGAAATTCAGGTGTGCTCTGTAAGAATTCCAACCCTGGATGTGTTGTCAAAAGTTCACGAAGTATTGGTTTGAAGTCCTCCTGTTGCAACAATTGAAGAAAAGAAAGATTATATTTTGATTCAAAAGTCAATATATCTATAACTTTCTAACAATATGTTAGATTTGTCTCTAAAATTCCAAAGAAGATATTGCTGTTTCAGTAGAAATTATCAGGTTTATTTCCATAAATTAGTAACGTTAAGAGTATTTTGCAACCAAAAAACCATAAACACCGCCTTTCAAAAATCATAATTTATAGGCAGATGCTATATTTATGTATGAGATGCTAAATTTATATTCTAATGTCATAATTTACATATGACAGAAAGCACAAAACCATCTTTTTTATTTACTGAGAAAAGATGACTAACTCGGGACAAACAAAAAAGAACCATGGTAATTATCCAAAAAACCAAATTATTATACATAATTGACTAATTAAAAAAAGTAACAACTCTGAAGTCTAAAAATAGACCAAATAAAGTGGTGATGGAATTTGAGTAAGAAGGATGACCTGAGTCAGATATCTCAAATCGGGCTGTTTTAGTAATGTAAATATCTGAGTTGCTATGTCTTTTGTCAGCATGTTACCATGAACCCAAAAATCCACAAATGCATCCCTAGAAGCATGTTAAAGACAAATTCAAGTAATATATTAGCATCATTAAGCGAAACAGGAATAAATATAATAAGATGAGTGGTTGAATAAAAATATTAACCTGGTTACAACACCAGTGTTGCCAACGTCTATCTTTTTAAAAAGAGTGGAAGAGAAGAATGATGGCAGCATGCATATTTCCTTTGTAACAGGTTTGAATTCTGTTCATTCAAACAACGATTAGCAAATTCCATATTATCCCAACAACTTCATTGTCTATATAAAGTAAAGTACAAATAAATTAACAGCTTACCATCCAACGAGAGACCATTGGCATGACCATAGAAGAATTGGTTACTTCTAAACAAACAACGTTCTTTTAGTTCATTCGGAGGTGGACGCCCATTCTGAAAGTAAAACTGAAACCATTGCAACTACTTAAGTTAGAACCATGACATTAAAGGAACCATCCTACAAGCTATACAGACTAATATCACAAGTGAGTTATGTTTCGCTTTGAAAAGGATCAAATGGATCCAAAAAATAAGTTAAAAGACTGAAGGGTTAAAAGTTGCCAAAAGTGTTACAAAGGGGATTTAGGGATGCAATCTTCTAAACAGCTTTATGCATAAATTGTACTAGTTTCTGTGATCGTGTTTTAGAAAATATTTAACTACTCGTATAAAATTAATGAACTATAGAATTTGGACAATAAGGGCTCAGGTTAAACCTGGCCCCATCTTCACCTGACTAAAAAGGTAACCATTTTTACTCGGTCGACAGGCGGATTTTCCCATCTGCTACAAGCTATAGAACTAAAAATCCAAAAATTTGGACAATAAGTGATTCAGATTCATCTAACCATTTTGACCCTAAACAAAAAAAATAGAATTGGCCTAAACCCGAATGAAGTGTTTTCCCTAACCTGACTGACGCCGTACAACCTCCTAAACTGCTTTACGCAAAACATTACATCAACATTGTAACAATGTAGTCGTGTAATCATGTTTAACAATCAAGTATAAAAAAAACTGAAAAAGTCAGACATAAAAGTGTTTCAAGCCAACTTGACTCATATCAGCCAAAACAACAGAAGTACCAATTTTGACCAAACCTGCTACTCTGTTGGTCACTGTTCCCGGACCCGACAGACAAACCCATTTTCTCATGTATACTACAAGCTATGCAAACAAATCAGTAATTAGACTAGGTTTCTTTCTGCTATCAAACCTGAGGTATTAACTCTTTTACTGGTTCGCTAAGTAGTTTCAGAGGAGAACCAAGAACCGAAGGGCCTGCCCTGTGCTTTGTTATACGAGGAGAACCAGAAGAACTTCTTGGCGAAAGTGGAGGCACAGAGTTGTTAGAAGCAGACTTTGGGCTTGAAGTTGCTCCAGATACATTCAATGGAACACCTGACTTAGCCTTATTTAGCAAGGACTTCACCTATATCATTATCCAGAGTATAACAAGTATGAGTAGTTTGTCACTAACTGAAAAATAGACTGACCGCACTACACAAGTAACTTTTAGCTCATAACATACCGAATTTATTTATATAAAACGGAAGCTATAATGTGCACATAAGGGATGCTGGAGACCGTAATACTAAGTTAGAATTCGCATATAGCTTATAGTTACATTTAAACAATGTAGAGGACTTTCTATCTACTGCCTGTGATAAGATGTTAGGTCAACATAAAAAATAAGGCAAATTTCTGCATAATTTGTGCTAAATATAGGTATATACCACAAAAACGATACTAGTAATGTAACTAAGAAATATAACAGCTATAAGGGAGTTATATGCTTCAGCAGTCATCACAAAACCAATAAACACATAGCTGAAACAATTAGTAGAATTTCTGACCATGCAATGCATTATAGAGTTAATCTCCTCAACATATCCACCCTTAACCATGGATAATGGACTTATTCACCAAACAACTAAATAGCAATTAAGATGTCCTTTTTTGGTGTTTTTCCGGTTGACTTTCTGTACTAATTTAAGTTTTCAGATACATGAATGGTTTGATTTGATTAAATATATCTGTGTGTCTCCTTAAACATATCAAATGACATTTATTGAAAGATATATGTAACAATTACAAAACAGTTTGACCAAATAGACCTTATCTCTTAAGCTCCCATTAATGTGAAAAGTACTTCTCATACTACCAAATTCCATTAAATAACCATATCCTTTAGAAAACATACCAGCTATCATTACTTCTAGGATAGCTTATTAAAACTATATACCTACTAACCGCAAGCAGTTTGGAACTACTTATTCAAAACAACTTATTTCACTAACAAATAATCAGCCAAATAATTTGGTCACAAAAACGCCTAACAAACAATCAAATAAGCAGTTTCTGGGATTGCTTACTAAAACTGCTTATCTTGCTACCACGTTTTTTGGGTAACCACGGTTTCCGACCTTTTGGCCGACTAATCCACAGAGTCTGAACTCACCGCCACACGGATTCGAAGCGGGTAAAGCCCTCCCTTTTCTGGTTGCCACGTTAGAAATGAGCACTTTTGAACTACTTGTTCAAAACAGCTTATTTCACTCACATTTAATCACAAGAGTTTGCTTCAGAAAACACTCCTAAATAATCACATTAAGCACTTTGTATAAACAATCCCAAACGCCTCCATAATTCGCAATCTGATACAACCACACCCAACTATCACATTTTCCTAACTTAAAGGTACTAAGATTATATCATTAAATTCCACGATTAATACAACTATCATAACATCACCTTATAATCCATAACATTAAAAACACAAATATTTAAAATAAAAGATTACAGAAACATAATAATAATTACCAGAACAGTAGTTTCGGGCAATGAAAGCCATTGATCAAACATTTTCTCAACAACGTAAGAATTCGACTTAATCGCCAATGACGACACTTCATTTAGCTGTAATAATTCCGGGTCAAGAAAACCCATTTCACCAATACAATCAATATCCATTTTTAGATCCCAAATTTATCCCTAAAAAAACAAAACTAAACAAACCCCTTTTGCACATCAATCAATTAACCTTTCAATCGCATAACCCATTCGGGAATTTGATTCTTGTCAATGAATTGATTGTTTTTGAAAATTGGGGAAAATGGGCTGGTAAATTGGGGATTTTCAAATTTAGGCATAAAAAATCAAATTTATGCAAACCAGTTTTGCATACGGATCAGATATTCATTGAATTGAATAACCCATTTGGGAATTTGAATCTTGTTGATGAATTGAATGTTTTTGAAAATTGGGGATTAGGGTTAGTGGGATAAAAGTGAAGTGGGTTATGTAAAGATTGAATTGGGGGAAATTTGAGAGTGATGAAATGGAAATGAAGGTTATGGTGGTGATGATATGGGGGGAAGACAACGTATGAGTGCCAATACAAATCTTTCTCCTTTCTATAAAGGGGGTGTTTGTTTTGTAAAACTTATTTTGAAGCTTTTCAAGTTTTATAAGCTTATATAAGCTGAAAAGTTTCAAAATAAGCCACAAAAAATGAACCTGTGAAACGTAAGCCTAAAATCAAATAAGCAATAAGCCGGCTATAAAAACCGAAACAATCACTCTCTAAGGTGCATTAGCTTTCACATAGGAATTCAATCTCTTACTAAATCAACCGTTATATACCGGTAACAGCGACTACCAAACCAACGCTATGATATAACTCACTAACACAAACATACCACACAACACACTCACACACACGCACATATAACCAAACATTGTAGATGGTATGTAAAACGTGATTAGAGTGGGTTAAGTTGGTTGTGTTGTTTGGTTTTCCGTTAAGATCGGTAAAAACCCCATGAGAAGAGTAGTTATCTGTAGTCAGCGTAATACTTAAACAAACCAAGGAATGTTATTCCCTGTATGTGATCGCAAATGCGCAACTGTTAACTCTGTTGAGAGCCGAAGCATTATGATAGATCTATCGGGGTAGCTCCCCAGTGTGTGTACTGTTTATGTGTGTGACATCATGGTAGGTTTAGTTGGCGCGACACTATTACTGTTTGGATAACGTGCTTGTAATTGGTATTCATGTGCACTATTGTCCTACGCTATTATTCACAGCTTCGTGGTTTAACTCCTAAACCTACGAGCTCACCAACTTTATGTTGACGTTTTCGAGTATCCATTTTCAGGTGTTAAGAATGAAGTTACCATAGAAGGTTGAGTATTTGGCCTGGCCTAGCAGACATAAGACAAGACCCTTCCGGACTGAGTTCCAGAAGAGTTATGCATTCAGCTTATTACCTTAAGATTTTATCATTTTGTGAACTTATGTATTACGACTTGTTTCACCCGACTTTTGGGATTATTGTAACTTGACTTATGATGTGATGTTGAAATTTAGTACTTCTCTATTCAGACACCTTGTGTTCTTGACTATGAGGTCATACCCCGTAAATGCCATTCCGCTGTGCCATTTTTGGGGTGTGACAGATTGGTATCAGAGACCAAGGTTATAGAGAGTTATAGAGAATTAGGTAGTTTAACCTAGACTATAACCTAAGAATCCTCATATAGTTTGCATTATAGGAACTACGTGTGCGATTATGTGTATAGTATGACATGAAGTGACGATGATAATTAAATGCAGCTTGATGCTATCTTAAAAATTCCTGGCCAACATTTTTACGATAACATGATGTGGCATGGACTTATCAAATTCATGGATTGTCAGATAGGAAGTTAAGTGTAGTAGCACGAAACGTATACCGACCTATCCTACCTATCTCCTATCTAACGTTTACCAATGTCCTACTTTGTAGAATCATGCCTCCAAAAAGGTCGACTCGAGTTAACCGAGGGGTGGAAGAACTGGTGGGCGAGGAGGTAGAGGAGGTGGTCGCGACACTGAGAACAACAACAACGACAATGTGAACCCTGACCTTTCCGCCATGATCGCCGAGCAACTACAATCATTGCTACCCACTATCGTCACCCAAGTTGGCGATCACATCAGTAACCTAGGAAACAATGGAAGCGGGAATGACCATGCAGACAATGGCACTGGTAGTGACCACAACGATAATGGCAACAACAACAATAGTGGCAAAGGATGTTCGTACAAGGAATTTACAGCATGCAAACCAGTGGACTTTGATGGTAGTGGAGGAGCGTTAGTGTACACAAGATGGATTGAAAAAATGGAGGCAGTAATGGACATAAGCGAGTGTGCAGCTCACCAGAGGGTGAAGTACGCTGCAAGCTCGTTCACATGAAAGGCTCTGACATGGTGGAACACGCCAATCCAGGCCAGAGGAAGAGAAGCCGCCATGAGAATGAGTTGGGATGACCTTAAGGCATTACTAAAGGAGGAGTATTACCCAAACAACGAGATGCAGAAACTAGAGCATGAGTTCTACAACCATGCTATGGTAGGTACCGGTCACGCAGCTTATACAGATCGATTCTATAAGCTTGCTAGACTGGTACCTCACATGGTCAATCCAAGAGAATTGATAGGTTTGGTCCCTGAGATTCGCGGGATGCAGAAACTAGAGCATGAGTTCTACAACCATGCTATGGTTTGGTCCCTGAGATTCGCGGGATGGTGAGAGCGACCGAGCCTCCTACGATTCAAAGTACGATACTAAAATCTGCAACCTTAACAGACGAAATGGTCAGGAATGGGATGTTGTCCAAAAATGGTGATAAAAGGAAGGCCGTGAGCGAGCCAAGTAAACAGGGAGGTGCAAAGGGTGACAATAAGAAAGCGAAATGGGGAAAAGGATTTGTGGCAGCAACCACGGACAAGAAACGTTATGTGGGCTCTCACCCTAAGTGTGCCAAATGTAACTACCATCACCCGAAGACTATGCCATTCCGAGTGTGTTTCAATTGCAAACAAGGTGGTCACATAGCAAAAGATTGTCGGGCAGTAACTAAACAAGTGACACCAGCGAATGCTGTTAACCCAAGGGCATGTTATGAGTGTGGGAACCCGGATCATCTTCAGAATGCATGTCCTAGGTTGAATGGGACACGAGGGCAAGTGCAGAACAACCAGAATCAGGCTTTAGTAGTTTGTGGAAACAATGCAAACCGTGGTAACAATGGTAACCCAACTCGTGGTCGGGTATTTGTGATGAATGCAGAAGAAGGACGCCAGGACCCGAACATTGTGACAGGTACGTTCTCTTTAAACGACCACTATGCTACTATGATGTTTGATTTTGGTGCCGATTATAGCTTTGTGTCCACCAAATTCATGCCTCTGTTAAATGTGGAACCTAGTAGACTAGGCTTTAGTTACGAAATTGAAATAGCAAATAGTCAAAGGGTAGAAACAAATAAGATCGTTCGCGGATGCAAACAAGAGTTAGAAGGCTACACCTTTAGCATCGACTTATTACCATTCGGACACGGAAGCTTCGACGTGATTGTGGGAATGGACTGGTTGTCCAAACATAAGGCTGAAATAGTGTGCCATGAGAAAATGGTCCGAATACCACTACCAAATGGAGAGTTACTTAAGTGTTGGGAATAAAATGTTCAAGTCAAAGAGCCTGCCAGATGAAGTATTAAGCCTGCTAGTTGATTTTGAAGAAGTTGAAGTTATACTAACAGTACCTTCTGGGTGAAAAGGTACTGCTAGTTAAAGAAGGTCCTGCCAAGTTGAAGATCAAGTTGATAGATAATTATTTGTAGATATTTAGTTGTATTATTAGTCTTTGTACAATGTAACACGTAAAGTAGAAGTAGTTCAGTCTTCTATGTTGTGCAGAAGATAATACTGAGTAGTTTACATTGAAAGTTGTAATTAGTAGGTTAGAAAGTCCAAGTATCTTATTATAATTTACAACCTGACAACTTGTAATAAGGGGTCCTTATCCTATAAAAGGATCCCTTAGTCACCACCTTTGAAATATCCCTTCAACTAATAACTTTGTAATATCCAAAACAGAACAACCTCTCTAGTAACTTAGTTACAAATTTACAAATCCTTTAACAAATCAAAGATTCAAGGTTACCTTTGTAATCCTGGTGATAGTTAGATCATCCGTATTATTTCATAAATAATATTGAATCATTTTGTGTTATTCAAGTTGTGTTCATTGTTCATTATAACTCACGTTTACATTTTCACCACCTTTGTTTCTTTTAAGTGTGTTATAGTAAATTCCGCGTACTAAAGCACATTCATTCCTAAATATCCCAAACACATTATTAAGATTAACATCCCAAGTGTTTGTATAATCCTTCACAAGTGGTATCAGAGCCAGGCTGATATTTACGATTTAAAAGAACAATGGACGTTGAACACATTCAAACCAATGTGGCTGCGAAACTTCCATTACTCAAACAGAATGAGTTTGATATGTGGAGACTGAGGGTAGAACAATACTTCCAAGTGCAAGACTATGCACTTTGGGAGATCATTGAACAAGGAAACTCATTCAAACCTACAATCACCACCTCCACAGTGAACGATGCAATAGTAACAAATATGCAAGTGAACCCAACAACCGCAGAAGAAAGAATCCAAAAGAGAAATGATCTTAAGGCCAGGAGTATGCTTCTCATGACTATTCCAAATGACCAGCTTTTGATCTTCAACAAGTACAAATGTGCTAAAACCCTTTTTCAAGCTATTGTGGCTAGATTTGGTGGAAATGATGCCACCAAGAAAACTCAAAAAATCTCCTCAAACATCAGTTTGAAAACTTTACAGCCACAACAAATGAGTCTTTGGACAGCATGTTCAATAGACTACAAAAGCTTTCAAGTCAGTTAGCCATTCATGAAGTGCTGATATCTCAAGAAGACTTAAACTCCAAATTTCTTAGGAGTTTACCCTCTGAATGGGCCATGCATGTCATTGTCTGGAAAAACAAACCAGATATTGATCAAATGAGTCTTAATGATCTTTACAACAACTTCAAGATAGTAGAGCATGAAGTGAAGAAGTCTACTGGTTCAAGCTCAGGGAATATGGCCTTTGTTTCATCTCCAAGCACCTCAAGGATAGTGGATGAAGAAAAAGATGGTAGAGAAGAAGGTACTGCCAACACAAATTTTGGTACTGCCAATACTTCTAGCAGTACCAAAACAATTCTAGATGAAACAATTGGTTGTGCTTTCCTGACATCACAGCACAATGGTTCCATATTGACTTTTGAAGATATTCAAGAGATCAATGATGATGATCTTGAGGAAATGGACATAAAGTGGCAACTTTCACTTCTGAGCATAAGGGCTAAGAAATTACTGATGAGGACTGGAAAGAAGATTATCATAAATGGTAATGAGCCTGCTGGGTATGACAAGTCTAAAGTGGAGTGCTACAACTACCACATGAAGGGTCACTACTCAAGAGAGTGTAGAAGACCAAAGAAGCAGGATGATAAGGGAAGAGGTTTTGAGAACAAGAACAAGGGAAGCTTTGAGAAGAAAGGAAGTTTTGAGAACAAGAGCAAGGCTGTGGAAATCACTGAGCCTAAAGCTATGGTAGCTATTGATGGGATGGGTTTTGATTGGAGCTTTATGGGTGAAGAGGAGTCAACTTCAGATGAAATGGCTTTAATGGCTTTCTCCAATCCTGAGGTACAAATTACTAAATGTTCTAATACGTGTAAAGTTTTTGAAGAATTACAAACTTTAATAAAACTTTATGATGAGCTGAAAGTAGAACAAAGTAAAACTCATCAAGACCTATTTAATCATAAGTGTGGTATGGCCAAACTTGAAAAGCAGATAATCCATTTTAGGGAAAATGAACTCACTTTTTCTGACACAAAAGCCATTCTTAACAAGGAAATATTTTTGAAAGATGCTGAAATAAACCTGTTAAGAACTAAGTTTGCTAAAGTGAAATTGACAAAGGATAATATTCAACTAACTGTTACCACATTAGAAACTGCTTCTGACTGTACTAGAAGCATAGTTGAAAATCAAATGAACAAGAGAATCAAATCTGGGATTGGATACAAGACTTGTCCACCTCCTTACAGAGGAATCCCTTGTCCCCCAGGTTTAGATCTTGCAGAATCAGGTTTACATGAATTCACCAATAAACCACTAGAGAAACCTATAGAGAAAAGTGAACCTTTTGAGAATGCTAGTGTTGCTTCACTCTCTAACAAAAAGGTGCTCACTGATAAGAGCTCAGATGCTCCAATTATTGAAGATTGGACATCTGATGATGAGGAAAAAGAGACTGTTTCAAACAAAGGAAACAAAGTAGGACCACCCAGTCCTAAAAGTGTAGAGATTATGACAAAGGCTAAAACTGTTCTGAAAACAGTTGAAAGTTGTGCTAAGTGTAATAGCAAACCTAGAGGTAGCCAGAGAAATTGGAACAATGTTAAGTCACACCAACTTGGTGATGATTTTGTTATGTACAATAAGGCCTGCTATTATTGTGGTAGTTTTAATCATACTCATGCTTATTGTAACAATTGGGTTTCTGGGAGTAAATCAAGGTCTAAAACAAATGGAACAAACCCCAGAAAAAGTTTTGTGAAGTCTAACACACCAAAAGTTAATCATACTGTTAGACCAAATAAGCCTGTTAACTCAAAACCAACTACTAAGGGTGCAAGAAATACTTTCAAACATGCACCAAGAGTTGTGAAAAGCCCCATTGAAAAGAAATATGTGGTTAAAACACAAGACTGGAGACCAAAACCAAAAGGTCCTGCTAGACCAAATGGTACTGCCAAAATTGGTACTGATAGACCAAGGACCACTAAATGGGTTAAAAGGGAAAATGCTGTTAAGTCCTCAGCATGTTGGATATGGAAACCACTCCAATCAAAAGGAGCATCAACAGTCCTAAAGAGGTTTGATTACATTGATGCAAGAGGCAAACCCAAGTCAGTTATGGCTTGGGTACCCCAAGGAAACTAATATGTTTATATATGTGCAGGAACATTCAACTGATATTGCTGATCAAGGATATGTAGATAGTGGATGTTCAAGGCACATGACATGCAACATGTCTTACCTCACAGACTTCAAATCATTTGATGGAGGATATGTTACCTTTGGGGGAGGAATCAAAGGAAAGATTACTGGTAAAGGTACAATCAAAACCAGTAAATTAGATTTTGAAAATGTGTACTTTGTGAAAGAGCTTCAGTTTAATCTCCTCAGTGTCTCACAAATGTGTGACAAAAAGAACAATGTTCTCTTTACTGACAATGAATGTATGGTTCTTTCTTCTGATTTTAAAAATTCCTGATGAAAGTCAGATTCTTCTTAAAATCCCAAAAAGGAACAATATGTACAGTGTTGATTTAAAGAACATTGATCCTAAGGAGAGCTTAACTTGTCTAGTAGCAAAAGCCTCATTGGATGAATCTATGTTATGGCATAGAAGGCTTGGTCATATAAACTTTAAAACAATCAATACAATTGCAAAATATGATTTGGTTAGAGGTTTACCCAAAAAGATTTTTCAAAATGACCAAACCTGTGTTGATTGTCTAAAAGGCAAACAACATAGAGCTTCTTGTAAGCCCAAGACCCATAACTCAATTTCTCAAGCTTTATACATGCTTCATATGGATCTTTTTGGTCCTACTAATGTGAGTAGCTTGAATGGTAAAAAATATTGTCTTGTAGTTACTGATGATTACAGCAGATTTTCTTGGGTTTTCTTTTTAAGATCTAAGCATGAAACTAGTGAGATCCTTAAGTCTTATATAACTGAGGTAGAAAACCAAGCTGATAAGAAAGTAAAAGTAATTAGATGTGACAATGGGACAGAATTCAAGAATAGGGTTATGGATGAATTTTGACAAAGAAAAAGGAATAAAAAGAGAATTTAGTGTAGCTAGAACCCCACAGCAAAATGGAGTAGCAGAAAGGAAAAATAGAACACTAATAGAGGCTGCTAGAACAATGTTAGTAGACTCTAAGTTGCCTATTTCATTTTGGGCTGAAGCAGTAGGTACTGCTTGTTATGTGCAGAACAGGGTTCTTGTGATTAAACCCCATAAAAAGACTCCTTATGAACTTTTCTTTGGTAGAACACCATCTTTAAGTTTTATGAGACCTTTTGGATGTCATGTCACTATTCTCAATACCAAAGATCATCTAGGAAAGTTTGAAGGAAAAGCTGATGAAGGCTACTTGATAGGGTATTCTTTGCAAAGTAAGGCCTATAGGGTGTATAATAGTTGCACTAGGCTAGTAGAAGAAAATCTGCACATTGAGTTTCAAGAGAAACTTCCAAATGTTAAAGGCATTGGGCCAGATTGGATGTTTGACATTGATAGGCTTTCAGAATCTATGAATTATGTGCCTGTTACAGGTACAAATACTAATGATAATGCAGGTTTTGAAGACAATGTTGAAACACCTGAAGATCAAGATTACATCTGGATGCCAATTTGGAAAGGATTGGATTTATCTTCAAGTCATGAAGAACCTTCAAATACAACAAATGAAGGTGTTGAAGATGATCATGGAACTCAGGGTCAAGAGAATCAAGAAAGTAGTGCAAATGAAAATGGTACTGCTAGTTCACCAGATGGTACTGCCAGTTCACAAGTTGGTACTGCTGAACCATTAAATGTTCAATCAGATGATTCTTTACCAGAAGAAGTGGGGATTGGAAATCTTCCACTTACCTATGAAGTTCCTACAACACACAACACAAGAATTCTCAAAGATCACTCCATTGATGATGTGATTGGCAGCATTGATTCTGGTGTTAGAACAAGAACTCAAGTCTCATCTTCAGACCAAGAAGGGTTTATCTCATCTGTTTATGAAGAAAAGAATCATGAAGTTGCCAACATATGCCTGTTTTCATGTTTTCTCTCACAGGCTGAACCCAAAAACATTAACAAAGCCTTAGATGATCCAAGTTGGGTTGAAGCAATGCAAGAAGAGCTTCTTCAATTCAAGCTTCAGAAGGTTTGGAAACTGGTTGATTTGCCCAAAGGTCACTGGGAAATTGGAACCAAATGGGTGTTCAGGAATAAGAAAGATGAAAGGGGGATAGTGATCAGAAACAAAGCAAGATTGGTGGCCCAAGGGTATACTCAAGAAGAAGGGGTAGATTATGAAGAGGTTTTTGCTCCAGTTGCAAGACTTGAAGCAATCAGACTATTCTTGGCCTATGCTTCTTTCATAGGCTTCACTGTTTACCAAATGGATGTCAAGAGTGCCTTTCTGTATGGTACTATTGGAGAAGAAGTGTATGTTTCTCAACCTCCAGGCTTCATTGATGCAGAGTATCCAGACAAGGTGTATAGGGTTACCAAGGCTCTTTATGGTCTACACCAAGCTCCTAGGGCATGGTATGAAACATTGGCCTTCTATTTATTGGAAAATGGATTTCAAAGAGGCAAGATTGATCCAACTTTGTTCATCAAAAGAACCAAGAAAGACATCTTGCTGGTGCAAATTTATGTTGATGACATTATCTTTGGATCCACAAACCAAGACTTGTGTGTAGAGTTTGAAAAACTTATGCATAGTAAGTTTGAAATGAGTTCCATGGGGGAACTTACTTTCTTTCTGGGTCTCCAAGTGAAACAATCAAATGAAGGCATATTTATCAGCCAAGATAAGTATGTAGCAGAGATCTTGAGGAAATTTCAGTTTGCAGATTCTAAGGTTGCAAGTACACCAATGGATTCAGAAAAGGGGTTACTAAAAGATGCTGAGGGTGAAGATGTGGATTTGCACAATTATAGATCAATGATTGGATCCTTGATGTACCTTACATCATCAAGACCAGATATCATGTTCTCAGTATGTGTATGTGCAAGGTTTCAAGTACATCCCAAAGTTTCTCATCTCACAGCAGTCAAAAGGATCTTTAGATATCTCAAGGGTCAACCTAGGTTGGGTCTATGGTATCCAAGGGAATCATCTTTTGACTTGGTGGCTTATTCTGATAGTGACTATGCTGGTGCAACCTTAGACAGAAAATCCACAACTGGTGGATGTCAATTTCTTGGCTGCAGACTCATATCATGGCAATGCAAGAAGCAAACAATGGTGGCCAACTCTACAACTGAAGCAGAATATGTTGCTGGTGCAAGTTGTTGTGGGCAAGTTCTTTGGATCCAAAATCAAATGCTTGACTATGGGTACAATTTTCTTAACACCATTATTTACATTGACAACAACAGTACTATTTGTATCATTAAAAATCCAGTTCAACATTCAAAAACAAAACACATTGAAATCAGACACCATTTCATAAGAGATTGCAATGAGAAA
Organism: Artemisia tridentata subsp. tridentata; assembly: GCA_021014915.2. Classification (NCBI taxonomy): domain Eukaryota; kingdom Viridiplantae; phylum Streptophyta; class Magnoliopsida; order Asterales; family Asteraceae; genus Artemisia; species Artemisia tridentata. Next base: position 394,652,665 of record CP139504.1, read on the forward strand.
AGGTTAATACAAGTTGTCAAAATTGATTCAGAAAATAATTTTGCAGACCTTCTCACCAAAGCTTTTGATTTAGGTAGATTTAAATACCTGGTAGGAGGTATTGGAATGATTAATCTTTGAAAAACATGTGTTTTTGTACATAAAATAACTGGTACTGACTCTTAAACATGGTACTGCTAGTTAGTCAAAAGGTACTGTCAGTTCATAATTGGTCCTTCTAGTATAAAGTTTGCTCTGTTTTGTTCATCTTGATAATTAAATGTTTACAATGCTATAAAACAAGTGCTTTGCTGATGCGTGGTTTTGCAACCTTACAACAGGTTTTACCTCTCGAGGGATCTCAAGAGGCTTACAACCCCACCAGGCAGTGTACCTGACCGATGTAGTATAGTGTAGTGGTAAGTACGGGGGATTGATCGTTCTCCACAGGGAATAGTGTTCGTTAGGTATGAAAAACTACTCTAATAGGTCTAAGGGTTGAGGAAGATTCTTTTTTGTGTTTTTATATTTTTATGAAAGCAAGTAAAATCTTGGGTTTGAAAGAGTGGGCGAAATTAGTTGCTAGTCAACTAACCCAAATTACTACGAATGCAAATAAAATAAATAACTGAAAATAAAAAGTTGGTGAAAACTTATGTGTAGAGAAATGTGTTCACTTAGATTTCCTTACTCCCTAACTATCTTTTACCGGTTGATTAGTGTGTATTAGTTGCGTGGATGACAGGTGTATTCCTTAATACCAATCGTGGGGTGGCGTACGTACTTCCCCAACTCTACAAGCTCCTACTTCACTCCTATGTCGAGCCGGCTAGGAAGCTCCTAACATGGGATCACTAGAATTCGCTTGTGCATTAAATACAACCATAAAAACCTTTAGTACGCATTTGGTTCATGTTTCTTAAGACGTTCAAGCAAGTTACCGAATAGGAAGTTAGCCAGTTTTCTTAAGCCTAACATAGATAAACAATCATCCAATACAACTAATAACACACTAATAACCAATAATCAATAGCTAGGTTTCATTAGATCTAAGCAAACACAAGATAAATCTAGCCTAGCATGTTAAACAAAAGACAAGAACAAGATAAAATCAAACAACACATAGACATATTGAATGATTAATTGATAACTTATCTTCAATGTAACATGGAAGATCTCAAGGCAAAAAGCCTTGAAAAAGATGCTAAAATCGTCTTAGGGTTTTCTCCCAAAAATTCCACACTAAGTTCTCCACTAATGACAAAGAATTGCAAAACTATATATAGATTTTTACATCTGACGGCGTCACCTTATGGAGTGTGACGCCGTCACCTCGCCGCTTCTAGGGTTCCCGGATGGCCTTCTTGACACCGTCCCTCTTTAGCTCTCCAAAATCCGTTCTGGCTTATCAAGGCTTGACGCCGTCAGACCTTGAACGTGACGCCGTCCCTCTTTGAATTAAGCCGTGACGCCCTTGATCAGGTTAAAGCGTGACGCCGTCAGAATTCACATGCAATTTTCACTGGCTTATCATGAGTAAATTTCACATCCACCTTTTCTTGCCAAGCCATGACGCCGTCCAGGGTAAAATCTGACGCCGTCAAAGGTAACTTTTAGCCGATTTTTGAGACTTTGTCGTTTTCTTCACTTTTATGCTCCAAAAACGTCCAAAATGCCTCCTTTTCCAGATTTCTCCTCAAAAGTACCTAAAATGACAAAAGGAACGATTTAGGGCAATATTTGATCAAATAAATACGATTTAGGGCTTAAATGACCTCTTAAAAGCGGTACACTTTTCGCTTCATCAAATACCCTTACACTTGAGATTTGCTTGTCCTCAAGCAAATATGCTTTTATTCTAATCAAAATACAAGTTAGGGGTCATTTAATGCAAACATAAAAGTAATTACAACAAATAATCGTTCCACTTCAATCATAATAAGCACGGAGATTATAAACTAGCACCTCACAAGTAGTGTTTAGATACTCACATCTCTCAAGTGTCATCAAAATAAATCTCATAAATGAAAACGGATAATATCTCTCACTACCTGTCATAGCAAATAGATTACCATAGGCTTGGGAAAGGATCGAAAACCTCCTCCACTAGGCGTAAGCACCAAAGATAAACTATCAAAGAGGGCTTTTAAACGGGTTATAACGTTAGGTGTAGGGAAAAGGAAAACACGGTTTTGTTGGATAAATGATATTTTACTGGTGGCGAGTTAAAGATCTTGATTAATTACATGTACTATACAATGTTGCTAAGCCAAGACTCGACTCAATCTTAAGCTAGAAACAAAATAACAAAATAACAAAAACATAAAAATAAACATAAAATGAAACGGGATGGTAGTCCGTATGTTTTTTCTATTTTTCTTTTTCTCATTTTTTTTTTTTTTTGATTTTTTCGATTTTTTTTTTTTTCATACACTCTTGCCCTACCATCCAAAATAATACATCATAGGGGCATTGCATTCCCCTTACACTTGAACTTTTACATAACTTTACAATTAACTAATCTAATGACTCGAATTAAGATAATCGAAAACTTGGAGTACTTTTAAAATATTTAGCACATATGGGGGTAATAAATGATGTTCTTCCCCATTACTCCATTACACTAGTACTTTACCCATGAGTCCCAATCGTCCCAAAACAATATGTACAAAGATATGACTCGACTTAGCAACCATGTAATCAACTAGATAATTAACTAAGGGTTTAAACAAATGTTGACAATAATGCACTAAAATTGAGTGCATACAAGGTAGGCTAAGGCGATTTGGGTGTACATTTAAGTGGGGTGTAAACAAATTCTTCCTTTAAGTAAAATGCTTAAAGGTCGAAACGAAAAGATAGGCTCTGAGGGGTGTACTAGGGGTATCGTGTACTAAAAATGAGTACAACGCAAAGGGTGTGGGAGAATTACTTGACCAATGTAGCCAACGTAATTATAACAAAAACACAGGTGTAAAACAATGGGTTAATCCTAATGCCTCTTATCATGTAGTAAATCTAACTACACGAATGTAGTCTCACTTGTGGCCTTGGAATGGTCCTAACGCAAGTTCTAGAATCTAAGTGCTACCGGTACACACATCATAGCATAAATGCTTTTCCTACCAATTCTAGAGGCGAACCTCACATATTTGGGGGTGGAAAATTTTTTTTGTGGTACGGTTTTTGTGCTAGTCATATAACTCCTATCCATGAGACGCTCATTAAGATCAAAGTTTCACTCCTATATGTTGTAAAAAATTTTAAATTTGGCACTAAAATTACCTTAACAAGTATTTCTCTCAGTTTTATTACACATCTACTATTAAACAAACAAAAATCAAGCGTAATAGCATTCTCTAAAATCGTACTTTTACCCTCCCCTTACACTTAAGATGAACATTGTCCCCAATGTTCAAATAACAAGATGTAAAAGCATAAAGTAAAAGAATGAAATCAAATACTCCCCTGATTCGCTCGGTGGATAATGAAGTAACACGGTTAGATCTTCTTCCAAAGTAATGTTGAAGCTCCATGACTAATGCATCGCCATAAGCTTGATTCAAAACATTTCCTTGTCCAAAATAACCTGTTAAACCTGAGAAAACAAACACGAAAACCTGCATAACATCGGCGGGATAAATCTATATATAAGGATATAATGCTTGTGGAATGATAATTTTGCAGATTCCTGGAGATTATAAGTTGGAGATTTAATAAAAACTTTTTTAAAAACAAAACTTTCAAAAATTTCTGAAAATTAAATCTGACGCCGTCAGGTTATAAACCCTGACGCCGTCAGAAATGACCTGACAAAAATTCTCATTTTAAGTTTCCGGAAAATTTCTAGAAAAACCTTTACCTTACTTCCTGGAAATCCTGCAAAACATCATTATGACTCGATACAAGCATTTGACTCAAACAAATACGAATATGTATGTTAATTTAATATTATTACGATTCATGTTCATATGTGTTCTAATACACCAATTTAGATTTCTCTTACACTTATCTTTTGCAAAATACCTTTATATGTAGTTAAGACGAAGTTAAAAACAAAATAAAGCATTTTCACAAATTACTTTTGAACATGAATCAATACTAATAAAAATTAAACACACATACGGAAACAAATTAAAAACAAACAAACAAACAAATAAACACACAAAGCAAATAAATAAAATAAAGCTTGGGTTGCCTCCCAAGAAGCGCTTTTCTTTATTAACGAGTCTTGTAGCTAGACTCAAAGTCACTCTACCCTATATAAGTGAGCTCGTCATCGAGGACGTCTTTAGGGTTAAGCTTGGATTGAAGTTTCCTATTGGTCCGCTTAGTACGATATATCTTTTCAAACTTCTCTCCATCCGGGTCATACAATGTCATCTTAATATGCCATGACCCATCTCCATCTTTGGGTGGTTTGTCCCAATTCCATTTATGATCATCTTCCTCACAAGTCCACTTATTCATTCCTAGGTTAATTGGCAAAACTCCTAGGAACTCAATCATCCTTCTAAAAACTAGAGGGTCTTCAAATGGATCCAATTCGGTGTCCCTAGCCAAGAGTTGTTCTACCGTATGTGTTCGGTTCACAAAGTCCTCTTCTAGGTAAAATGGGCGTTGGGGTCCTATGAAGCCTCTATCTATCCAAGGTCCATATCTAGATGGTCTCCTATTCAACTCTAACCAATGGGGTGTCGGTTCATCACTAGTATCATAAGCATGTTTCTTCACATCATAGACTGACCAAGTATCTCCTTCTCCTACCGCTATCTTAGATTCCTTACAATCAATCATAGCACTAGCGGTCGCCAAAAATCCTCTACCTATCAACAAGGGGCATGTAGGGTCGCTAACCATATCAAGGACGTGGAAATCGGCTAAAATGGTTAGTTTTCCAATGTGCACTAACACGTCCTTAACTACTCCAACTGGGTAAGCAACACTCCCATCCGCTAAACCTATTATCACCTCGATTTCTTCAAGTTTTCCTAGTTTTAGAGAGGTGTAGAGAGGTAACGGAAGTAGGTTAAGGCTTGATCCAAGATCGGCTAATGTGTCATAAGCCTCCGAATTACCGATCTTGCAAGGTAGAACAAATAAGCCCGGATCATCTAACTTCTTAGGTAGTTTGTTTTGAACGAAGGCGGTCCCTTTTTCGCCTAACTTGAGCTTCTTCTCATCCAACACATCAACAACCGGACTTTCAAGGTGGAGCTCCTTGAATTCTTCGTCAAGGTTTTGAGTGGGAGGTGTTTCAACTATGACTTGGGTTTGTTTGAAACACGTGCTCATGGAATTGACCGAATAATATTGTGGACAAGAACTAGGGGACGAAACCGATGAAATAGCGTTGACGTTTAGTTTCGGGTTCTTGACCGTGTTGCTAGGGAGTGCTCCCATTTCTCGGTCATTGAGGGCTTTCAACAAGGTGTCAATCTTATTGGTCATCTCGCTTTGTTTTTGTTTGAAATCGGCTTCAAACTTGGCTAAACGAGCTTCTTGAGATGCCATAAATTGAGACATCAATCCTTCAAAGTTATTGGTACTACCATTGCCGGAAGGATTGTTGTTGAAAGTACGGTTCGAGTTGGCACCGCTTGATTGAAAACGATTAGGTGGGTTGGAAGAATTGGTTTGTTGTGTGTTTTGGTTTTGCTTCCACCTAAGGTTTGGGTGATTTTTCCATGAGGGGTTGTATGTATCACCATAAGGGTTTGGCTCGGGTTTGAAAGTGTACCACTTGTCTCCCGCTCCGTCGGTACGCGAGGATGCGTAGTCCACAAAAGCTTGTTCGGGGAGTTCCATGCAATCACGAGTGTCGTGGGGACCACTACATAATTCACATGAAGAAGTGATTTTGTTCACTTGGCTTGAAAGTTTAGGAGTCTCGTAGGATTTCATGAGAAACTTGACTTGGTCTTCAAGTTCTATGATCCTACGGTCGGAAGTGCTTGAATTGTTCGAAGGCAAAGATATTGCCTTGACCGTTTTATTCAAATCACGGGGATCACTCCAACTTTCGTTGTCATAAAGAGCAAGATCCTCTAGGAGAGCCCATGATTGTTCCGCACTTAGATCACGTAGCTTGCCACCGGCCGATTGGTCAATGGTTTGCCTTGTGTAGAGATTGATATGGTCATAGAAGATTTGGACTTGGAGCCAAATTTCTATGCCATGGTGAGGGACTTTTTGGAGTAAGTCCTTGAATCGAGTCTATGCCTCGTAGAGAGTTTCGCCTTGACGTTGTTGGAACATCAAGATATCATTCCTTAGCTTGGTAGTTCTTCCCGGTGGGAAAAACTGAGCAAGGAAACGAGTGGTGAGATCATCCCAAGAGGTGATGGATCCTGCGGGTTGACGTTCTAGCCACTGACTAGCTTGATCCCGCAGAGAGAATTGAAAGAGACGCAATCGGGTCGTCTCTCGAGTGGCAACATCAAGGTCTATAGAATCAACGATTTTAAGAAAGTCCTTGAGGTGTTGATTAGGATCTTCAGATCGAAGTCCATGGAATGCGCATCCGCTTTGCACCAACCGGATGGTGTCGGATCGCAAGGGTGGGACATTGGCTCCTTGAGTGAGCTCAATGGTGTTTCGATAGCCATGGTGGCTAGGACGGGAATACTCTCCTAAAGTACGGGCTCTAGGAAGTGGTGGTGGTTGTTGTGGTGGTGGGATGTTGGGATCAAGGATATTACCATCTTCCATGATGTCGAATGGTAATGGTTACGAACAAAGAAACGAAGAAAATAGATAGACTAAAGAAAATCTAGAAAAAAGAAAATAAAAATCTCACTAGAAAGGAATCTAGTGAGTAGACCTATAAAATAAAAATTCAACCTAAACAATAACTATTCCCCGGCAACGGCGCCAAAAACTTGATGCGTGGTTTTGCAACCTTACAACAGGTTTTACCTCTCGAGGGATCTCAAGAGGCTTACAACCCCACCAGGCAGTGTACCTGACCGATGTAGTATAGTGTAGTGGTAAGTACGGGGGATTGATCGTTCTCCACAGGGAATAGTGTTCGTTAGGTATGAAAAACTACTCTAATAGGTCTAAGGGTTGAGGAAGATTCTTTTTTGTGTTTTTATATTTTTATGAAAGCAAGTAAAATCTTGGGTTTGAAAGAGTGGGCGGAATTAGTTGCTAGTCAACTAACCCAAATTACTACGAATGCAAATAAAATAAATAACTGAAAATAAAAAGTTGGTGAAAACTTATGTGTAGAGAAATGTGTTCACTTAGATTTCCTTACTCCCTAACTATCTTTTACCGGTTGATTAGTGTGTATTAGTTGCGTGGATGACGGGTGTATTCCTTAATACCAATCGTGGGGTGGCGTACGTACTTCCCCAACTCTACAAGCTCCTACTTCACTCCTATGTCGAGCCGGCTAGGAAGCTCCTAACATGGGATCACTAGAATTCGCTTGTGCATTAAATACAACCATAAAAACCTTTAGTACGCATTTGGTTCATGTTTCTTAAGACGTTCAAGCAAGTTACTGAATAGGAAGTTAGCCAGTTTTCTTAAGCCTAACATAGATAAACAATCATCCAATACAACTAATAACACACTAATAACCAATAATCAATAGCTAGGTTTCATTAGATCTAAGCAAACACAAGATAAATCTAGCCTAGCATGTTAAACAAAAGACAAGAACAAGATAAAATCAAACAACACATAGACATATTGAATGATTAATTGATAACTTATCTTCAATGTAACATGGAAGATCTCAAGGCAAAAAGCATTGAAAAAGATGCTAAAATCGTCTTAGGGTTTTCTCCCAAAAATTCCACACTAAGTTCTCCACTAATGACAAAGAATTGCAAAACTATATATAGATTTTTACATCTGACGGCGTCACCTTATGGAGTGTGACGCCGTCACCTCGCCGCTTCTAGGGTTCCCGGATGGCCTTCTTGACGCCGTCCCTCTTTAGCTCTCCAAAATCCGTTCTGGCTTATCAAGGCTTGACGCCGTCAGACCTTGAACGTGACGCCGTCCCTCTTTGAATTAAGCCGTGACGCCCTTGATCAGGTTAAAGCGTGACGCCGTCAGAATTCACATGCAATTTTCACTGGCTTATCATGAGTAAATTTCACATCCACCTTTTCTTGCCAAGCCATGACGCCGTCCAGGGTAAAATCTGACGCCGTCAAAGGTAACTTTTAGCCGATTTTTGAGACTTTGTCGTTTTCTTCACTTTTATGCTCCAAAAACGTCCAAAATGCCTCCTTTTCCAGATTTCTCCTCAAAAGTACCTAAAATGACAAAAGGAACGATTTAGGGCAATATTTGATCAAATAAATACGATTTAGGGCTTAAATGACCCCTTAAAAGCGGTACACTTTTCGCTTCATCATTTGCACTCTGTTCTTTTGGTCTGCAACTAACAAATTTCAGGTTGATAACAAAACAAGAGATCTTCCAAACAAAGGGGGAAATAAATCTTATTTATATCTCAGGGGAGGTAATAATCTCAAGGGAGGAAATAATAGCCCAAAAAGGAAGATAATCCAATAAAAGGAAGGAGAAGACAAGAGCATACAAGATGATGTAGAGGTTGAAAATGATAAGAATAGATCATATATTCAGAAGGGATGAAGCATTCCTAAAGGAGAAAGTTCTATCTAGATCAAACAAAGGAAAGTTTCAATACAAAGGCATGCTGATAGATGATTTCACTTGTTGAACCAAGCATCCAAGATACACAGCATCATTGCCTCTTATAATTCCTCCATCCAAGGAAATTGCACCATCTTTAGGTCAATATGGAAATGGTATTCAGTTCACCAAGTTTTACAAACTTAAGAGCTGGCTAGTCCATAAGCAAACGGCTTTTGGTAAAGACAAATCAAATCCGTTGATGGTTGATAGTTTACCAAAAACTATATGGTATTTAACTAACCATACTTTACAGTAAATAGTTGACTAGTCCATAAGCAAACGGATTTTGGTAAAGACAAATCAAATCCGTTGATAGCTGATAGTTTGCTAAAAACTATAAGGGATTTTTGCTAAAATTTCAAAGAGACTGCCAAGTAAAATTTTCTTTCAAAGGTACTGGTAGTTCAAATTTTGGTACTGGTAGAGTAAAATGGTACTGCTAGATAACCGTTGAGTCTGTCAGATAAAATTCTAGCCGTTAGGCCTGGTAGTTACAATTAGCCGTTGGGGTAATTCTGTAAATTTCTGATGTTATATTATATTATATTTTTCATATAAAAGATCTTTTTAACCGCCTCTTCATTTCCTTATTATAAATTTTCTTATTATCAGTTAAAAGAAAAACTCTCATAATATCTTTCATCAGTCCTTATCACAATTAACACTCACCTTTCATCTTCTACCAGTACCACCATCAAATCCCACCATCCTAATCAAGTTTTTTTTTTTTTCATTAACTTTCTCCATGGCTAATCTATCTTTTGTTAAACGTCACAACCAGTTAGCATTTTTGGAAAAGTATCAGGATAATGCTTCTTTTCATCAAATAGTGGACTTTTTAAATGATTCTTATATCAGGTTTGCTTTACTTGTAAATCCCACTATTTATGAATCTCAAATTTTACAATTTTGGCAAACGGCTAAAGTTAAAACTTCTGAAAATGGGGACCAAAGGATAAAAGCCAAAGTGGATGGCAAAACCTTGACTCTTACTGAGTCATCCATTAGAAGACATCTTCATTTGGATGATTCAGATGGTATTAGTCAATTGCCGGATACTGAAATTTTTGAAAATTTGGAAAGAATGGGGTATAATGTTGATTCTACAAAACTCACTTTTCTTAAAAAGCATTTTACCCCTCAATGGAGATTTTTTTATCCATACAATCCTTCATTGTTTAAGCCAAAAGAAAACCTCATGGGAGCAGTTTAGTGGTAACATGGCTACAGCTCTCATTTGCTTGGCAACAAACAGAAAATTCAACTTTTCAAAACATATTTTTGAAGGATTGGTTAAAAATGTGGATATCCAAACAAAGTTTTTGATGTATCCCAGATTTATTCAATGCATCATCACAAAATCAAAACATTTGTTACTTCCCCCACACTCTCCTTATGAAACACCAAAACTTTCACACAAGGTATTTTCAAACATGAAAATTGGTTTTAATGGGGAAGAAATACCACTTTTTGATGAAATGTTACCACAACATGCTGAAGAACCAACACCATCATCTGAATCACCATCATCAAGTTCTTCACCTGGTTACATAACACCAACTCATCTTTCATCACCAATCCCATCACCAGTACCATCTGCAACACCACCATCACCATCATATCATGCATCACCATCCCAATCACCTCAACATCAAAGTCTGGATTCTCAGACAGTGAAAGAACTAAAAGAGAAGGTGCAGCTCTTGGAAAATGCTCTTAAAAGTCAGAACACAAAATTTTCTGAGATCAACATCAAGTTAGTTAAGAGGGTTAAGAAATTGGAGAATGAAGTGAAGATGCTAAAGGGTAAAAGAACTTCAAAGTTGGTTTTATCTAGTTCTTCAAGATCAGATGCTGAAAGTTTGGGTCACTCTTCCAAAAAGGGGAGGATGGGTAGTTCAGAAGCTGAAGAGGAGGCTCAATTTCAATTTCATGAAGGATCTCAAGTATCTGATGAAGAGCCTGCTGGTGCAGAGCAAGAGCCTGCTAGTTTAAAATAGCCTGCTAGGATTAAGAGGCTGTTGGCTATGGACTATAAAGGTACTGCTGATCATGTCTACAAAAGAAAGAGGGAATCACAGCCTCAGGGGAGGTTGTTTGTTCAAGGAAAGGTATATGTTGATGATGAACAATCCGCTGCTCCATCTCAAGAACCTACACCAAAAGATAAGGGCAAGAAAATTATGGTTGAAAATGAACCTAGGCCTAAACGATTGAAGAAAAGAGAGCAAGTGCAGATGGCTATAGATGAGGAAGTCTCCAAAAAGCTTCATGAAGAAGAAATGCAAAAAGCTTTAGAAGCTTCAAGACTGCTTGCAGAAATGCAAGAGCAAAAAGATGCTGCTCAAAGTCTTCTTGACTCTCAAGCTGCTCAGGAAACATTTGATGCACCGATGCAATGGATTATTGCCAATGATCCAATTGTGAGAGGTCAGGCTTCCATAATTATGGATGACAAGAATCTTAATACTGAATAGAAAACAGCAGAGCTTGAAACTTTTATCAACAAAAAATATAGAGAAGCAGCTCTGGATGATATTTTTCAAAAGATTCAAGAAAGTCAGAAAAGAGGTTTTAAGGTGGGCTCATCTCCAAAAGATCAAGTGAATTTCATGAAGAAGTTTCTAAGAAATCAAGCCAATTGGACTGAATCTCAATTGAAGAAGAAAACTCCTGAAGAAATCCATTTCCTTTATCTTAATGCCTACAAGACATGTTACTACAAGATCCCATCTGATGCAAAGCCTTCAATGAAAAAGAAAGATGCTCAAAACAAACAAGAAGCAGAATTGGATCCAGAGCAAGTAAGTAAAATGTTAATTGCTTTACCAACAATTATACATGCTGATCCAATTAGGTCTAGACACCCTATTATTGATTGGGAAATTCACCATGATAGATCAAGAAAGTCATGGAAAATAATCAGGGTTGGGGGTCAAACTGCTATCTTCAAAAACTTTGAGAATCTAATAAGAGCATGTGATAGAGCTGACTTAGAAGAATTGTGGAATCTAGTTCAAATCAGGCTAGACACAAATTCTAACACTGATGTAAAGGAACAAGAACTTTGGGTAGAGTTCAACAGGATGTATGATCCTAATCCAAAAGATGTTCATTGGAAGTTTCCATATCATGATCCTACAATCACATGGGAATTCCTAAGTCTTAGCAGTGTTCATCATCTTTTTACACAAAGTGGGATTGAGCTCTTTATGTTAGCTGAAAAAGAGTATCCTCTGAGCTATGAAGTTCTTACAACCATGATTTCCAAGAGGTTAAGGTGTGATAAAGATGAAGAAAAGTTAGAAGTTGTTCAAAGTTTGTTGATGAACATTTTTGAACAATGTGAAAGAAAAAGGAAGAATAGAGAGTAAAGTTTTTGGAAGAGTTCCCCCAGATCCACAAGGTATGGATTTTATTCATAAGAAACTTGTGTATTTTAAAGGGAATAACAAGTTTAGGGGAGGATTGTTGGGAATAAAATGTTCAAGTCAAAGAGCCTGCCAGATGAAGTATTAAGCCTGCTAGTTGTTTTTGAAGAAGTTGTAGTTATACTAACAGTACCTTCTGGGTGAGAAGGTACTGCTAGTTAAAGAAGGTCCTGCCAAGTTGAAGATCAAGTTGATAGATATTTATTTGTAGATATTTAGTTGTATTATTAGTCTTTGTACAATGTAACACGTAAAGTAGAAGTAGTTCAGTCTTCTATGTTGTGCAGAAGATAATACTGAGTAGTTTACATTGAAAGTTGTAATTAGTAGGTTAGAAAGTCCAAGTATCTTATTATAATACACAACTTGACAACTTGTAATAAGGGGTCCTTATCCTATAAAAGGATCCCTTAGTCACCACCTTTGAAATATCCCTTCAACTAATAACTTTGTAATATCCAAAACAGAACAACCTCTCTAGTAACTTAGTTACAAATTCACAAATCCTTTAACAAATCAAAGATTCAAGGTTACCTTTGTAATCCTGGTGATAGTTAGATCATCCGTATTATTTCATAAATAATATTGAATCATTTTGTGTTATTCAAGTTGTGTTCATTGTTCATTATAACTCACGTTTACATTTTCACCACCTTTGTTTCTTTTAAGTGTGTTATAGTAAATTCCGCGTACTAAAGCACATTCATTCCTAAATATCCCAAACACATTATTAAGATTAACATCCCAAGTGTTTGTATAATCCTTCACATTAAGGTCTATGGAGAGCGACTTGAAGAAAAAGTGAAGCACCTCATGAGAATGAAAGTAGACGAGCAGAAACTAGAAGATATCCTAGTCATTCGAAACTTCCCATAGGTATTTCCCAATGACTTATCCGGATTACCCCCTACGCGAGAGGTCGAGTTTCGCATAGACATAATTCTTGGAGCAATGCCGGTTGAAAAGTCTCCCTACCGCTTGGCACCTACTGAAATGGAGGAGTTGTCTAATCAACTCAAGGAACTCTAAGACAAAGGTTTCATCCGACCTAGTTCCTCGCCATGGGGAGCACCAGTATTGTTCGTCAAGAAGAAGGATGGTTCCTTTAGGATGTGCATCGACTACCGAGAATTGAAAAAGCGAACCATTAAGAACCGCTACCCTCTCTCGAGAATCGATGACTTATTCGATCAACTGCAAGGCTCACGATACTTCTCCAAGATAGATCTTCGTTTCGGTTACCATCAGTTACGAGTGCACGAAGATGACATTTCGAAAACCGCGTTCAGAACTCGATACGGACATTTTGAGTTTACAGTGATGCCTTTTGGATTGACAAACTCGCCTGCGGTTTTCATGGACTTGATGAACCGAGTATGCAGGCCATACCTGGATAAATTTGTTATCGTGTTTATCGATGACATTCTGATCTATTCTAAGACAAAAGAGGAACATGAAATGCATTTAAAGTTAATCCTAGAGTTACTCAAGAAGGAAAAACTGTACGCTAAGTTCTCGAAGTGTGAATTATGGCGTTAACAAAGATGGCATTCATGTGGACCCCAGCAAGATCGAAGCGGTGAAGAATTGGAAAGCTCCTAAAACACCATCAGAAGTTCACTCATTCCTAGGACTGGCAGGTTACTATCGACGATTCATCGCGAACTTCTCCAAGATTTCCAAACCTCTTACCTCACTTACTCAAAAGAACAAGAAATACGATTGGGGCGAAGCACAAGAGAGTGCCTTTCAGACGTTGAAAGATAATCTGTGTAATGCACCAATCTTAGCCCTCCCCGATGGACCCGAAGATTTCATAGTATACTGTGACGCGTCATGTCAAGGCCTTGGGTGTGTGTTAATGCAAAGAGGTAAGGTGATTGCCTACGCCTCTCGACAACTGAAGGTTCATGAGAAGAACTATACCACCCATGATCTGGAGTTAGGCGCTGTAGTATTCACTTTCAAGATATGGAGACATTACTTGTATGGGACAAAAAGTATTATCTATACTGATCACAAGAGTCTCCAACACATCTTCGATCAAAAAGAGTTGAATATGCACCAGAGGAGATGGATTGAGCTCCTCAGCGATTATGACTGCGAGATTCGCTACCACCCAGGTAAGGCGAACGTAGTGGCTGATGCTTTAAGTAGGAAGGAAAGACTCAAGCCTAGGAAAGTGAAAGTCATGAGTATAACTAAAAGACGGGTATCAAGGATAAGATAATAGCGGCTCAGAGAGAAGCATCTATGGACATGAACGCACCCACAGAGAAAATGTGAGGCTTAGATAAGCAATTGGAGAAAAAGGACGATGGTAGACTTTATTTTGTAGACCGAATTTGGGTACCATTAATGTAACACCCTAGGCAAATCCTACATCGGCTGTGGCCTGGAGAGATGCTGGGTTCATAAGATTACATTCGCCTTACAATGACACAACGCGTTTTGTGGTCTACTGCGAGTGGGGTTCTTAGGAACTGGCAGTTAAGCGTGCTCATGTGAGAGTAGTACTGGCTTGGGTGACCTGCCGGGGAAGTCTTCAAATGAGGCCATAAAAACAAAGCCGTGAGCCTGCGGGCAAAGCGGACAATATTGTGGTCTGAGTAGGCGGGATGTTACAAGTGGTATCAGAGCCACTCCTAAGCCGTTCGGGATGGTAGGGCAAACCTCATCGAGGACGATGAGTCCCTAAGGGGGGGTGATTGTAACACCCTAGGCAAATCCTACATCGGCTGTGGCCTGGAGAGATGCTGGGTTCATAAGATTACATTCGCCTTACAATAACACAACGCGTTTTGTGGTCTACTGCGAGTGGGGTTCTTAGGAACTGGCAGTTAAGCGTGCTCATGTGAGAGTAGTACTGGCTTGGGTGACCTGCCGGGAAGTCTTCAAATGAGGCCATAAAAACAAAGCCGTGAGCCTGCGGGCAAAGCGGACAATATTGTGGTCTGAGTAGGCGGGATTTGGTTACAATTAACCGGTGATGTGAGAACCCTAATCATGGACGAAGTACATACGACGAGGTACTCCGTTCATCCAGGAGCGGATAAGATGTACTACGCTCTTAGAGACTTGTACTAGTGGCCTGGGATGAAGAATGACACAGTTGTCTACGTTAGCAAGTGTCTAACTTGCTCTAAAGTGAAGGCTAAACATCAGAGACCATCTGGTTTATTACAGCAACCGGAGATTCCTGAGTGGAAGTGGGAAAGGATAACCATGGACTTCATTACAAAGTTGCCTAGGACTAGTAGTGGACACGATACGATCTGGGTTATCGTAGATAGGTTGACTAAGTCTGCACATTTCTTACCAATCTGAGAAGATTATACGATGGACAAATTGGCTAGACTTTACATCAAGGAGATAGTGGCGAGACATGGTGTGCCTATATCGATCATATCTGATCGTGACAGCCGTTTCACGTCAAACTTTTGGCAATTATTGAAAATGTCCCTGGGAACACACTTAGAGATGAGTACGGCTTATCAGCGAGCGTACCATACAGACCTTAGAGGACATGCTCAGGGCGTGTGCCATAGACTTCGGTGGTAATTGGGATACCCATCTTCCATTAGCCGAGTTCTCCTATAACAACAGCTACCATACCAGCATAGATATGGCACCATTCAAAGCACTTTATGGAAGAAAGTGTCGTTCACCTATTGGTTGGGCGGAAGCTGGAGAGAGTCAAATGATAGGACCTGAAATAGTGTTAGAGACCACTGAGAAGATCATTCAAATCAAGGATAGACTCAAGGTTGCTCGAGACCGTCAGAAGAGCTATGCCGACAACCGACGGAGACCATTAGAATTTTGCGTTGGTGATCATGTGTTACTCAAGGTGTCACCTTGGAAAGGTGTTGTACGTTATGTAGCCGCCTAGGTATGTAGGATCTTTTGAGATCACTGAGAGAATCGGTCTAGTAGCTTCCCGACTAAGACTACCACAAGAGTTGAGTGGCGTTCATGATACGTTTCACGTGTTGAACCTTAAGAAGTGTCATGCTGATCAGACCTTACACATACCCTTGGAAGAGATTCAGGTAGATCCTAAGTTACACTTTGTAGAGAAACCGGTTGAAATTTTAGAGCGTGAGATAAAGAAGTTGAAGCGTAGCAAGATACCAATAGTTAAAGTCCGTTGGGACTCAAAGCGTGGACCTGAGTTTACTTGGAAACGAGAGGATCAGATGAGACTCAAGTACCCACATCTGTTTGACCGTAGTACTAGCTGAATTTTGAGGAAAAAAATTCTAATTAACGGGGGTAGACTATAACAACCGCGAATTTCTAGGTCCTTACTCAACCTTAAGCTCGATATGATCTGTTTATTTAGTTTATGTGTGTTTGTGAGCTAGACCACACAATGCGAGTCGGCACAAATAAACCTAATAACACGTAAAATATTGATTTTAACGAGATAACATGAACATGGACGTATTTATAATCATTTTTAACGGAAAAACAATTTTAAAAATATTGGCACAATTTAGAAAGTCATACGAGCATTTTTGGTATGCTAAATGAGCTCGAGAGCGTTTTTATCAAAAGATTAGCGAAATTACATAAATAGTCCCTGGAGTTTATACTTGGCCGCGCCCTAGAGATAGGTGAAATTACAGAAATGGTCCCTGAAGAGATATAACCGGACCCACCCTCATTTGTCCATTTCTTTACTTAAATCTAACCCTAAAAACTTATATCACTCCCTCCCCCTTCACTTGTAGCCGCCGCACCTGCAAACACCATCACCAACCGTCACCGCCCTTCACCACCACCAAATAAACACTCCACCGTCATCACCACATCACGTACCCACTAATCTGTGGTGCACGCACCTCAAACCACACCACCATCACCCACACGCTGTCGTTTTCGAGTTATTTTAGTGTGCCACGTTTAGATCCGGTGAAGATAAGGTGAGACATACTGTTCTCACCCTCGTGTGAAACGGTGTGAGGTCGAACTCGTTTCGAAACGAGTCATTTTAGTTATTTACGAGTGGGTTTGGGTTTAAAAACAAGTGGGTTAATCATTTTTATAAGCGAAAAACTATTAAAAGTCATGGGGTATCATCGTGGTGGTCACGGATTTACATTTGGTTATGTTTTTGAGTCATGTCGTCGCGTATACGAGACAGAATAAGCTCAACCGAGCTTATTTCGTGTTTATGGTCGTGTTTGGTTTTGCTTATTTATTTATTTGATTGGTCCGAATAGCTTGGTAACTATTTTTGTTGTGTTTAGGTTCACGTACCGAGGGCTAAAAACTATCGTACGACTTGTATTGTAGGTTTCGAGCTTATTTATAAGCTCACAAGCTTATTTGGTTTCGGTTATGGTTTTGTGGTTTGCGTCTAGACCGAAACCCACAAGTGGGATTTTGTTAATTTTTGGTTAGTTAGGATTTGGGTGTGAGATTGGGTTGTTTGATTTTGTCTGTGCACGACGTGGTTCAAGCCGAGACCCCGAAGTCTCGGCGAGGTAAGGTTGCGACATGTTATTTTTATTTTTGGTTCGATTAGTTACTGGGTATTATATTTGGATTGTGGACTTGAGCCATAGTATAGAATTTGACTGAGTAAATATTGGACTGTGAGGTCGTGTTTTATGGTTGCGAGATTTGATTGGTTTAATATTTGTGATGTTGTGGCCGCAACAAGGATTTGCCGAGACCTCGTGGTCTAGGGAAGACTTGGTTTGCCGAAATTTGAACTTACAGGACTTTGACTTTGGTTTGACCTGTAAATGACTATTAGTCGTGACTCGAATTAAGAAAACGGCTCGTGTGGTTAACTTTCATATTATGACTTGGTCTAACCAAGAGAAAAGAAAGTAAAATAAAAATTTACTTAGTAAATTTTTAAAGTAAAAGTTATTATTAGACTTATTTAATAATAAAGTGATTTAGTAAATTAAATGGGTAATTATTTTTGGAGACACACGAGAGTAGTTGGATTATTCGAGACACGCTACCCGTAGACATTAGTGTTTGAACTTGCTGGTTAATTTATTTGGTTGTTGATTGGTAAACGGTATCCTTTGGGATTTTGCAACACCGAACTCAGAACTTAGAAAATATTAAAACTTGGACTATTATTGTACTTTGGACGTTTTGGACTATTGGACACGAAACGACTATAATACATTAGACTCATAATGAATTTAATGTATTCGAGCCGTAGCGGATAAACAATGGAAAATAATGTCTAACGGACAATAATATTTATAACCCCATGAGAAGAGTAGTTATCTGTAGTCGGGGTAATACTTAAACAAACCAAGGAATGTTATTCCCTGTATGTGATCGCAAATGCGCAACTGTTAACTCTGTTGAGAGCCGAAGCATTATGATAGATCTATCGGGGTAGCTCCCCAGTGTGTGTACTGTTTATGTGTGTGACATCATGGTAGGTTCAGTTGGCGCGACACTATTACTGTTTGGATAACGTGCTTGTAATTGGTATTCATGTGCACTATTGTCCTACGCTATTATTCACAGCTTCGTGGTTTAACTCCTAAACCTACGAGCTCACCAACTTTATGTTGACGTTTTCGAGTATCCATTTTCAGGTGTTAAGAATGAAATTACCATAGAAGGTTGAGTATTTGACCTGGCCTAGCAGACATAAGACAAGACCCTTCCGGACTGAGTTCCAGAAGAGTTATGCATTCAGCTTATTACCTTAAGATTTTATCATTTTGTGAACTTATGTATTACGACTTGTTTCACCCGACTTTTGGGATTATTGTAACTTGACTTATGATGTGATGTTGAAATTTAGTACTTCTCTATTCAGACACCTTGTGTTCTTGACTATGAGGTCATACCCCGTAAATGCCATTCCGCTGCGCCATTTTTGGGGTGTGACACAAACATACCCCACAACACACTCACACACACGCACATATAACCAAACATTGTAGATGGTATGTAAAACGTGATTAGAGTAGGTTAAGTTGGTTGTGTTGTTTGGTTTTCCGTTAAGATCGGTAAAAACCCCATGAGAAGAGTAGTTATCTGTAGTCGGGGTAATACTTAAACAAACCAAGGAATGTTATTACCTGTATGTGAATAAGTCTCTCAAATGTTGAAGAAGAAGGTGAACCCCTTTCTTATGTGTGACATATCTTTATTTATAAGGAAGTATCTAGGGTTTGGGAGAACTCTTGTGATTGATCAAAGGTTGCGGGTAACCACGCGTTGATCATCCAACGAGTAGACAAGGATGACATGTGTTATCCTCTCCTTGGCTTTATACGGTTCGTACATAACATGCTCGTCCAACATTCTGGTTGTCTCTACTCTATTGTCACACGTCATGAATGCGGCCATAACGGTTGGATTACAGTTGTTTGCATGTATATGAACTCGGTCTAAGAAGAAATCTCAGATCATAATGACATGTGAGCATTGTTTATTGGATGCGGCCTATCTTGAGGACAAGTAATGGCATGTATCTCCCTTAAAATAGTTCAAAACAAGTGAAAAAGGGGCTATGACTCACAGTAATATGTAAAAGTTTAGAGTACTTGTGAAAGTAAAAGCAAGTAGTTGAACATGTATCTCCCCCAAAGAGTTTATAAAGTAATTAAATGAGTAAAGTGGGGCTATGACTCACCGTGAGTTGGATGATGTTTCGTGAGTAGTGAAAATGGTGGTCGAGTCGTGAAAGTCTCTACAAACAACCTATAATATGGTTTAATGTCTTAGTTTATGAAATAATGATGCGAAAGCATAAACGAGTCTATATATTTCATTTATATTGATCATGATGCTTTATATGGTAGTTTTGTGTACGTCGTCTTATAGAAATGGTTTATGAAACATTTATAGTCTATATATCTCGTACTACCATTCGGGCCATCAAATTCAGAGGTCATGTAGTAAACGTTCGAGGAGCTAGGACGCTTTAAATCATCAATCCAGCAACTCGTCGATCCGTTTACCCAAATGAAGCCCCTCACATGAAGTTCCCTAGTTTTGTAGTACTTGATATGGAAAAACATATGTTTTGGTCGTTTGATTATGTGACATATAGTTTAAGTGGTTACATGGTTTGCAAAGTAAGTTTGGTCATGTTCCGTAAGTGGGTTTGAGTTGGTTTAGATGTTTAACAAAAGTAGTTGGGTCCTTTGGTTATACAAGTAACTTTAAATGGTTTTATAAGTTGTCGTCGTTTTACAAAAGTTACTATTCCGAAGGTCGTATAAACATTAAGAAAGTTTATTTTGAATGAAGATTGTTATTTTATAAAGTTTATTATGTCTAGTGAGTATTTAGTTTTGAAAATCACATGGTTCTTTTGTGAAACCGTTTTGTGTTTGTGTTGGTTTACCAAGGCTAAGGCTTTGGTTAACGGTCTCGGCTTAGGAAGCCTTGAGGCCTTAGCCGTGGCCTTGTAGTGGCTGCCAAGGCCTTGAGAACTCAGCCTTGGCCTTAGCCGCGGCTGTGGTCTCGGCCTAAGGCCGCTTGGTTTGTCTTAGTTGTACGGCTAATTATATAGCCGTGTGGCTATATAAAAGCTGTTAGGACTTTGACAGAAAATAGACTTCGGTTTGCGTTTTCCAGACCCGTGCACCTGTGTTTTCAAAGAAAACGTCGTTCCGGACAACTTTCGTGTTTTAACTTTTCAATGAATCGGAACAGAAGTGCCTCGAAAATCGTGTTTTAGTTTCTGTTACAGAAAGGTTTTTCAGGTTTTTGGTAACTTCATTTGGCCGTATCTTTTGACTCGTGTGCTTATTTTGAGTGATTCAAATTGCTACGTTTTCCTTGTAAAACCCTCTTTAACATAAGTAAATTTCCCAAAGTCATGGGTATTCAGTTTGGTCATTTTTTATAGCATAAGTCACTAGTTTACTTGTTTACTTTACATAAGTTAACATATAAGTGTAAGCTTTGATTTCGAAGACTTTATACATCATATGATCAATATAACTAGACATACATAGCATAGATTAAACATGTAAATGGTATTGATCAAGAAGGTGAGCTAGGTTTTCTTACAACTTTTGGCTTTCAATAAGAAAGGAAAACAAGGACTTAGAACTAGGACTTTGAGCAATCTCCCACACCTTAGCAACCTTCTACAATTCTTGTATTCTTGAAGGGCTTGTGATGAGATCTTAGGTGACTTGAGTGGATTTAAACTCAATAGGATCACCTAAACTTGCAAAGGATTTGATGTAGTTACTTTGGCCTTTAATTTTCTTGAAATACTTGAAGTAGAGAGCAAATTATGAGTGTGTTTGTGTTGAATGACCAAAGAGGTGGAGGGAGGGTTTATATAGGGTCTTGAGGAGGTGATGAGCTAGGTGAGTCACTTTACTTCTCTACTAAGATAATGCATGTGTCATATTTCTTACAAACTAAGTAAGACATATGTCTTGATCTTGTGTTGGATTGAAGCATAACAAGACTTGTGTCCTAGTGACTCATTGAGGTGTAAGAGAATTTCAATTTGGTTACTTCTACTTAGGAGATGAGTTTTATTAGTAACTTAGGGACTAAGGGTGTGTCAAGATTAGGGCATGTGTAGTTTAAGTAGCCAAATTGGCTTTCTCATGTGCTTATGAAGTGTATTAGATATGACTAAGTAATCTTGAGGACTAAGGGTTTGATTATTAGTTGACATGTAGTTCATTGACTAAGAGTAAATCGATCCTTAAATAGGATACACATCTGCATGAAACACACGAAACATAAACACTTAAAGCAACAGGTCTTGATTTGTGCTAAACAAGAACACACTTGGTCTATCCCATAGAGATGTTCGTGCAACCAAGCATAGGGCTGAATAGTTTTTATTGGAAAGTAACACGATTTCAAGTGATATCCCATACTCTTGATTATCTATACCCAACTGGAACAAGAGGATGAGGGGGAGGGAAATGATGAGGTGGAAACTAAGAAAAATAAATGTTTTCTTGTCTAGTGTTTAGAGTGTAGTTTTGATTTCCGGGAGTTATTGTCGTTAAATCATAAAATTATGAAATTGAAAACCGGACGAGTTAAAATGTAGAATTCATGAAAATGTCGAAACTTGCCAATATACTATAACTTAGTATATTAAATGATAGATATGTTTATTTGAACTCGTAGACGTTGTTAAACCTAAACTTGTAGGTTCGGGATTACGTGGACTATTAATCGTACAATGTTTCCATAAAAATGAAAAAAAAATGAAACTCGTAAAATATTTACGAAATGAATAATTTAAATGACGTAATTACTTGAATTGTGATGTCAGAATTTTGAGAAAGGTTACAAACCCCTATCCCTGTTGGAAATTTAGTTCAATTTAGGGATATGATCATACTTGGAAATGGGTTTGGAGGTACGGAGTGTACACCCATTAAGTCCCTGATTACTCTGACTCTAATAGTGGTTTTAAGTTACTATTGCTAGTACTAATGTTAGTACTGTTAGCAGAGTTACTTCTGCTAGTACTAATGTTACTACTGCTAGTATTAATGTTACTGCTGTTGGCAGAGTTACTACTGCTAGTACTAATGTTAAGACTGCCAGTGTAAAGTTACTACTATTGGCATAAGTTAGTACTGCTGGGCAGTTTCAAACTCGTAATTAAGACCATAATGACTTGGTCTTGCAACCACTATGGCTATAATAGAGGAACATTATGAGGAGATTAATTGGCCGATTAATTCTCATAGTTCCATTGACTAAGAGTAAATCGATCCTATAAATAGGATACACATCTGCATGGAAAAACACACGAAACATAAACACTTAAAAGCAAACAGGTTCTTGATTTGTGCCTAAAACAAGAACACCACTTGGTCTTATCCCATAGAGATGTTCGTGCAACCCAAGCATAGGGCTGAATAGTTTTTATTGGAAAGTGATAACACGATTTCAAGTGATATCCAATACTCATTGATTATCTATACCCAACTGGGAACACACCGACAAGAAACCTAAAATCAATAGAAACTATTTAGTGATAATCAATGGCTACTGCTATGAGGCAAATGGCTGCTAACTTTTCCAAACTAGAAATGTTTGAAGGTGTCGTTTTCAGAAGATGGCAAAAGAAGATGCACTTCTTGTTGTCAAGCATGAGTGTGTTGTATTTATTGAGCACACCTATCCAGTGATGGGATGATGTACTAGGAAGACATAAGGAAAAGGAGCAAGTGGGAGAATGACGACTACATTTGCAGATGTTTAATCCTCAATGGTATGTCTGATCCTTTGTTTGATATTTATCAAAATGTGGAATCTGGTAAAGAACTATAGGATTCCTTGGAAGCTAAATATATGGATGAGGATGCATCAAGTAAGAAGTTCCTTGTAAGTAATTTTAACAATTACAAAATGGTCAATTCTAGACCTGTCATGGAACAATACAATGAACTTCTTAGTATACTTGGTAGATTCACACAACACAAAATGAACATGGATGAGACTATTTCAGTCTCTTGTGTCATTGATAAACTCCCTCCTTCTTGGAAAGATTTCAAGCATATACTGAAACATAAGAAGGAGGAATTAACTCTTGTTGAGTTGGGCAGTCATTTGGGCATTAAGGAGTCACTCAGAGCACAAGACAGTGACAAACCAAATAGTAGCAATGCTACTGGTCCATCAGTTGTCAATATGGTGGAGCATAACAACTCCACCAGGTACAATGACAACAAGGGCAAACGTAAACATCAGGATAACACCAAAGTTGATCTTAATAAGAAGCCAAAAGCTACTTGTTGGAAGTGTGGGAAAACTGAACACTTCAGGAAGGATTGTAAGGGTGTTAAAACTGGCAACAAAGCCAATGGATCAGGCATAAATGGATCAGGGAGTGGTAATACCAATTCTCTAAAAGGTCAGAATATATTTAATAAGTCTTTTCAGGTTTATTATGTTACATATATATCTGAGGCATACTTTGTGCATGATGATGATGTTACGTGGTGGGTTGACTCTGGAGCAACAATCCATGTGTGTAAAGATAGAAGCTGGTTCAAGACCTATGAGTCACTCAATGATGGTTCTATTCTTCATATGGGAAATGAGTCAACAGCCCTGGTGCATGGAAGAGGAAGTGTGGATTTAAGATTTAGTTTTGGAAAGATTGTTTCTTTGTTTAATGTTTTACATGTTCCTAATATTAGAAAGAATTTGGTTGCTAGTAGTATTTTGAATAATTGTGGTTATAAACAAGTTATTGAATCTGATAAGTTTGTTTTGTCTAAACATGGTGTGTTTATTGGTTTTAGCTATTTGTGTAATCAAATGTTCAGGCTTAATATTGTTAATGATATTGCTAATCCAGCCTTTATGTCAACCTCTAAATTAAATGATTCAACACTATAGCATGCTAGACTTGACCATGTACACTTTAAAAGAATGCGAGATATTTCTAAGGATGGGTTAATTCCAGCCTTTGATATGGACACTGAAAAGTGTAAAACTTGCATGATGACCAAAATAACTAAGAAACCATTTCAAAGTGTAAAACGTGAAACTAAAGTTTTGGAGCTGATTCATAGTGACCTATGTGATTTACATGCTACTCCCTCTTTGGGGAATAAGAAATACTTTGTGACATTTATTGATGGTGCTTCTAGGTTTTGTTATGTTTATTTGTTACATACTAAGGATGAAGCATTAGATAAATTTAAAGTGTTTAAAACTGAAGTTGAGTTGCAACAAGGTTCCCTGATCAAAAGATTAAGGACTGATAGGGGAGGTGAGTACATGGATACTCTGTATTTTTAGTCTGTTGGTATAATCCATGAAACGACTGCTCCCTATACTCCTCAGCAAAATGGTATCTCTAAAAGGAAAAACAGGGTACTAAAGGAGATGGTTAATTCCATGTTGTCCTATTCAGGGCTGAGTCAAGGGTTCTGGGGTGAAGCTATTTTAACAGCTTGCTATTTATTAAACAGGGTTTCCAATAAAAGGAACAAGGTTACCCCTTATGAACTCTGGACTAAAAGAAAACCCAACCAGAACTTTCTCAGGGTTTGGGGTTGTAGGGCTGTTGTAAGACTCCCTGATCCAAAGCAGAAAACTTTGGGTGAAATAGGCATTGAATGCATCTTTGTTGGATATGCTGAGCATTCCAAGGCATATAGGTTCTATGTTATTGAGCCTAATGAGTCTGTTTCAATTAACTCGATAATTGAATCAAGGGATGCAGTCTTTGATGATAATAGATTATCATCCATCCCTAGACCAAGTCACAAGATTCCAAATGGAACTAATGATATTGGTGTTTCAGAGGTCTTTGATGAGGTTTCTGATGAGGTTGTGGTTCAACAACCTGAACCTGAGCTCAGAAGGAGCAATAGGGTCAGGACTCCAAAGGCATTTGGATCTGAGTTTCAATTATATTTAATTGAAGGAACAAGGGACGAGGTCTCTGATCAATACTCATATTGCTTCATTGTTGAGGATGATCCCAAAACATTTGATGAAGCAATGAAGTCCCAGGATGTTGCTTTCTGGAAAGAAGCAATTAATGATGAAATGGATTCCATCATGGGCAACAACACTTGGGTGTTGGCTGATCTACCACCTGGTTGCAAACCTCTATGTTGCAAATAGATTTTCAAAAGGAAAATGAAGGTAGATGGAACTATTGAAAATTTCAAGGCTAGACTAGTCATTCAGGGCTTTAAACAAAAGTCAGGGATAGACTACTTTGATACTTATGCCCTTGTGGCACGTATCAGTACCATAAGATTGCTGATTGCTTTGGCATCAATTCACAATCTGATTATTCATCAGATGGATGTGAAGACAGCTCTCTTGAATGGTGAATTAGATGAGGAGGTTTATATGAATCAACCTCAGGGCTTCATCATGCCTGGCAATGAAAACAAGGTGTGTAAACTGATTAAGTCTCTATATGGACTGAAGCAGACACCTAAGCTATGGCATCAAAAATTTGATGAAGTGGTTTTGTCTAGTGGTTATTTACTTAACCAGTCTGACAAATGTGTATATAGAAAATTTGATGAATCTGGTAAAGGAGTCATCATTTGTCTATATGTTGATGACATGCTGATCTTTGGCACTGACCAAAATCAGTTTGACCTGACAAAGGAATTTTTGTCATCAAGGTTCTCCATGAAGGACATGGGGGAGGCTGATGTTATCCTTGGTATAAGGATTAAACATGAAAGTAAAGGAATTTCTATCTCTCAATCTCATTATATTGAGAAGATGTTGAGGAAATTTAATTATTTTGATTGTACTCCAGTGAGTACTCCTATGGATACAAGTGAGAAGCTGATGCCTAATACTGGTAAGGCTGTATCTCAACTTGAGTATTATAGGGTGATTGGCTGCCTAATGTATGCCATGACTTGTACAAGACAGAAGTGGGTAAACTGAGCAGGTATACTAGTAATCCTAGTGCTCATCACTGGCAAGCAGTTCAGAGGGTACTGAAGTATCTGAAAAAGACTATGGATTATAGTCTCGATATACTGGTTATCCTTCAGTATTAGAAGGATACATTGATGCAAGTTGAATCAGTAACACTGAAGACAATTCGTCTACCAGTGGCTGGGTATTCCTACTTGGTAGGGGTGCAATTTCTTGGGCACCCAAGAAGCAAACTTGCATCACCAGTTCAACAATGGAATCCGAATTTGTGGCTTTAGCAGCTGCTGGTAAAAAGCTGAATGGTTGAAAAAATTGCTTCTTGAGATTCCATTGTGGCCTAAACCTATAGCACCTATTTCTATCCGTTATGATAGTGCTGCTACATTGGCTAAGGCTTATAGCCAGATGTACAATGAGAAGTCTAGTCACTTAGGTGTCAGGCATATCATGATTCGTGAGCTTATCATGAATGGGGTGGTATCTATAGAGTTTGTTAGATTTCAACAAAATATAGCTAATCACTTGACGAAGGGTTTAGCTAGAGACTTGGTTTTAAAGTTTGCTAAAGGGATGGGTTTAAAGTCCAACTTAGTCACTGAATGCTAAGACCCCCAACTCCATCCTGAGGAAAATTGGGAGCTAAGTTCAATGTGGAAAGTTGAACATTTAGTGGGCTGGAACACATGTTTTACAATCATCCTAAGGTTGTGCTCAGAACCTGCTGAAAAGGAGGATGAAGTCTTTACTTCTCAATGGTTAATTTCTTTGAAAAAGTGCTAAGAAGGAGCATGAATAAAGAGGAACCACCTATGTGAATGTTGAAGTTTTGCCGCTTCAGGGAGCTTTGGACTTGTAGCTCTTACAACATTTGTGAATTGGATATGGACACATGGCTTATTTAGTGCCAGGAGCGTTTAAGTGTTTGAAAACTTGTGTGTATTTTATCTTCATGTACTCAGATGGGTTGAAGGGTTCAATTCTTAGAACACCCTGATTCTCGAGTATTTGAACGTGTAATGTACTAAGATGGGAATTCAATCTTCAAGATATTTTCATTTATGCACATGTTTTGTTTTATGTTTATTTTCATGCAAAAGAAATTGTACTAAATGGGGGAAGATTGTTGAAAATTTAGTTCAATTGAGAGATATGATTATACTTGGAAATGAGTTTGAAGGTACGGAGTGTACACCCATTAAGTCCCTGATTACCCTGATTTAATAATTGTTTTAAGTTACTACTGCTAGTACTAATGTTAGTACTGCTAGGCAGAGTTACTACCGCTAGGCAGAGTTACTACTGCTAGTATTAATGTTACTACTGTTGGCCGAGTTACTACTGCTAGTACTAATGTTAAGACTGCCAGTGTAAAGTTGCTACTGTTGGCATAAGTTAGTACTACTGGTCAGTTTCAAACTCGTAATTAAGACCATAATGATTTGGTCTTGTAACCACTATGGCTATAATGGAGGAACATTATGAGGAGATTAATTGGCTGATTAATTCTCATAATTCCATTGACTAAGATTAAATCGATCCTATAAATAGGATACACATCTGCATGGAAAAAAACACGAAACATAAACTCTTGAAAGCAAACAGGTTTTTGATTTGTGCCTAAAACAAGAACACCACTTGCTCTTATCCCATAGAGATATTCGTGCAACCCAGGCATAGGGTCGAATAGTTTCTATTGAAAAGTGATAACACGATTTCAAGTGATATCCGGTACTTATTGATTATCTATACCCAACTGGGAACACAACGACAAGAAACCAACAATCCCCACTGTCACTTGAAACATGCCCTCTGATTTGCAATTACACGCGGTATTTGATACTTTTTATCAAAATTATCTAATAATTAAATTTAAAAAATGGGTTGACCTATTTATTTCATATATAAATTGGATATGTTGATTAGGGATGATCAACGGGCCAAAACTGGACTGGACCGGCCAAAATCGGACCGAACCGAGACAGAACTAACCCACAACCTTAGACTGAGGATCTGATCGAATGTGTTTGGTCCGGTCCGGTCCGATCCAAGAAGGCATAATAGTCGGGTTTTATGTAAGACCGATCCGGACCAGACCGGATCGAACCGGACCGAGACCGAAATAAGGAAAAAATCCAGACCGAGACCGGACCGCTGGTCCATCGGTTCAGTCGATTTTCGGTCATTTCGGTCGGTCCTCTCGACCTCGGTCGGTTTTGAGTTTACGATGCTCAGCCCTAATGTTGATTGTGACATGATACTTCAAGAACTTTTGACAAACGTAATTCGGTTATAACCCAAAAAAACGGGCGGGTAATTGAAATGATATTGGGAGGGCATAAAAGTAAATAAAATAAAATTTATGTGGATGAATAAAAAGTAACCGTAGAAATATCACCTCCCATATAAAAATCGTAACCTTTTTAATACCAAAGTTAGGATCAAATGAAAAAAATAATGAAAGGTGAGAAGTAACTCAACTAAACATTTCAGATGCACTTACAAAAGTAGATGCATTTTCATTCAAATTTTTCCTTCTAATTTGAAATGTGTGACTAAAATTACTCTTCACCATTCTCATTTTGATTATTTTTCTCACTTGATCCCTTCCTATACTTTCGGACCAAAAACCGGTTTAAAACTAGTATAAAATAAAACCGGTTTTAGGTCCTAAACTGATTGATAACTAATTACAAACTGAAACATGTTAAAAACTGAAGTAAACTGCAAAAATGTCCCTCTGGTTTCCTTATTTCGCACGTTTTGCCATTAATGTTTTTTTTTTGGGTAACTTATGGTGCTACTGTTTACTTTTTGCTGCAAAGTGTGTCCCTCGGCCTAACGATCGTTATTTTTCTCCGTTAGTCAAGATAAAACCCCCTGCGAAATGACCAATTTACCCTCGTCTTCTTCCCCACTTTGATTTTCTCTTAAATTTACAATTTCTTTTATTCAAACACTCAATAACACAAAGAACACAACCCGTAATTTTTTTTCAAGAACGTGGATTTCAAGCTCCTATGATAAAGGGTAATCCTCATCACGCTAGATTGGTAAAGATCTTATTTCACCAAAAGTTTCCACACAGGGACGATCCTTGCACTTTTCAAACATCAGGGACGAAACTTGCAATTTGGCCAAACTTTAGGGACGATTTTTGCAATTTACTTTTTTTTTTTTTTTTTTTTTTTTTTTTTTTTTTTTTTTTTTAAATAATTTAAATCTAATATATATAAATTTCTAAGAGGACGGCTGGGTTTTCCCTTTCGTGATCTTCTTTCATTTATATAAGCGGCTTAAGTAGTGCTACAACTAACCCATCAAACATACATGCTTTCTTTTGTATGCTTAAGTTTTCCATTTATTTTGGATCTTTATTTTTTTTTTCTTCCATTAAACCTCTGAAATGGTTTGGTCTTTAATTTGTAAATCCCTAAATTTTTAAACCCAAAAAAACATCATTTGCCTTATCCAGTTTTTACACTGATGATTCTTATTCACTCCATGTTTTTTTATCGATGCTTATTAGTTTAGCTTACAAAATTTAATGACCTTAGTCAATCACTTGTGAGTTGTGACCATGTGTTTGTTAGTTTTTCTAGCGCTTTTTTTTGTTGAGTCTTTTGTAGTAATGCTTTTTGCATGAGACATGATTTTTTGGACATGCTAAGCCAAACACACATTTGATACTGTAAACTTGAGTACATACATTGTGCAAAAACAAAGTACATTACATGGCCTTAGAGTGCAGGCCAAAGGGTTCCGTCTATGCTATGCCAAAAAGTTGTCACATAATTAATTCTGACAACTTGTTGCCACATAAATGTTAATTGATGGTCGACATAACCGCGTCTCAGATAAGTCATTCGAAACTCTTTTTACCACTCTAATTGGGACAAAATTGGTTTGAAAATTTGAGGATACTTATGGACAAGCAAGGTGATGAACAGTGACAAACTTAGTAGCAACAACCCAATGTTGCCCCAACTTAAAAGGGATGGTCTTTCATTGACCTCTATCATCTATTTAAATGAAATCCTGTTTTATGTGGACTCAAGTGGCCACAAAAAAGCATTTGACTTTAATTGTGAACCTATCTTATTTGTACTGACCAGTTTAATGTTACGTCAACACATTTATCTCACAAAAGTTGGATCACTTTTGTGACAAGCGGTGACAACAGATCATCAGAAATGTTGGATTTTTATAATTTGTAATCAAATTATATGTGGAGACTGTTTTGTTGACAACATTGGTTTTTACATAAAAATGATATCTTTTTATTGCAAAACTGAATGGTGTTTTGTCGCTGAGTTTGTTCTTTGTTCCGACTTCTGTAAGTTTTCCAATTTTACATAACTGCAATTAATTCCAATTTCAAATCAATACTCACAAACCAAATAACATAAGAATTCTATAATTCCCAATAAATTTGAATTCATAGACACTTGGATCAACTGTTTAATCGCGTGACCAGAACCGCCAAAGGGTAGTTCAACCCTTATAACCATTTAATATCCAATAAGTGTGAACGCTTATTCGCATACAAAGTCAACTATTTTACAAAAATACAAATCCCACTACTCACTTTCAGCCCGCCACATCTTCTTCTTCTTCTTCTTCTTCTTCATTAATGTTCATAAACAGTGAGGGGTCGAGCACGGGGGGCTGTGGCAAATCAATGATGTTACGCGCTGCCAAGTGTTCATGCAGGTTCGTAACATGTTGGTGAGTAGCCGTCACAAACTTCGCCATTGCAGCCATTTGATATTGAGTCGGTGGTGCGGGAGCGGGGTGCGAGCGTACAGAAGAAGACGACGAAGAACTACCCCTCAACACCCTACCCTGTCCCGGGTTAAACCCTCGTTTAGTTCCCAAGACTTGTTCTACAATCTGCTCATCAATAAGTTCAGGCTGTTCCTCTCGAATCTCTATCATCCGATTCTGTAAAGTTACAAAACGGGTGAAATAGGTCAAAATGGGTGAAATAAATCAAAAAAACGACAAAGTTACTTATTAGTCCATTCTCTGTTACGTTTCCATTCTACCCGATTCTATGCTAAATGTAATTCTATTTTCTATCAGATTTTAGACAACTATATCAGATTATTCAGAATGCTACTAAATAAGTTATTTTCTTAAATCTTAAAAAGAATGACTTACGTATTTCGCTTCAGCAGCTTTAGATTTCCACTTTCCAGCATTGTCTCCCTTCTTGTACACATGTTTGTCTTTAAACTGCTTGACAAGGTCCGGGTATGCACCCTTGCCATTAGCCCACTAAAAACACATTAAATTAGTATATGATAATACTAAAACAAATAAAACGAGTATAAAATTTTTAAAACTAAAACATTTTATGAAAAGCAATATATAATCAGGAAAAGGCAAGAGTAATGAGCAGATAAGGAAAAACTTATACTAAGGCATAATATGTAGTCTAAAAAGCTATAACAAACTACTTATGAGCTACACTGAGGGGAGAACTAAGCTAGGGTATCTATGGAATCCTAAATAAGCTAAAGGGAATCAATTTAAGCAACAATATAAGCCTAGAAAGCACAAATAAGCAAAAAGAATAGGGCTGCTGGGACAGTTATGGTTGCTGGAGCAGGGCAATTATCAGCCTACTGAGGGCTTTTTGAAGCCAAAGATAAGCTAGTAAAACATAAGCTATTAATGCAAAAACTATTTCAAACTATAAGTAAACAACCAAACATTAGATAAAAACAATTCTATAGCACTCCTACTAACGCAATTATAGACTAAATTTTAACACTAATTTGCAACAAAACTACTTTATCCTATATGATCTAATCAAGCTGCTATATAATCTAAAAATCAAACCACATATGCAAATGCTATTAAACAACTAGAAACTGAATCAAAACTTTCAAAAACTAAACACAAGAACAAATTACAGCCAAATCAAATTGAACTAATGACCCTAACCTTGTTTGACTGTTAAAAGTCAACTGATCCAAACACCCTTAAAGCACACATTTTACACTACTACTCTCAGATTCAAGCCATTATACTCAGTTATTATGATCAAATCAAATCACAGCTAACTATTAGAGATCTCAGGAACAAACAATAACATCAATAAACAACTAATGAACAATCTCACAAATCTAAGCAGTATTGATGCAAATATGAGACAGAATTAGTGCAACTGAAACATAAGCAATCAAACAAACTAAACTACCATAAAACCATCTAAAACATGAACATATAAAAGCATTTGAACAGTAAACAAGCAAAGCTAAACAGATCTAACTTTAATCAAGTAATATTATGAAATCAATAACGACTTACCTCTTCATGCCTGCTTTGCGCGTATGACTTAGAACCATGATTAGAGGTGTACAATTGTTTGCCTCTATTAGCCTTGTTGGCTTGTGAACGTTTCAGGTGCTTCTTTGAGGTGACATGATCACAAAACTTATGCCAATCGCTCCAATCGCTCAAGGACATGTTTCTCGGAGGAAAATTCCGGATCTCCTGTGGGTGCTCGTACCCGGCCATGTCGACAAAATGTTCTTTCTTAAATTTATTCTTGCGGTTTCTATACGCACCTCTGAACTGAGCTTGCATCCCTTCCTCAAATAGTTTCACATTTTGGCCTGATAGATGGGGTTTCATGTTGAAGAAAGTCTGCAATTCAAAAGAACTAGTCACGTAATGAATATTGTTTACAAATTTAACATAGTAGATTTTAAGAGTAAAGCTCAACATGTATCCTAGGCCACATGGTTGTCTTGTACTTAGCATCTACATCATCCCACGCCTCGAAGTGGAATGGGACACTTCTTTCGATCTCATTCGCAATCAACCTTGTAAAATCGCCGCTGTTTTCCCCAACCGGTTTTGCTGTTTTTCGATCTCTATAGTCAAAGTCAATGGAAAGTTTTTGTTTCCCACGATCATCGAACTTCTTCTCTAGCTTAGCGTCATGGCCTTTTTTACGACCCTTCGGGTCTACAAATTAAAATTCAAAAGAACAGATTAACAATACAAAATAACAATACAAGTAATCAAGTGTTTACAATGTGCTACTAGCTTCTTCATCAAACTTGCTCTGCATATTTCTTTTTCACATAAACTTTTATGCATTCAAAACGAATCCATGTGCTTGTCTTCCTAATAAACAATGTTCCTAATGCCAACGTTTGACTATATCATATCCATGTGCTTGTTTGCCTAATAAACAATGTTCCTAATAAACAATGTTTCTAAAAGGCAACTAACCAACTTGACAAAAAAAATAGATACTCAAGATATTGCAGCTCCATTCTTTGCTTCATATACAAATCGATACTCAAAAAAATAGATACTCAAAAAAAATGATGTGAGAAATGATTTACCTTTTAGGAGCTAGTGGTGGTGGCTAGGTCGGCGACGGCAGTGGCACAGTGGTGGTGGTGGTGGCTACGGCGACGGCAACTGGTGGTGGTCGGCTACGGGAACAGTTACATAAACAAAAATTAACAAAATACAAAAACTAACTAATAAAAATTAACAAAACATCCATAAACAAAAATTAAACACAAACCTTTTAATCTTTTATAAAGAAAGAAAGAAATTTAGTACAAATTTAGTAGCGACAAATTTAGTAAAGTGAATTTAGTGAATTTAGTGGTGTGAATTTAGTGGGTCGGAGCAGTATAAAGATAGGTAAAAGAGTAAAGTGAATTTAGTGGTGTGGAAAAGAGTTAGGTGGTGTGAAATATCTGGTACCAATTTAGTAGCGACAACAGTTTCATCTTTTGTGACAACATGTTGTCACAAAAGGTTAGGCGGTTTTTTTAATTTTTGGTGAAAATTTTGGCACCAAACTTGTGGTGACGACATTATACTTTTAGTGACAACATGTGTTGTCACTAAAAGTTTTTACTTTTTTTTAAAAAAAAATTTATTTTGGTATAACAATATAATAAATAAATTTTAAAAATACGAAATATTTTTGAAAATATTTTAAAAAGTATTATGTTCATTGTACTAAAACTATGGTTGAGCATATTGGACCGAAAACCGAACCGAATTGGAAAACTGCGCCGAACCGATCATATATGGTTATACACGAGATGTTAAACGAACGAGTCGAGATGATATGGTTATACACGAGATGTTAAACGAACGAGCCGAGTTGATATGGTTATACACGAGATGTTAAACGAACGAGGCGAGATGATATGGTTGTACATGAGATGTTAAATAGATGAGTCGAGATGTTAAAAGGATTAGTCGATGTGATATCGTTATACAAGACATGTTGACGGATGAGTCAGGGTGATATGGTTACACATGAGATGTTAAACGAATGAATCGAGATGATATGGTTATACATAATATGTTAAACGAATGAGTTGAGATGTTATGGATATGCATAACATGTTAAACGGATGATTCGAGATGCTATGGATATACATAACATATTAAACGGACGAGCCGAGATGATATGGTTATACACGAGATGTTAAACGAACGAGCCGAGATGATATGGTTATACACGAGATGTTAAACGAACTAGCCGAGTTGATATGGTTATACACGAGATGTTAAACGAATGAGCCGAGATGATATGGTTGTACATGAGATGTTAAATAGATGAGTCGAGATGTTAAAAGGATTAGTCGATGTGATATCGTTATACAAGACATGTTGACGGATGAGTCAGGGTGATATGGTTACACATGAGATGTTAAACGAATGAATCGAGATGATATGGTTATACATAATATGTTAAACGAATGAGTTGAGATGTTATGGATATGCATAACATGTTAAACGGATGATTCGAGATGCTATGGATATACATAACATATTAAACGGACGAGCCGAGATGATATGGTTATACACGAGATGTTAAACGAACGAGCCGAGATGATATGGTTATACACGAGATGTTAAACGAACTAGCCGAGTTGATATGGTTATACACGAGATGTTAAACGAATGAGCCGAGATGATATGGTTGTACATGAGATGTTAAATAGATGAGTCGAGATGTTAAAAGGATTAGTCGATGTGATATCGTTATACAAGACATGTTGACGGATGAGTCAGGGTGATATGGTTACACATGAGATGTTAAACGAATGAATCGAGATGATATGGTTATACATAATATGTTAAACGAATGAGTTGAGATGTTATGGATATGCATAACATGTTAAACGGATGATTCGAGATGCTATGGATATACATAACATATTAAACGGACGAGTTGAGATGATATGGTTATACACGAGATGTTAAACGAACGAGTCGAGATGATATGGTTATACACGAGATGTTAAACGAACTAGCCGAGATGATATGGTTATACACGAGATGTTAAACGAACGAGGCGAGATGATATGGTTGTACATGAGATGTTTAACGGATGAGTCGAGATGTTATGGATATGCATAACATGTTAAACGGACGAGCCGAGATGATATGGTTATACACGAGATGTTAAACGAACGAGCCGAGATGATATGGTTATACACGAGATGTTAAACGAACTAGCCGAGATGATATGGTTATACACGAGATGTTAAACGAACGAGGCGAGATGATATGGTTATACACGAGATGTTAAACGAACTAGCCGAGTTGATATGGTTGTACATGAGATGTTAAATAGATGAGTCAAGATGTTAAAAGGATTAGTCGATGTGATATCGTTATACAAGACATGTTGACGGATGAGTCAGGGTGATATGGTTACACATGAGATGTTAAACGAATGAATCGAGATGATATGGTTATACATAATATGTTAAACGAATGAGTTGAGATGTTATGGATATGAATAACATGTTAAACGGATGATTCGAGATGCTATGGATATACATAACATATTAAACGGACGAGCCGAGATGATATGGTTATACACGAGATGTTAAACGAACGAGCCGAGATGATATGGTTATACACGAGATGTTAAACGAACTAGCCGAGATGATATGGTTGTACATGAGATGTTTAAAAGGATGAGTCGAGATGCTATGGATATACATAACATATTAAACGACGAGTTGAGATGATATATATAACATATCTGTTCTATCCTTCCCACCAATTTTCCCACCAAAACATTGGCGCCAAAATTTCCCACCAAAACTATTGTATAAAATATCTGCTTATCCTCAAACCAACCTCACAACCTCTTATCCTCAAAACCTCACAACCTCACAACGCCCGTTCTCCTCAAAACCACTCAACCTGAGATGCAACGATATAATCCTTTTATGTGTAATTGTGGAGCAGGAAATATAAAAAAAAGAACATCACATAAACCAGATACATTTGGATTGGAATATTACGCATGTCCTCTTTCGAAGGTGAACAATTATGCATTTCTTATTTATTTAAATATACAAACAATCATATAATTTCATTATTTATGTAACAGCCAAGAGAAAAAGATCATGGATGTGGATATTTTATGTGGAAGAGTGAATTTGATGACCAGTTACGAGTAATCTATTCTGCTTCAACATCTCACGGTGCTTCAACATCTCATGGTTCTGGATCTGCACCAACAGGGTGCTCAAACTGTCATGAAAAAAATCTTAGGATAAACATGCTGGAGGCACAAAAACAAGTGTTAGAGGCAAGAGTAAGGATGTTGGAGGCAAGACTTGAAATGGCAACGAATCCCGACAACCAAGACCACGCATGTCAGTCGGATGCAATACTTCGTGACCTGTTAGGTGACATGGAAAATCTTCGTATGTAGTGTTGTTGTTGCTGTTATTCTTGCTGTTGTTGTTGTTTGTTGTGTTATTGTTGTTATTGTTGTTTGTTGTGTTATTGTTGTTGTTTAATAAAATGTTGTTGTTGTTGTGAAAACTTCGACAAGCAAACGAGACAACTCGTGACAAGCAAACGAAACAACTCAAACAACACACAAGCAAACTAAACAAATCAAACGAAACAACTCGACAAGCATTTTTTTTGTCGTTTAGTATAAAATGCCGACAACATTGTGTCGCCGGAATATATGGCGTAGCCATTTTCTATTTATTCTAGTAGTTATATTTGAACTTTTATCGATCTGTAATTAATAGGATTTAAAATATTTATAATTAGTATTAAATATAAAAGTATTTAATTTTAATCATATATTAACTAAAAGTTTTTTAATTTTAATTATATATTAAACGAAAGTATTTAATTTTAATTATATATTAAATGAAAGTTTTTAAACTTAATTTAAATTATTTTTAATTCATTTATAACATTTTAAAGTTATTTATAATTAATTTAATTCATTTTTAAATTAATTTATAATATTTTAAAAGAATTTATAATAAATTTGAATCATTTTTAAACAATCAAAATCATATTTAATCAATTTATAACATTTTAAAAAGATTTATAATTAGTTATAATTATGTCTAAATCTTTAGTGACAACATATCGCGACAACATCTTGTCACTACAGGTTTAGGCGGCAAATTTCCCCCCAAATCACCAAATTCTTTAGTGACAACATTTATCGAGACAACATAAGTTGTCGCAACAAGTTTAGGCGGTAATTTCCCCTCCAATTTTTTTGGGCCCAAAACTTATAGTGACAACATGGTTGTCGCGAAAGATAAAAGTCAAAAGTCAACAATATCAAAGCTTTTGGTGACAACATTGTTGTCACTACAAATCAAACTGTTGTCGCAATAAAATATAGTAAAAAATTATAAACCGGAATGCCTCTATTTTGTCATGTAGTTATTCTGTTGTGACAACATGTTGTCACAAAAACAAAAATTATTGTCACGAAAAGTTTTGGTCAAAGATGGATGCCAGAATGCCACTTTTTTTGTCGTTTAGCGGACTTGTCGCGACAACATGTGTTGTCACGAAAAAAAATTTCGTCACAATAGGTCCAAAATGGTGTGGTGCATACATTGTGCAAAAACAAAGTACATACATGCTTAGATGGATGCAGGCCATGGCTCGTCTCCAGGCTCATGCCTATGCCAACCGAGCAAACTCGTTGGGATCGCCACATTCAACAATTAAGTCCTCTCGATCACACCTTGTTAGCTTTGCTTTGTTACATAAATTGATTAATTGAATTGAGTCTGATTCTATGACTACACAGCGGTCTAGATTGATGTCACATTTCAAAGGCTCTTTTAACAAATAACGACATCATCGTAATGGGCCAAATTGGTTAGAAAATTGGATGGAGGATACTTCATGGACAAGCAAGGGTGATGACACAAGTGACAAGATTCTTGAAGTAGATACTTGGAAGCCAAGTAATACAAGCACTCCAACGAAACCTCATAAACCAAGTAAGGTCTCGTTCAGTAGGTGACCTCTCATCATCTGATTCAAACTGGGGAACAGAGAAATTCGGACGAGTAAATTATGCCTCCCCCAGGCCTCGAAGTGGCCACAAAAGAAGCCCATTTGCTACGTCTAATAGTGGTGAATACACACATGGCTTATTTGGATACTACCCGAGTCATCCTAATGTTACAGTCAACACAATCTTATCTCAAACAAGTGTGCGATCACTCAGTGCTCCAAGGCGGTGACGACACTAGGATCATTCAGATACCATGTCTGAGAGGGGTTTTCGTAAGTAGCATGATTGGTAATCAATGACTGTATGATGTGATGTTGGTTGGTTTTGTTGACATTATCTTTGGTCTCTTGTACAGTAACTTATGAATGTCGTCCTTTTTTATTGCAAAACTGAATTGTGTTTAACATGTCGACTGAGTTTGTGTTCTTATGTTCTGAATGTTGTAAATGTTTTGCATTTTACATAACTGCAGAGGTAAATTCCAATGTTGAATCTAATACCTTCAACGTTAAGAAAGAATGATACAGTGAAGAGACCTTGTCTATGTTGAATCTAATACCTTCCAATGTTGAATCCATAGACCCTTGGACCCTGCTTCTCTCAGGGGCGCTGCCCCCGAACCCCCGCCAAGGGGGCTACGCCCCCTTGGAACCCCTGTTAGTCCCGTTAATATCCAAATAAGTGTCGACCCTTATTTGCATATTAAACTCAATCTATTTTACACTAAAATACCAACAGATCCTAGCTAACTCATCTTCAGACGCCCACTGATCCACTATATAGCATGTTGAGTTGGATGAATCGTCACATTAAATACTACTAGATAAGCATGATTCTGCATTTTCTACTTGCTTTCTACACTGTGATGAAAGTTATTTTTTCTAGCCATATCACACAGCAGTTGCGTGTATTTATCAACCTAATCACAATTGCATATGTACGTAGAAATGCAGGGCCAGAAAATTGCAGATGTAAAGAATCCATTTATATGTGTGCATTATGTTCCTGGTCTATTCAGCCACACAAACGACACGATATCTAAAGAGAGCTCATTTTAGTAACTTTAAACCTGTGGCATCTGAACCCAATTGATTAAACAGTTTCATAATGCGAGATATGACATGCTCATCTATAGAATATGGTTAAACAAAAGGAGCCATCTATTAACATATAAAATTCATTGCATTCTTCAATAAACGAGAACATCTTTTTAAGCCAAGTCTATAATAAACACACACAAACACCTGCTACACACTCCCTCTTGCTAAACTTGCTTAAAACTATCAACTACGGATTCATCACTCATGAATTATTAAAAAATAATTGTGGCCGCAGAGAATTAATACTATGTTTAGCAACAGGTGAACCTTTACGAAACTGGAGACCTTTATCTTTTAAACAAGAGAGAACCTACCAATGCAGAGAGAACCTGACTAGAACAGTACAATGTGTATAAACTAATAATAATCAGGGAAAACGGATATGAAAATTAGAAATCACACCCCAATGCAAGAAAAAGAAGAAGAAGAAAAACATACATACGGAGAACATTACCTTTAAACAATTATCCCCAAGTGCAATCTCGTTGACATGACCAAGGCTTAATTAGTAAAAGTCCACTTAGCAATTCTTCCTTTGTATATTTTCGAGTTCTTCCAAGTGCTACGTCAAAATGCCTATTGTCCAGGTAATCCAAGTCAGCTTTGACTAAGGAAGATACATTTAGCAACAAAAGTTTCTCCAAATACAATGATCCATTGATTGTTAGTGACAAGATATAAGGAGCATTGATTTGGATAGTATCTATATAACCCGCCCCAAGGTTAAGTGTGCCGTAATGACAGATCACCAAGTTCTTAACACTCTTTGAAGTAACATCAATCCGCCTAACACAATAACAATGGGTCAACACCAAAGGTTCCAAACCAGGACATCCGGATAATATTTTTCCAATTGAATCTTCAACTAATTTCCCTCTGTGAATACCCAAAAACTTAAGTTTATCCGAACGAATAGCACTAGTAGGAGAATTAAATATACAACGGGAAAGTTTCATACTCATAGGATATGAAGCGTCAGAAAACAACTCATCACCATATTTAAACCTTTCGTAAGTTTCTATACCACATGATAGTTATTCTACTCCAAAGTTTCCAAACAAGGACTTTGGGATACGCCCAACAACATAACAATGTTTCAACTCGATCCAAAGTTTCCAAACAAGGACTTCCGGATAATATTTTTCCTATTGAATCTTCATCTAATCTCCCATAATCAATACAAAGACACTTAAGTTTATCCCAACGAATAGCACCATTAGGAGGATTAAATACACAATGCGAAAGTTTCATACTCGTAAGACATGAATTGTTGAAAAACAACTAATCGTCATAGCTAAACAGTTCCTCACATCACATATCATCCCATATTAATAAATCAACCTCTTGAACGTTACGAGTAATAGCATGTCGAATCCAACTATAGACTTGCGACTTAGGCTGAGTATAAATCTCACTATTGTCACTACACCAATTTCAACATTTAAGGACGGGGATTTTTTAGGGTCGACAATGTCGACCCTAACTGTAGCATGGGGCCCATTGTGGTCAATCGTTTTTGCTGAAACAACGCGGGCCCCACTGTCGACCCTTTTTAGGGTCGATAATTAAAAGATAGAAAAAAGAAAAAAAGAGTAGGGTCGACATTGTCGACCCAAGGTTTATATAAACATGTCGACCCTACTTGTGGTCAATGGTTTTTGCTGAAACAACGCGGGCCCCACTGTCGACCCTATTTTGCAAAGAGAGTGTCGACCCAAAAAAAATTGAGACGAAAAGTTTGAGTCGACCAGTTAGGTACGAGATGTCGATCCTAATTTACTTAGGGTCGACTTTCTTTGCAATTTTGGGTCGATTTCGTCGACCCTAAACCCAGATTTATTTGTAGTGTGTTTCTAATTATAAGTTTTAATTTGTTGAGATTCACATCGGTAGGACATTGAGTTAGGG
Source organism: Artemisia tridentata subsp. tridentata (assembly GCA_021014915.2). Classification (NCBI taxonomy): domain Eukaryota; kingdom Viridiplantae; phylum Streptophyta; class Magnoliopsida; order Asterales; family Asteraceae; genus Artemisia; species Artemisia tridentata. The sequence continues at coordinate 394,694,442 of CP139504.1, forward strand.
TCTTGTCGATAAAGGAAAAGTAATCGCGGAGATCGCTAGTGTAACATAGGTCTGTAACGTCATCGTTATATATGAAAACCAGAGTAGGAAGATTAGTCCAAAGATGTTGCCATCGTTTGGAGATAGTAGATGTTGTTTTAATCACCTTTTTTGTCGACAACTCTACACGAGAGATGATTTCGAGTAGTAAGCAATCAGGTAACAAACTTATTCTATCTTCGTTTTTTATTGTACATGATTTTGAAGCGACTTGAAAAAAATTGAGGGTTATGAAGTTATGATGGGTGAAGGTGATGTTTGAGTTCGGGTGAATCCCCTATTAGGGAGTAAAGTTTTAATTTTAAAAAAATATTAATTTAATTATTGTGATTCTAAAGTAAATTATGTCGTTTCTTTGAGTATATCTAATATTTATTTATTTTTTATATTTTGTTTATAAATAATGTTCCAAATCTGAAACGTCAAATTGTATTTGATTCGAGTAAGAAGCCAATGGTTTAATTATGTTTTATAAACACTGCTAATTATTTTGAGCCCGAGCATGCGCTGGTTTTCAATAAAAAAGTATTAAGAAAATACTGCTCCAATCTTTGCTTGTGAGTACTGTTTTATTCCTTTATGACAGCTTAATGTTGTTGATATTGCTACTCCTATATAAACGGGTCAAGACTGCTCCAATCTTTGCTTGTGAGTACCGTTTTATTCCTTTATTTGTTTTCTGGGTTCTTTTCATGAGATTTATGTGAAGTTGTTTATATTGACAGGTCTTGAGTATTAGCCTCTACGCGATTGCCTTGGCAAGTAAGAAATGGGTATAGTGGTAGTTACCAGCAAAGCTCTACATTTCTTGCATTTGTAATTGCTCAGTTACTTTCCGTGCTTTTTTTTTTTTTTTTTTTTTTTTTTTTTTTTTTTTTTTTTTTTTTTTTTTAGCATATTTTTGAATCGTGAATGTTTTCTACTGCAAACTTTGTGAGATGGTGCTTCCTATTTGGACCGCTTTACTTTTATCAAACGTCTGTTCTTCGCCGTGACCATTAATTATTTAAAATTCTATGAGAAAACCAGAAACCAAGACTTGAATCCCAATTCAAGTCAATCTTATTATCAACCAAAAGCAGAATACAGGATCAGTTAGACACTGATCTCAATCAGATCACAACAGAACCACAAGAACCACTCAAAGCTTGCCACTGCTATTCAGGTGCAAGCCTATTGATTAATTTGCCAATAGTTCAATTACAAACACTCAACTCACAATGACTAACAATGAACAAGATAAAAGATCACAACAATAGCTTTTGATTGACAGAAACAAAGAGACAAACTGTGTGTTATCGATGGTGGAGAGTTATAAAACCCTAATCAGAATGAGAGCTTATATAGCCTGCTTTCCATCTTTCCAGCTTGTGTCAACTTTAGCCCTTAAACTTCACCACTTCAGTCAACTCCAACCTAAAGATAAAAACTAGCTATAACTGCAAAATCAAATATGGCAATATTAGTCCCTCAACTATTTTCGAGGTCGAGTTATCATTCTAACATCCCCCGAAAACATCAATCATACCCAGTTTACCAACAAGCTTATCATGCTGAAGCTTGCTTAAACCCTTAGTGAAAATATCAGCAGTGTTTATTTTCTCAGTTTTAATAACACCTGTTAAAATCTTTTCTCTTACAAGATGTAAGTCAATTTCCAAGTGTTTTGTTCTTTCATGAAACACAGGCTTAGCTACAGTCTTAATTGTAGCCTGACTATCACAATAAAGCTTTATAGGTAAAAAATGTTCCCAGTTCAGGTCTTGTAAAATTTTTAAGACCCAAACAACTTCATATGTTGCAGAGGCCATAGCTCTATACTCAGCCTCTGCAGAAGATTTAGAAATGGTGTTTTGTTTTTCTAAGAAACAAGTGAACCATTTAAGAACAAGCAATAACCAGTGACAGATTTTCTAGTAACAACACATTTTGCCCTGTCTGCATCAACAAATGCTTCAAGGGAAACATCTGGGCACCTTGTAATATGTATCCCCTTTCCAGGAGAACCCTTTAGATATCTTAAAACTTTAAGAGCAATTTTTAAATGTGACCTAAGAGGCTTATGCATAAACTGACTCAAGTAGTGAACAGAGTATGCAATATCAGGCCTAGTATGAGTCAAATAAATCAATTTCCCAATCAGTTTTTGATATTCTGTCAAATTATCTATCACTGGATCACTAGCAGTTGGTTCACTAGTTAAAAACAAGTTTGCTCAAGAGGAAAAGCAAATGGTTTGCAAGCTAACAAGCCAAACTCTGTTAAAAGATCCAAGCAATATTTTCTTTTAGTAAAACAAATGAGTTTTGAAATCTGTTCATCAGAAAAAGCATAAGTTAAACTAGAGCCAACAGAGTTGTTATTGTTAACAAATCTTTTATTAAAGTTTTGAGTATCCTGATTATTACCAGTTCTTTTATTTTTACCAAAATCAGCAGGATACCCAATGATTTTAAAACATCTATCAATAGTATGACCATTAAACCCACAATGCTCACAAACTAAGACAGGGCCACCAACAGTCCTTCCATTATCATTATTTCTATGGCCATTGTTAGGTCTGAAAGAACTTCCAAAGGTTGAAGGCCTCTGTGAGTTCCCTCTATTGGGTACGCTGGAGTTAAACACAAATGCCTGAGACCTTTGGGAAGTCCCACCACTTGAACCAGTGATAACAGATCTGTGAGATTCCTCACTAGATATGATGGCAAAAGCCCCTTTAACATCAAGAAGAGGGTCTCTAGATAAGATGTTACTTCTTATTTGCATATATGAATCATCCAACCCCATTAAGAACTGCATTAATTTCATTAATTGGTTATGTTTTTTAAAGTCCTCAGATGCATGACAAGTGCATTGATGCGAGGATTGCGTCAACTAAAAAGGTCTTACTTCTCAAGGGATCTTGAGAAGCTTTCAATCCTCCAGGCAGTGTACCTGATCGTTGCAGTGTACTATAGGTAGGTCCGGATGATTGATCGTTCTCTAGGAAAATAGTGTCGTTAGGTCAAGATGTATAACAAGATAGGTCTAGAGGTGAGAGATGATTCTTTTTTTTATTTTTTTATTTTTTAGAAAGTGTAGGAACCCAGATCAATCCTTATCACACACACTAATAATCAATAAAGCACAAGGTAAGATAAGATCTAGAGAGAGAGTAGAGAGAAAATATATTTCATTAAGCACACACTACTAACTCTCAAAGAACACACATAACACCAACAACACCAACCTCCCAAATGGTGTAAGGAGGTGCTATTTATAGTATTTGAGAGATGGGTGGATGGGCATGGACTTGGGTTGGGCTTTTACATGGACTCTTTAATACATTACATTTAACCTATTAGTTTAGGTCCAAGCCCATAGACTACTTTTACTTAATTAAATACAACGACACATTACAAAATATAAAACGTAAATGACCATCACTTTTATAAATCCTAACAATCTCCCCCTAAGGGATGGTCATTCAAATGATGCTCCATATGATTAGATCTTTAGATTTCATTATCTTGAGCTTTGTGTGTCGTTGTATAGCAGTCTTTGTCTTTGGTTCCTTCATGCTATGTGATCTTCAAAGAATCGTCTTTGTGGATGTTCTTGCCTTCAATCAACATCTTCATTTGATGATGCGTCGTGACCTTCAACATACTCATACATCTTGGACATTATACTTATGCTAACAATCTCCCCATAATCTTTCATCATATGAACTTGTTCTCGACATCTTGATTAGCCTCTTGACTTTGTATTTTCACTTTGTCTTTAACTTGATCTTCTTGTCTTGAACTTTTACACTTGAGCTTTGTTGGAGATGTTCTTCATAAGTATGAGTATGCTGAGGTGAAGATGCTTGATGTATGGGATGATGGTTAATGGATGTTTAAGGGTAGCTGCATAAAACTGTTAGTAATAATCATCCAGCACTTATGGGTTAGGACTTCGAGATCGTCAACAGCATAGTGTGTAGACTTTCTCTAATCTCCCCTAGGCCGTTCTGAACCGGATACCCCCTAGAGGGCTTACACGGACACACCGAAGTGCACCCACGATTCAGTGAGTCGCTGGAGATCACCCCACGACTGTAGACCGTTTGAAGCACGTAACCATCATGATGTAAATGGCAAGATCCTTGGATCTCATTAAGACTCTTACAACTTGTGTCTTTTTTGGCGAACACAAGTGTATCATATTGGAAGTGTTCCTAACGAGATATTATGATGAATCTCGTGGCTCTAGACTCTATAATGTGCGTTTTGGTTTTAGTCGTCGGAGGCATGGAGCAGAGTGCCACCTTTTCAATATCAACACATCTCGGAATGAGAGGCGCGATAGATTATGTAGTGTTCTCCGTGAGAAATGAAACAAATATCTTTTGAGAGATATCTGAGTGGCTAGGAGGGGTGGTGCAGCGCGTCACTGGGTCCATGACGTCTTGACTTCAATATCAGTATCACCTTAGTGAATACCGATAACAGATGTATTGACCCGGTTTCTGCCCTAAGTTTTCATGGAGGGCTATTTCTTTTCACCCTTTCATTAAACTTTTCTTTTTAATTCTTCAACCCCTTCTTTCCCTTTCTCATTTACTCCTTTTTTCAATCTTACCTAAGGACTTCTAATTCTAATCTATTGGAATTGTCCTTGGGTAGATCCCTCCGGCTCTGGCGGATCATAGGACGGTTTTCCTAACCTTAGTCACCTTATAACTCCATGACTATCCTAGATTTTCCATAAAACCTTTTGAAAAATCTCTCAAAGTGTTTATGAATAAAAGAACATTTAGATAACACTTTGAGAGTTTTGCATTTTTGAAATACTCCCCCTTCACATGTGCTCATGCATTTTAACTAAAATTGCACATGTTGGGTAGAGTTCGCACATTTTGAATTGATCGACTTTCAATGAACATGACCTTTGCGAGACACGCTTACATCACTAGTTAGACTAGCTTGAAATTATTACCCGTCCCGGTCATATTCAATGATCATCTCTCGAATTGGTACATTCTACTCAGACAAGTCCTTTGCGAGACACGTTTACATCAATGGATAACCATCTTGAAATTATTACCCGTCCAGGACAAGTCTTTTCGATAACGGACATTTAGATTTCGTCAATTCGAGGGTTAGAACTGAGTCTGTCTGGAGAGCATACTTTGAGATTCCACGAACTTTAAACCTTTTGATCATATTTTAATCACATTTCTCCCCCTCAAAAATAGCATTTCAATGGTATTTTTGATACCGTTTGATTAAAATCATTGTTTTTAGAAAGCTATTAGGGAGAAACGATTTTGCATGAACTTTTTGGAACAAAGATGTTTTGAATTACTCCCCCTCAAACCTTGCATAGGTTTTGATATTTTTAAACTTTGGAGCGAACTGGGGAGTAAAGATTTGAAAATCTTAAGCAAAATTTTTGAAAAGATTTGAAAAACCTTTTGATAAATTTTGAATAAAAGTTTGCTTAAGATTAAGAAGTTTGAATAAACGTTTCATGAAAACTTCTTTTCTTGTTAGGATTGTTGTAATAAAACGTACAACAGGGTCCTTTCTTTGAAAAACGGGTTATGCACTGTTATGTGTGCATAAGCCATAATGGTTAAGCGCGGGTTGTAAGCTGAAATACTTACAAGCCATTGATTTTTAGGATAAGTGCTCGAAAGATTTTGATTAAGCACTTTCCTTTCTTTGAAGCGCGGGTTTCGTACCGAACTGCACGAAAGCCATTGAAATTTTTAGGATTAGACAACAACCTTGGGAACCCATTTAAGCACGGTGCCAACGGGTTTAGCATATTTTGAAATCCATTTGTAAGCTGTGTCAATCCGATTCAAAGAAGTTGAATTCCAACGAGGACTGAAAACCGGTGTTTCATTTTGAAATAACACTCGTGGAATCAACAGTGATTTAAAACTCTTTTTCTTTTGAAAATTGTTTGAGAAACCCGGTGTCTCTCTTGGGGTTTTAAAACTTGAAGAAGAAGTTTTCCATCCATTGTTGAAACCCGGTGTTTCATTTCGAAAATTAGTTTTTGAGATGAATGGAAACCTTCCCGAATTTGGAATTTTCAAAGCAAAGTCATTCTTATGTTGTAGCGAAAGCAGTTCTGATGTTGAATATTTGAAAGGTTTTGAATGACTTAGCTTTGGTCTCCACACTTGCTTTACCGGTGTAAAACGAGAGTGTGGAGTTTGAAAAGCTCGATTATTTCCATTTGAAGTATTTGACCTTGAAAGCTTTTGAGGAGTGAGTGTTTCAGAAAAACTTGATTACTTCGAAAACTTCCTTCCTTTTTGCAAAGAGTAGGTTGTAAACTGGGAAACCTTTTTCGAAAATGATTTTGAAGATTTACCCGTGTAAACCTTCTTTGAAACACTCACTTCTGGTGTTGAAAGATTTGAAATAGGAGCTTTTCCTTTTGATTGGTTAAGAGACTCAAACTTGACGCTTAAAGCATTGTATGAAGTTCTCAAATCACTGTATTCCTTTTGAACTTGATCTTGAGATGCCAATTTAGACTCCAAAGAGGCAATTTGTTTCAAAAAATGATCTTTTTCAGCTTTTGAATCATCCGTTTTACGAGCCAATTTCCGTTCGAACTCAATATTTTCTTTTTCAAGTCTTTCAAAATATTTTTCGAATTTGGTCGTTTTGTTGAAAAGATCAGTTTTGGCATCCTCAAGATCGTTTGTCTGTTGAGCTAAAAGCGTTTCAAGCTCAATTACTTTCTTTTGAAGCACATTATTTTCATTTTCCTTTTCCTTTTCAAAATCTGTGGTATTAGACTCAAATAGGGGATTTGGAAAGGAAACTTTTGTGATTTGAGACTCATCCTTTTTCATCTTCATTGATTCAATCTTTTGCAAAACCTTTTCAAACTTTTTATCAGCGAATTCAGACAATTGAGACTTCAAAGCTTCAGTCTCGTTTTGTTTCGAGATTGATTTTTGAGTCTGAACCCGTGAACGTTTGATTGAATCATACAGGTTTTTGTAAGTCTGTTTCAAATGCTCATTTTCTTTTTGTAATGATGCCACAGCATGTTCCAATTCAATGTTTTTTGTATCAAGTTCATCCAAATCAAACTTGATTTTGGCATCATCACAATTTTCTTCAAAAATCTTTTCCTTTTCTTTGAGCACTGTTGTCAAAGGGTTTTCAGAAGAAGCAATTCTTTTTGACAATTCTTCTTTGACTTCAGCCGCTTCTTTTGAAAGTTCAGTGATTTTCCTTTTGAAACAAAGATTTTCAGATTTCAAAAAATCCACATTCTCATGCTTATGGCAGACAGATACCGACTTAAGTGACTCAATTTGATTTGTGAAAAATTCTTTTTGGATATCAAGATTTAAGCATTTTTCATCAAATTCGTCTTCAAGAGAATGGACGTACTTTAAATCTTCTCTCATTTCAGTGACAAGGAATTTTTCAAAGTATTCAAAACTTAAGTTGATATTTTTCACAAGAGGTTCAATCTCATCTTTTAAAAGCTTACAGACTTCCCTTTTTAGCCAAGCGTCTGATGACATGAGATGATTGTAGTCACTGTTTGTGTATTGTTGTTTTGACCAAATGACCTTTAAGGTGTGCTCAATGTGATTTTTAAGATTACAAAACTGTTTCCTTGCTTTATTTTGCCATAAATTAGCATCATAAGTAGCAAGTTGAACTTCTTTGAAAAATCTTTTCACATTTGTGTCTTTTCTTTTGAAAGGTGGTTTTGGTATTTCTGACAATTGTATACAACCATACACAAAGCCTTGGTACGAGAGTGGGCTTTTTCCTTTTTTGGCTTTTAAGCGTTTTTCCTCTTCCAATTTTTCATCTTCTTCAGACATGAACAGAGCATCAGTCGGCAAAAATTTATGTTCCACCGGATCTGTATTTTCAAAACCAATTCCTGATTTTCCTTTATGAACTTTCTCAGCTTTAGGAATCATCATTTGAAGAGTTTTAGCACTTTGGTCTGTTTTTCGAAGTTTTTCTTCAAGATTGTTTGCACGTTTTAAAACCTCTTGATTTTCATTTTCAAGTTTTGAATTAACAATCTTAATATTTGACGTAGTTTCCTGAAGCATTGAGTATCTCATTTTTAATTCAACGTTCTCTTTTAAAAGCTCTTGGATCCTTGTGTTAGCGGGGCCCATATTTCTATCCAATTTTTGAATGGAAAGTTTTTCACGTGACAGGGCATCGCTACACTCAACTTGAAGTTCTTTATTTCGTTTTAAGATTGGTGTGAGAACATCTTCATTTAATTTTTGAGCTTGAGATTTCAGGTTTGAGATTTCACTGTTTTTGCTTTTTGTTATTTCTTTAAATTCCTCAAGCTCTTTGGATAATAAGACGTTGGTTTGCTTAGCTTTGCGATTGTCCTCTTTGCACTTTTCAAGTTCATTTTTGAAATTATCGATTAAAGAAGCAAATATAGCACGATCTTGTTCATAAGAAGATCCATCCTGGGCAGGCTCTCCTCCATTAGGATCCATATCTGGAGTTGTGGGAGTGATATTACTATCAAACCGTTCAACCACATATGTGTCACTTATGGACTCAGGATGCGCAGGATGTGTCTTGTCATGAGCAAACACATTATAGAACAAATCAACATTATCATGATCGTGTGAATGTTGTACCGTTGCTATGGTCACTTTGTCAGGTGCAGGTCTGATATGATCATCCTCATTATCCGAAACAGCTTCATTCTCGTGTGTACCATCAGCATCCGAATCATACGTTGGAGTACTGCATTCAACATGTTGTTCTGAAGATGTATCACTTCCCGTGAAAACCAAGCTAGCATCAGCTGTTGTTCCCGCGTTGACCGTGTGTTCCTCTTTGTCTGCCTCTTTCTCATTTCCCTCTGTTTCCTTTAATAGCATTTCTCTTTCAAATTGCTCTCTTTCCTGTTTCTGCTTCTCCATTTCAATTCTTTCCCGTTCATCCACTTTCTTCTTTTCCAGCATCTCTCTCAGATGAAGTGATCTTGAAGTAAGAACCAATTCCAATGTGTTCATTAGTATAAGCAACTGATTTCTGAACGTTTCAACTTCCAGGTATCTAGTGACGCATTCACTCCATATTCGGCTTGTTGATTCATAATCTGGAGATTTTTTGATCATTCTGAAATCTACGTTGAGAAACCATTGAAACTGCGTCTTGAGCGCTTGATATGCTTCTTTGCATTCACTTCCTTGTTCAATTTGGTTCTCTATGTGAAACAAGTTATGTAGGAGTGTCCTTCTAAAGGTTGAATAATCCATTTCAGATCCGAAGAGTTTTGCAAAAACTCGACGAAATGGATATGGATTCCCTAATGGTAACATTGCTTCTGAGATTGCCTCACATTGACTTTTAACTGATTTAAAGTGTGCTAGACAATTTTCCTTTGAGTGAATAGCGTATGGCACAATTTGAGGCATCTTTACCGCTTGAGAACTTGATTCCATTCAATTTCGGTATGTGATAAGGTTGATGTTGGATCGATGCAAAGATCTAGGAGTAGGTCGGTTACGGTTCACGAGTTATGTTTGGTTTAATTCCTTTGTCGTTGTCTTTGAAGAGTCATTGAGAAACAGTTGATAACCCAAAGTATATATATTAGTGACTCAAAAGCAAACACGTCAAAAACCAAAAGCATGCACGTCACAAAAGCACACTTCTCATGCAAAAGCACACCAACTCAACAGTTAAACCAAAGAATCCACACGTCACAAAAGTTATATTATGAATCCAAACTAAATAATCCAAACAAAAAAAAATCCACACGTCAAAAGCTATTAAACGCAACACACGTCAAAGCAAACACGTCTTAGGCAATAACACATCACATGCAAACACACGTAGGTAGTATATAATTTAACACCACATGCAAACACACGTATATACTTAATACCACATGCAAAATATCATGTTACTCAGCTCACTAGTATAAACCGAACTTAATACTCAATTCACTATTATAGCACTTCATAACATTTCATTTAAATTATAAACCGACTAAGTATAAGCCGAACTTTAAAGTTGTGGTTCGACTAGTGGATGGTTCGATCAAGTGAGTTCCTCGACTAAAGAAGCTCGATCAAAGTGGAGTTGCTCGACTACCTTAGTTGAAGAAAGTTGTTCGATCAAAAATAGTCTAGCTCGACTATTCTAGTTCCACGATGAAGTTGCTCGACTAAATGTAGTATCTCGATCAATGAAGTAACTCGATCAAATAGAAGTTCGACTATTTTCAAGCTCGACTATATGAACTTGTTCGATGAATGTACCAGAAGTTCGATCAAATAGTTTGGTTATAGAAGTTCGGTCACCAAAGATCTATCACCAAAGTTCGACTATGAAAGATGTTCGACCAAAGTTCTATCACCAAAGTTCGATCACCAAAGTTCGATCACCAAAATTCGATCACCAAAATTCGATCACCAAAATTCGATCACCAAAGTTCGGTTACCAAAATTCGATCACCAAAGTTCGATCACCAAAATTTGATCACCAAAGTTCGATCACCAAAGTTCGATCACCAAAATTCGATCACCAAAGTTCGATAACCAAAATTCGATCACCAAAGTTCGATCACCAAAATTCGATCACCAAAATTCGGTTACCTTTCTTTGATGAAAGTTCGGTGAAAAAGTTCTACTAGTCTAACTCGACTAATGTATGAAGGTTCGATGAACTGAAGAGAAGTTCGACTACCTTGTAGTTCGACTAATCTAACTCGATTAATCTCACACAAGTTCGATGATGAAAGTTCGACTATAAGTTCGATGATGAAAGTTCGACTATAATTTCGATGATGAAAGTTCGACTATTTAAGTTTAAGTTCGACTACTTTGAATTGTAGATGAAAAGTTCGACTTGAAAAGTTCGACTACTTTGAAAAGTTCGATGAAAGGTGGTTTTTGAGAACAGTAGCAAAACAAAGCAAAACAACACCTAATAATCCTTTCATTTTTTTTGAACAGATCGTGACAAAACACCTATTTTGTGAAACACTCTTTACTTGACAAAGACAAAAACAATAACGTGAAAAAAAATGTGACAGTAACGTGAATAACAAAAAAAACTTATCAATCCTAGATCAATGTTTGGCTCTTGATACCACTTGTAGGAACCCAGATCAATCCTTATCACACACACTAATAAACATTAAAGCACAAGATAAGATAAGATCTAGAGAGAGAGAGTAGAGAGAAAATATATTTCATTAAGCACACACTACTAACTCTCAAAGAACACACATAACACCAACAACACCAACCTCCCAAATGGTGTTGGGAGGTGCTATTTATAGTATTTGAGAGATGGGTGGATGGGCTTGGACTTGGGTTGGGCTTTTACATGGACTCTTTAATACATTACATTTAACATATTAGTTTAGGTCCAAGCCCATAGACTACTTTTACTTAATTAAATACAACGACACATTACAAAATATAAAACGTAAATGACCATCACTTTTATAAATCCTAACAGAAAGCAATTAAAATCTCGATTTTGAAGGAGTGGGCGGAATTAGTTGTTAATCAACTAACCCAAAAACTAATTATAAAACTAAAATTTAAACTAAAAACAAGAAAAAGTAAATTGGTGAACTTCTTATAAGAGGAAAAGCGTGTTTAGTTAGATTTAATTACACCCTAGTTATCTCCTATTGATTCGTTGAATTGTCATGTCCTTGTTTTAGTTGAAGCGTCGTATTCCTTATTATTGGTCGTGGGGAGGTGCTGAAGTCCCCAACTCTATGAAGATTAGTCTCCCCTAAATCCCTTAACATCCATTAAGTTTTCTAGGATCTACAAGACGCAATTCACGCAATAAATACAACGAACAAAACCAATAGTGCACTCTACGGTTGCGTTTTTAAGACGTTCAAGCTAGTTACATATAAGAGGTCAACCAATTTTCTTAACCTAACGCGATAACAATCAACTAAACAAGAGACAACAAATCAATATTCAATAACTAGGTTTCATTAGATCTAAGCAAACACAAACAAACTTAAGCTAGCATGATAGATAGAAGAAAAGATAAACAATTAATCCAACAACACATAGACATATTGTATGATTAAATAAATAACTTATCTTTAATAAAGCATAAGGTTCAAGGGTTGAAAAACCCTTACAAAGCTGCTGAAATTCGACTAGGGTTTATTCTCCAATGATGTCACCCTTTAACAATGAAAACATTCGAAAATATATATAGGAATACAACTCTGACGGTGTCAGCTTATAGCTTCTAACCCCGTCAACTCGCCTTGAATTAGGGTTTCGTCCGTGTAAATCGCCGCTCTGACGGTGTCAGCAAGGGATTTGAGGCCGTCACTTGTAAAATTCTTCTGGGCCGTCTCTTGTAACCTTAAAACGTGACGCCCTCCTCCATTTAACACCTGACGGCGTCAGGTTATAAAGTCTTCAAAATTCTCTGAGGCGTCACTTGTTAGCTTAACACTAGAAATCCATCTCAAACTTGTAAAGGACGGCGTCACTTTGTAGCATGTGACGCCGTCCAACACTGTTGACTGACAGGTTTTTCGCGACTTCGTCGTTTTCTTCACTTTTTCGTCCAAATATGCTCAAAAAGTGCCGATTTCCAGAATTCTCGTCCCAAGTACCTAAAATACAAAATGAAACTATTTGAGGCAATATTTGATCACATTTACTCGATTTTAGGCTTAAATGACCCTTTAAAAAAGTACCAAATAAATCCTTTTCATGCATATAGGCAATTTATCAAACCATCAAACTGTTTCCACAGAGTAGTCAATTTATTAAAATACTCAGCAATAGAACTACCATTTTGAGAAAGAGAGTTGAATTTATGGTGCAAGTTAAAAGTAAATTTATGGTGCAAGACCACTATTAAGGATTTATTTGGTATCTTTTTAAGGGGTCATTTAAGCCCAAAATCGTATAAATATGATCAAATATTGCCTCAAATCGATTCTTTTTGTATTTTAGGTACTTGGGACGAGAATTATGGAAATCGGCACTTTTTGGACGTATTTGGACGAAAAAGTGAAGAAAACGACGAAGTCGCAAAATTCTGTCAGGCATGGGAGTCTGACGGCATCACAAGCTACAACGTGACGCCGTCATTTGTTAATCAAGATGGATTTCTAGTGTAAAGCTAACAAGTGACGCTCCAGAAGAATCTGAAGACACTATAACCTGACGCCGTCAGGTGTTAATTGAAGATGGGAGTCACGTTTTAAGCTAACAAGAGACAGCCCAGACGGTTTATCAAGTGACGGAATCAAGTCATTCCTGATGCCGTCATAACGGCGACTTGCACAAGATGAAACCCTAAACTACGGCGAGCTGACGGCATCACACTTTGCAAGTTCCTATATATATTTTCGCATGTTTTCATTGTAATAGAGACATCTTTGGGGAATAACTTAAAGTAAGGTTTTGGGACGAATCTAACAGCTTTTGTAAGGCTTTCAAAGCCCTTGAACTTCATGTTTCAATAAAGATAAGTATCCCTTTAATCATTCGATATGTCTATGTATTGTTTGATTAATTGTTTATCTTTTCTTTGCTTTAACATGCTAGCTTAAGTTTATTTGTGTTTGCTTAGATCTAGTGAAACCTAGTTGTTGAACATTGATTTGTTGTCTCTTGTTTAGTTGATTGCCTCGCGTTAGACTAAGAAAACTGTCTGACCTCTTATATGTAACTAGCTTGAACGTCTTAGAAAACGCAACCATAGAGCACACTATTGGTTTTTCTCGTTGTATTTATTGCGTGAATTGCAGCTTGTAGATCCTAGAAAACTTAATAGACTTTAAGGTTTTTAGGGGAGACTAAGATTCATATAGTTGGGGACATCGACACTTCCCCACGACCGATATTAAAGAATACAGAGCTTCAACTAAAACAAGGACGTCACACTTCAACAAATCAATAAGAGATAACTAGGGAGTAATTAAATCTAAGTAAACGCGCTTTTCCCTATCATAAGAAGTCACCAATTGTATTTTCTCTTTTTAATTAGTTTATTTTAATTGAATTATTAGTTTTGGGTTAGTTGACTAGCAACTAATTCCGCTCACTCTTCTAAAACCCGAGATTTTTACTGCTTTCATAAAATATAAAAAATACAAAAAGAATCATCCCTCACCTCTAGACCTATCTTGTCATACATCTTGACTTAACGACACTATTCCCCTAGAGAACGATCAATCCCCCGGACCTACCTATATTACACTACAGCGATTATGTACATCGCCTAGAAGATTGTAAAACTTCGTTTCGAGGTCTTGCAAATCTCGCATCAAGTTTTTGGCGCCGCTGCCGGGGAATAATTAATAGTTTAGGTTCAATTTCAATTTCGTTTAGGTCTACTCACGAGATTCCTATCAAGTGAGATTTTTGTTTCTCTTTTTAGCTTTCTTATAGTCTATCTTTTTCTTTGTGTCTTTTTTCGTAAAAAAACCTTTTCATTGACTCTTCCTTTTACCATTATGGATAACGTGAATCCACCATACTACCAACCACGAAATTCACCCACTCAAATAAAAAATGACGTCTTGATGTTCCAACAACATCAAGATGAACCTCTCTATGATGCATGGACTCGTTTTAAATATTTACTCCGAAAAGTCCCTCATCATAGCTTCAATTTATGGTCCTAAATTCAAATATTTTACCATCGTGTCAACCACTATACCCAAATGGACATGGACCATGCAGCAGATGGGAAATTTAGGGAATTAAATGCTGAAGAAGCATGGGAAATCATTGAGGATTTAGCTCAAAGAGAATATGGATGGGACAACCCAACAAACGTCATTACAGATCAATTAATAACAAGTTTGAGGGATCAAGCAAGAAGTTTGTTTGGGGATAAAAAGGTTAGAGTTGAGATACCTAAGTGGATGTCGTGGTTAGGTGACACCATAATACAAGATGAACACATAGGTAATCAAGATAAGATGGAGGATAGAGTTGAAAATCCAAGTCCACTAAGTACTCCACAAGTCCCACCATCATTTGAGGCATACACACCACCCGTGACTTACCCGGAAGAAGTAGAAGAGACTATAGGAACCCCAATGGAGGTAGAACCTTTGGACCAAACACAACTAGAAGAAATAGGTTTGAATACTTGTAGTCATAACCTTTCTCTCTTTTCTACGGATGTTCCTAGTTTTGATGAACTGGAGCCGCAACCAAAACCATTACCTAATCTTCCATCCATAGACGTAAATTTAGGAATTGAAATAGGTCTGGATCCGACCATCAAACCATATAGTCCAGGTAGTTTTGGGATAACGGTAGTAGACTCTAAACCATGTGGAGTGGAAGCTAATATGCGAGTAAACTATGACCTTACATACTTACATCACCCATTTATGATTGATCACAAGAAACATTATGGGTTTAAACTCGGTTTATTAGGTCAAAATGGATTTCTAACTAGGAGTCTCTCAAAGTTGATAGAAGATGATCCCTTTGATTTACCCATTGGCCCAAATGAATTAGGTAAGGTTAAGATGAAAAAAGCACACCCCTTTGATCATATAAATCATCCATCACTCTTCCATCATGTAGCATATTTCCATCTTAATGGTGTGTATCGCTACTATCACCCGCACTTAAACTTAAGCGTAGGGAAGACCTCCCCTTTGTCCGTTAAATAAGGGTAGAGTCAGACTCGAGACTCAAACAAAAACAAGCGCTTCTTGGGAGGCAGCCCAAGCTTTTTAATTGTTTCTTTGTGTGATTTTTATTTTTATTTGAGTCATATACATGTCTTATCATCATTACTTAATCTTTCATGTTTCGAATAAATTGTGAAAATGCTTTATTTTATTTTTAACCTCGTCTTAATTGCATATAAATGTATTTTACAAAAAGATAAGTGTAGGGAAGATCATATTTGTTTAAAAGAACAAATTCAAACATGAAAGTTAACAATGAATGATAAGCATATATTTATGTGTGTGTTCGAGTCAAATGCTTGTATCGAGTCACAATGAATGTTTTACAGAATTTCCAGGTTTTAACTATCAGATTTTTTCAGAAATTTTCCAGAAACAAAACGCAAAAATACTGTCAGGTCATACCTGACGGCGTTAGGCACTGTAGCAGCACAATTTTTTAGGATTTTGTTTTTCTGCTGGAACTTATTTTTTGAAAATTTCCAGGAATCTGTAGATTTTTATTTTGCAAGCATTATATCTTAATTTGTTTTCTAGGAATTAGTTATTATATATAGTGTTTACCACCGATTTTATGCGAGGTTTCGTGTTTGTTTTTTTAGTGAATTACAGGTTATATTGGACAAGAAGATGAAAGTATACATTGGAAGTGAAGCTTATCAAGTTTATTTTCTTGGAGGAGGATTTAACCACGTTTTCACATCGTCCATGCCGAGAAAATCAGGGGAGTATTAGTTTCTTTTCTCTATTTTATTTTTCCAATTATCATAACTTTGATACTTTTCAGAAACATTGGGGACAATGTTCAATTTAAGTGTAGGGAGGGTAAAATGGGATACCTTAGAAACTATAACTTCGCTTGATGTTTGTTTTGTCTTTGAGTAAATGTGTAATAAAACTAAAAGAAATACTTGTTAGGGCAATTTTGGCACCAAATTTATTTTTTTTACAACATGTAGGAATGAAACTTTAGTCTTAAAAAGCGTCTCATGGATAGGATTTATATAGCTAGCACAAGAACCCTTGCACTCAAAAATTTCCACCCCAAAAATGTGAGGTTCGCCTTTAGATCTTTAGGAAAAAACGTTTACCTTTAATGCTAATGAGTGTACCGGTAGTATATAGATTCTAGAACTTGCGTTCGTGATGCATCCGGAGATTGCTAGTGAGACTACATCCGTGTAGTTAGGATTAACTAAATGATAAGAGGCATTATGATAACCCTTGTTTTAAACCTGTTTTATAATTACGTTGGCCACACCGGTCAAGTAATTTTCCCATACCTTTGCGATGTACTCATCTTTAGTACACGATACCCCTATTACACCCCTCAGAGCCTATCTTTTTCACGGTTCTTGTGATATTTCAGTGGATTCCGAAATATTAATGAAGAACATTGTTTACAATCCACCCCAAATGTACACCCAAATCGCCTTAGCCTACCTTGTATGCACTCACCTTTAGTGCATTATTGTTACAACATATTTGTTAAACCCTTTGTCAATTGTCTAATTGGTTACATGGCTGCTAAGTCGAGTCATATCTTGTAAATACAGTTTTGGGATGATTGGGACTCATGGGTAAAAGTACTAGTTTTTATGGAGCAATGGGGAAGAATTATTACCCCCATATGTATGTTAATGTTTAAAGTACTCCAAGTGTTTTGATTTTCTTAATTTGGGTTATAAGTTAGTTATGTGTAAAGTATGTAAAAGTTCAATTATAGGGAGGTTGCAAGTAATCCCTTTGTAATGATGTATTATTTTGGATGGTAGGGCAAGAGTGTATGAAAAAAAATAGAAAAAAAAAGAAAAAAAAAATGAGAAAAAAAGTAAAAAAAAATGAGAAAAAGAAAAAAAAAAGTAGAAAAAGAAAAGAGAAAAAAAACATACGGACTACCATCCCGTCTTTCATTTTTGTTTTAAATAGTGTCTTGAAATATACAAAAAGAGTTAGTAGTTAGCGAGTCGAGTCGAGTCTTGGCTTAACAACGCCTCATTGTACATGTAATTAACTAAGCTAAGATGATTGACTTGCCACCAGTAAGTTTCTCTTATCCAACAAAACCGTGTTTTTTCATACCCTTACACCTAACGTTACAACCCTTTAAAAGCCCTCTTTGATAGTTTATCCTAGGTGCTTACACCAAAGTGGTGGAGGTTTAATCATTTCTCAAGCCTATGGTAATCTATGTCCTATGACATGTAGTGAGTGTTATATTTTCCCGTTTCCATATGTTATATAATTTTATACACCCGAGAGATGTGAGAATCCAAACACTTTATATGAGGTGCTAGTATATAATTTCCGTGCTTATTTTGACTAACATGAAACGATTGTGTGTTGTAATTACTTTTATATTAATGTTAACTGACCCCTAGCTTGTAAATTGATTAGAATAAAAGCATATTTGCTTGAGGACAAACAAATCCCAAGTGCAGGGATATTTGATAAGGATTTATTTGGTACCTTTTAAAGGGGTCATTTAAACCCAAAATCGTATAAATATGATCAAATATTGCCTCAAATTGATTCTTTTTGTATTTTAGGTACTTGGGATGAGAATTCTGGAAATCGGCACTTTTTGGACGAAAAAGTGAAGACAACGACGAAGTCGCAAAATCCTGTCAGACAAGAGAGTCTGACGGCGTCACAAGCTACAACGTGACGCCGTCATTTGTTAATGAAGATGGATTTCTAGTCTAAAGCTACCAAGTGACGCCCCAGAAGAATCTGAAGACACTATAACCTGACGCCGTCAGGTGATAATTAAAGATGGGACTCACGTTTTAAGCTAACAAGAGACGGCCCAGACGGTTTATCAAGTGACGGCCTCAAGTCATTCCAGACGCCGTTATAATGGCGACTTGTACAAGACGAAACCCTAAACCACGGCGAGTTGACGGCGTCACAGTTTGCAAGTGACGCCGTCACAATTGTAATCCTGTATATATTTTCGCATGTTTTCATTGTTATAGAGACATCTTTGGGGAATAACATAAAGTAGGGTTCTAGGATGAATCTAACAGCTTTTCTAAGGCTTTCAAAGCCCTTGAACTTCGTGTTTCAATAAAGATAAGTATCCCTTTAATCATTCGATATGTATATATATTGTTTGATAAATAGTTTATCTTTTCTTTGCTTTAACATGCTAGCTTAAGTTTATTTGTGTTTGCTTAGATCTAGTGAAACCTAGTTGTTGAATATTGATTTGTTGTCTCTTTTTTAGTTGATTGCCTCGCGTTAGGCTAAGAAAACTGGTTGACCTCTTATATTTAACTAGCTTGAAAGTCTTAGAAAACACAACTATAGAGTGCACTATTGGTTTTTCTCGTTGTTTTTATTACGTGAATTGCAGCTTGTAGATCTTAGAAAACTTAATAGACTTTAAGGTTTTTAGAGGAGACTAAGATTCATAGAGTTGAGGACTTCGGCACCTCCCCATTACCGATATTAAGGAATACAGTGCTTCAACTAAAAAAAAGGACATGACAATTCAACAGATTAATAGGAGATTACTAGGGAGTAATTAAATCTAAGTAAACACGCTTTTCCTTATCATAAGAAGTCACCAATTGTATTTTCTCTTTTTAACTAGTTTATTTTAATTGAATTATTAGTTTTGGGTTAGTTGACTAGCAACTAATTCCGCCCACTCTTCTAAAACCCAAGATTTTTACTGCTTTCATAAAATATAAAAAAAATACAAAAAGAACCATCCCTCACCTCTAGACCTATCTCGTCATACATCTTGACCTAACGACACTATTCCCCTAGAGAACGATCAATCCCCCGGTCCTACCTATACTACACTACATCGATTAGGTACAATGCCTAGAGGATTGTAAAACTTCGTTTCCAGGTCTTGCAAATCTCGCATCAACCATACATTATAATTCTCAATACCTTTCAATTTAATGGATACAACAGTTAACGAAGCTGAGGCATTAGGGTGCAAACTTAAAGGGTCACTAAGGTCAAGTTTACTAATAAGAGTAAGGGGTTCCTCTTCTTCCTCAGTCCCAGGTTCAGGTACAGGTGGTGTATTATGTGGTGAATTATGGACAGACATGATAAAAATAGAAATATAAACCAATCAAACACACAAGAAAGGTCAAGAAAGTAGTTCCAGGCTTTCCTTGCCACTCAAGGTGGTAGGTCAAGGGCGCATACAGACACAAAAAGAATAATAGAACAATTAAACAACAGATAATCAAGAACCAAATAGCACACACACAATAAAAACACCACGACTTCCAATATATCCCAATCCTACCCTTCAACAGTCTAAGAAAGCAAGAAAATAAAACAAGAATAAAAGAAGTAAGCGTGTGATGTGTTACAGTACACGCAAAAGATCCAAGAAGCAGCGGAATAGAACCCTTGTTATGTTCTTGATTCACATAGTCAAGAACACAACCCACCAAACTGAATCATCCCAGAATCAGTCACCACCAAACCCTAATCTTTCAAGAATTAGGGAAAACCACCAATACAACTCCAAGAATTGCCAAAACCACCAACAAACTGATCAAGAACACTTAATCAACCACCAATTGTAACCAGAGATCAAACCCCCAAAAATACCCAAACCCTAATTTTTTTCAAAAATTAGGTTTTTTGAAAAACCTTTTAGATCTGATCAATCTGAACCAAAAAGAACCAATTAACCAAGATTAATTGATCTTAATCAACTTAAATTTGAAACCCTAAATTTTATTGAAACCCTAATTTTTCGAAAAGAAGATTTAGAGCAAGATAGAGAAGTCTTGCTCTTATACCATGTAAAATTCTATGATAAAACCAGAAACCAAGACTTGAATCTCAATTCAAGTCAATCTTAATATCAACCAAAAGCAGAATACAGGATCAGTTAGACACTGATCTCAATCAGATCACAACACAACCACAAGAACCACTCAAAGCTTGCCACTGCTACTCAGGTGCAAGCCTATTGACTAATTTGCCAATAGTTCAATTACACACACTCAACTCACAATGACTAACAATGAACAAGATCAAAGATCATAACAATAGCTTTTGATTGAGAGAAACAAAGAGATAAATTGTGTGTTATCGATGGTGGAGAGTTATAAATCCCTAATCAGAATGAGAGTTTATATAGCTTGTTTTCCATCTTTCCAGCTTGTGTCAACTTTAGCCCTTAACTTCATCACTTCAGTCAACTCCAGCCTAAATATAAAAACTAGCTATAGCTACAAAATCAAACATGGTGATATTAGTCCCTTAACTATTTTCTAGGTTGAGTTATCATTTTAACAAATTATATGCTAGTTTTATATTTTATTTGGGTTACACGGATCAACTTGCGCCAACAGGTTGAACCCTGTTCCCCCCCTTTTTTTAATCAAGTTTCAAGAGTTTGCAAAACTAGTCTATGAACATGTGTGTTGGAAATTATATTTGAGTTGATAATGGACAAAACATGAAAGATGAAGGAGACTTATAAAGACAAAGATGAAGGACTTAATATGTATTATGTTAAATGTCTTTGTAACCCTAATCTCTATTATATAAAGAGATGAGTCGTTTAGGTTTACATACAGGTGTTAAAAGATGTAACACCAAGAAAGGTGCGTGTGTAACTAGGTGTCAAGTCCTCTAATGGACGCCTAGGTTAGAGTTTTGGTTAAGCCTCAAGGATCTTTGATCCCTGTTACAGTAGGTAACCGTGCTACACTTGATCACGTAGCATTGGGGATTTGTATGTTTGTAAGTAGTTGTTAGAGATGATGACGAAGAAACCTTGTATCAATAATAATGATGTTTTAGTTTATTCCGCTGCGTATCATGTTTGTCATTCATTATTATTGTAATCCCTAGATGCTTAAAACGATCCATGAAATTGTTAATTATAACTTCACAATTGGTATCAGAGCTTGGGAGCTCTCGATATCTAGGGATTATACAAGGTTTTTGGTTTGGTTTTTTACACCAATTAACATTTATTATTATTCCAAAGGAATTACAACGAATGTATTTCCCCGGGTCGTAGTCCCAACGAAGGTTGAAGTCGAGTTGTCGTTTACGGTGTCGAAAAGTGAAGTGAAATGGTGTAAAAGAGTGACATTTTGGGAGTTTTTACACTATGAATATGAAATAACAACTAAAAACAAGTACTCAAGCTAAGATTACAAGCAATATAAGCACACGAATCCTAAAACGTAATTTATACTTTAAAAACGAACGTTACGATTTCTAAAAATGCACCTAAATAATGGAATCCTAAATTATAAGCCCTAAAAGTATAAAAATAATTTTCCTAAGTCCTAAATACTAAAAGAAAATTTTAGAAAAAAGAATTACATTTTTTTGATTTTTTATTTATTTTTTATGAATTAAAAACTAAAAGAAAGTAATTTAATGATTAAAAATAGCAAACTGATTTGGAAAATTTTGAAATTTTACAAAAAAATCTAAAATGATATTAGGATGCTTTGAAAAATGAAAATTTAACTTTGCTAAATCCTAATAAGCAGTTTGGGGAAAAGCAGTTTCAAATAAGCTCTTAAAATAAGCTCTACAGTACCAAAAATTACCAAATGCTAAAAAACAGATGAACACACTAATTAAAGCTCAACACAACTTTTAGTGACCAGATAAGCACATGGAATAAGCCAATAAGGAGTTAGTGCAGTTGCAAAAATAGGGCAGAAGCAATGAGCAGACAGCCTACTTTAAGCTAACGTAAAAGCTAGGAAAAAGCTAATTGGGGGAAACAAAAAGCAGATTCTCAAAGCATATACAACAGACTACTTATAAACCAAAAATGCCCAAATTATATAGTCAATTACTTATTCAATTAAAGCCAAGAACAGATGCTTATGCAAAACAAAAATCTGATGCAAGTATGAACTATCTAATGGGGGAACTTGCAGACTGAATTATAAGCTAATGAATAAGCTTCAAAGTGAAATTCAAGCTCAGGATCCTAAAACCACTACTATAAGCTACTTGGAAAACCAATTATCATGCAATAAGCTTAAGTGGATAAGCTAATACAGAGCACACAAAAAGCTAATATAAGCAGCTCTTGTGCAGGTCTGCACAAATGAAACTGATGCAGCAGGTTAGGTAAATTGACCTCAACTCTTTCAATACTCAATGAAACAAAACCAATCCCTGAATCCTTACTTTATCCACTGAAAGGAACTTAGAAATGACAAAAGTGCTTGCCTAAATAAGCTCAGCTTATACTGAGCTTATAAGAGCAGTTATGGTTCCAAATTTGAACTTACTAACTCAAAACCTCAAAACTCCTCAAATCAGCTTAACATCTAATTAAAACAGTTTAAATAGCCTTAATTAAGCTCAATCAAACCTAGACCAAAGGCAAATGAACAGTGACAATAGCTTTTGATGAAAAACAGTCCCTATACCAAACACTCCTTTAAAATCTGCAATTGCTTATTTAAACTACAACTAGCTGTATTAAGCTGAATCACTAACTGATCTATGACTACCTAAGTTACTTATCAACTAAGAAGTGAAAATCAATAAGCAAAAACCACTTAAATAAGCTGAAACAGAATAATGCAATAATAAGCTAAAATGAACTTTTTAACTTACTTGAGTCCTCAGCTGAAAAGAGGATCCAATTAAGGCAGCTACAAGCTCCTAGCTTACCAATGATAAGCTAGGTAAAGATCCATAAGCTCTTCCATTGTAAGCTTATCATCCATAGCTTATTTGATCACACAGTTGACTTTGTTTGACTTTTTTTGCACTTTTGAGACTGAGTCTGATTTGAACCTAACCAGAGACTCACAATAAGCTAATCAGCTTATATGAGCTTATAATAATGAGGAAACAGCTTATTGAAGCTGGGATTAAGCATTTGAAACTTATTTTTGGATTTTTGAGTGACTTTTCCTATATTTTTTGGATTTTTGGAATTAATTGAACAATTATGAAAATGTACGTTAAAATAAGCTGAAGATGGTGAATACAAGCTAAATGAAACAGTAATAAGCTAAAATGAGATTGAAAGTAAACTAAGAGATACTAATTTAAGAAAATGCAAACTATATTTCATTAACCAAACTTCAAAATTACAAACTGAAACTTGAAATTACAATTTAGAGAAACAATTTAACAGCATAACTCTCCTAAAAACTACTTATCAATCTGAGAGGGGAGAAGCCCTATTTATAGCCGAAAGAGGAGGCTTCTAGGCTGCCATGTCATCGATCCACACCTCCATTGTGCTTTCTTGAGATGATTTCAGCTATTTGATCTAACTTGGACACCAATCCATCAATTCTAGCCCTTGGATCAAAGTTCCACGCATCACCCACCAATCACAATGCACGATTTGCCCTGGGATTGCTGACATGTCAGTTCTGACATGTCAGAATCCTTCTAGAAATGCATGTGAAGTACAATTTTGCCCTTAATTGTGGTGAATTTTAGACGGGGTAAATTAGGGTTCATGGGAACAGTAACAATTGGGGGGCAGGTGTTTTTGTTTTGACTGGGGAGTTAATATGGGTTGACCGAGTGGGTTATTTGGACTTTCGGGTTATATGGGGATCCGGGTTAAACTTGATCCGGTTGGGTTTTTGTTTTAAAAGGTGGTGGGCTGGATCCGGATGTGGGCTGGGGTATAATGGGTTTTGGGTTGGTTTATTTATTTAAGGTATAGATTTTAGGTATGGTTAAAATGACAAGGACCAAATGTGTTACTTCTGAAACCTCAGGGACTAATTTTGCCATTCTTCAAATCTATTTTTTTCTTTGATGATTTCTTCCCCAGTTCCGGCTATAAATATCTTTTCCAAATCTCGTGCTCGTGTTTTCCGGGTTTTTCTTGATTTTTGTCCTTTTTCATTTATCCGTTGCCTGCACAAGCATAAACACAAAAACACAAATATCTCTTGGCATTTTGGTTAATTAGTTTTTGGTTATTTTGGTCTGATTTTGGTCAATAAAAGGTATGCGAATAAGCACATACCAAAATCCCCCAGACTAAGTTATTGCAGTGTCCTCACGCAATGTTATAAGAACACGTTTTCGAAACCCAAAATTTTCAATCTCTTTTTACTAACTTTGAAAAGTAGCAAAATTTTCAAAAGAGATTACGAAATCTTTAAGTTCTAAAAACTCCCCGATTTTCCTTTTTATTCTATTTTTGTATTTTTCTCATAATCTTGTGACGGTTTTGTTGACAATCGTTATCTATCAATAACTTTTAGGGTCAATGAGTAGGAAGCACGACTCATAAAGAAGTGACCATACGGATAAAATTCGTCGTCCCTGATTTTTCACGAGTCCCCAAACTAAGCTTAAAAACGAAATCATTGTCTATTTACAAGTTAGATGCCAACACTACCCATGGAAGTTACTTGTGTAATTACCTCTTGCTTCCATTTTCCTAATTTGCCTCTATTTATTTTATTTTTGGTGAGAAATGAATTGCTTCATATTTTCTCGTTTTGATAGGTTTTTAGTCCTATAAAGATACTAAATTAAGACGCTAAGTAGTTCTCAATCTTCTCTCGAGAACCGTTGCTTTGAAAATGAGGTCCACATCAAGGTTTTTATTTATATTTTGCATTTATCATCATTTTTTTTTTTTTTTTTTTTTTTTTTTTACTAACTTTTCACTTACATACCCTAAACGACGGAGCTTCACGGTTTAGTTCCAAGACCTTACACCTTCCGGCATAAAGGATCCAAGGGCCGTTACAACGGAGTGTTCCAAGACTCTAGACATTCCTGAAATGAGGATCCAAGGTGGTTAGACCAAGACCTCACACATTCCTGAACTAGAGGTCCAAGGGCCGGTGCAAGAGGGTAACCAAGACCTAAACGCCTTTTGGAAATAAGGATCCAAGGCCCGATCTCGAATCCGTAGCTTAGAGCACTTAACTTATTATTATTAAACGTATTTATTAAATAACCTTGATGTGTACCCAATTTTTAAAGCAAGGATTCTTTTAAGAAGACCAAGTACTAATCATCGGCAAAATCTAACATCTTTAATTATTCTTACAGTTATATATGGTGAAACAATTTTGTGGGAGCAAAAGGCCACAAGTAACTTCAATGAGCTCTAAAGAGAACCATCTACTCCACGCTTAGCAATCTAACTTGTAAACAACTCTATCATTTCTCGTTCTTCGCAAATTTAAAATCTTAAATAATAAGATCCGCGAATGCTTAGCCAAGAAAGGTTAAGGGGACAAGCTAGGGCTCAACACGCCCGATCAAGTCAGAATTTTATTCCTACTCTCACCAGCGGAAAGTCAACAAAATGTCAAAATTTATTATATTTTTGCAAAATTTTTTAAAAATTTTTCTCATTTTTTTTGGATTTTTTTCATTTTTGAGGAAAAACGGGGTTGCATGAGTAAACGGCACAAAATGCAAGGCATAAATCAAATCGAAAGATTACCCCCCCCCCCAGACTAAAATGAGACATTGTCCTCAATGTCTTAAAGGTAAGGGTTCTCCTACAAAAATCTAAGGCCATTTATTAATTATGCCAAAGATAAATTTAAAAATGATAAGATTAAGGATATCGGATGAGCAACGAATGATGAAACTCGAGTGGAGAGAAGTAAACCACGAGCACGAGAGTCTTCATTATTCGGGCAAATCCTGGACACATCACAAGAAACCACGAAACACAAGATATGGAAGAGGTGCCCCTCCTCACTTTTATTAAGAAAATAGAAAGAAGATAGATGGATAAGCATGGGGTGCCTCCCACGAAGCGCTTTGTTTATTAACGAGTCACGTAGCTTGACTCGTCCCCGAATTTAGTGGTCCATGGGGAAAGTTTGGAGATCCGGGACAACCATGGATGGTATGTCCCCTCCAAAATAGTGCTTCAACCTATGACCGTTCACCTTAAAGTTTGGACCGTCGGGTTGAGCTAACTCGACGGTTCCATATGGAAAAACTTGAGTGATGGTGAACGGCCCAGACCAGCGGGTTTTGAGTTTGCCCGATAAAATCTTTAATTGAGAATTGAAGAGGAGGACTCGATCACCAACATTGAAGATGTGGTTTTTAATTTTAGAGTCATGAATCCTATTTGTTTTCTCTTTGTAGATTAAAGAGTTCTCGTAGGCTTGATCCCGAAGCTCATTTAATTCATTAATTTGGAGCTTACGGTGATCACCCGCGGTCTTGAGGTCAAAATTGGCATGTTTTAAAGCCCAGTATGCCTTATGTTCGAGCTCGATGGGTAGATGGCAGGCTTTTCCGTAATCCAGCTTGTAAGGAGTACACCCGATGGGTGTCTTGTAGGCTGTTCGGAAAGCCCATAAAGCATCATCTAATTTGTCGGCCCACGAGGCTCAATTTTCACCAACGGTTCTTTCAAGGATACGTTTCAATCCACGATTCGAAACCTCGACTTGACCGCTTGTTTGCGGGTGATACGCAGTAGATAGTCGGTGGGTAACACCATACTTGAGCATAACTTTTGCAAATTGATCATTGCAGAAGTGAGTACCACGATCACTGATTATAGCTCGAGGAGTTTCGAATCTGGAGAAGAGATTTTTCAAGAACATAACAACCACTCGGGCGTCGTTAGTGGGGAGCGCTTTTGCTTCAAGCCATTTGGACAAGTAGTCGACGGCCACGAGTATATACTTATTCCCTCGTGAAGACGGGAAGGCCCCATAAAATCGATGCCCCACACGTCAAAAATCTCGCAGACTTGAATTGCATTTTGAGGCATTTCGTCTTTTTGCGAGATTTTTCCTTGACGTTGGCAAGAGTCACATGACTTTACCAAGTCGTGGGCATCGCGATAGATTGTCGGCCAATAAAATCCATAATCAAATACTTTTTTATTGGTGTAGCTGGCACCATGATGTCCCCCCGTGGGTCCATTGTGGCAAGCCGTGAGGATGTCAACGACTTCTTGGCCATGCAGACACCGTCTGATTACTTGATCAGCACATATTCTGAATAAATAGGGGTCGTTCCAGAAATAATGTTTAACATCTTTGAAAAATTTCTTTTTCTGCTGGGACGACATCCCTTTTACCACAAAATTCCCCGCATGGTAATTTGCATAGTCGGCAAACCATGGGGTACTAGGATCATTCTTTAAAGATACCATCCCAAGTGTCTCGAGAGGAAATGTTTCGGTGATTTCCTTATTTTCGAGATCACTTTGATGGGGATTTTCAAGTCTGGATAAATGATCAGCGGCTAGATTCTCTGCTCCTTTTTTATCACGAATGATAATATCAAATTCCTGCAGCAGAAGAATCCACCAAAGTAACCTCGACTTAGCATCTTGCTTCGCTAAGAGATACTTGAGAGCAGAATGGTCCGTATACACTATGCTTTTGGATAAGACAAGATATGGTCTAAATTTCTCAAAAGCGTAGACAACGGCCAATAACTCTTTCTCGGTAGTAGTATAGTGAGATTGAGCGTCGGTCATTGTCTTGCTAGCATAGTGTATCGGCTGAAAGTATTTTGATTTGCGTTGCCCCAGGACTGCACCAATAGCATAATCGCTAGCATCACACATTAGCTTAAAGGGCAAGTCCCAATCGGGGGCAACCAATACTGGTGCTTCAGTCAATTTCTTTTTTAGAACCTCGAATGCTTCGATGCATTCGGGAGAGAAGAAGAATGGAGCATCTTTTTCAAGAAGATGGGTCAGAGGCCGGGCAATTTTAGAGAAGTCTTGAATAAATCGTCTGTAGAAACCGGCATGACCAAGGAAACTTCGGATTCCTTTGACGGTAGTGGGATGAGGTAGTTTTGCGATCACATCGACTTTGGCACGATCTACCTCAATCCCGGCTTTTGATATTTTATGGCTGAGGACAATGCCCTCTTTAACCATGAAATGGCACTTCTCCCAATTTAGCACAAGATTGGTGTCTTCGCACCTTTGCAGCATTTTGTCTAAATGGGAGAGGCACGATGAGAAAGAATTTCCATAAACCGAGAAGTCATCCATAAAGACCTCCATCGTCTTCTCGATCATATCGTGAAATATGGCCATCATGCACCTTTGGAACGTGCCCGGAGCATTGCATAAGCCAAAAGGCATGCGTCGATAGGCAAACGTTCCATACGGACACATGAAGGTGGTCTTTTCCTGATCTTGGGGATCAATTGGTATTTGAAAATACCCGGAAAAGCCATCGAGAAAACAATAGAACTCATTTCCCGCCAAACGCTCAAGCATTTGGTCCATAAACGGTAGAGGGAAATGGTCTTTACGGGTAGCATCATTGAGTTTTTGGTAATCGATACACACTCTCCATCCGGTGACGAGACATATGGGGATTAACTCATTTTCTTTGTTTGTTACAACGGTCATTCCACCCTTTTTGGGCACACAGTGGACCGGGCTAAACCATGAACTATCAGAAATTGGATAAATCATCCCAGCGTCAAGGAGTTTGATAACTTCCTTTTTGATGACATCATGGATTTTTGGGTTAACCCGTCTCTGTTGCTGGACGGCGGGTTTGAAATTTTCTTCAAGTAAGATCTTGTGAGTACAGAACCGAGGGTCTATGCCCTTTATATCGGAGATCTGCCAAGCGATGGCACTCTTATGCTTTTTAAGCACGTCTAAGAGTTGGGTCTTCTCCTCATCTTTAAGGTCTTTAGAAATGATGACGGGATATTTGTCGGTTTCTTCTAAGAAAGCATATTCGAGATGAGGAGGTAAATCCTTGAGCTCGAGCTCCGGAGGATTCTCAGTAGACGGCTTAACTTCTTTAATTTCTTCTTTTTGAATTTCTTCCGGAGCGAGAGAATATGACGGATCACTATTAAGTAACTTCTCAAGGAGGAGAAGGTCTCCCTCCGGGTCAAAGTCTGAATCATCAATTTTCGGTGAAACTGATTCATTCTTAAGACAAACCTCGATCTCTTCCAAAATGAAATCACCTCCCTCAAACGGAGTGAGGGAAGGGGAAGAGTCGGAAAGAATAGGTTTAGAAGAATGAGTGGGATTGCCACTCGAGGATTTGTCGGCAAATCCAAGAATTTCTTGAGAATACTCCTCCGAGGCAACATCAATCGCATCGATTCGATTAACCGAGACGGAATCGTAATTGGATGAGTATTTGAACATTCGGTCTAGGTTGAAAGTCACGACCTCATTATCGACCCGTAGCGTTATTTCTTCACCATAAACATCAATTAGAGCTCGCCCGGTCCTCAGGAATGATCTTCCAAGAATTAGAGGAACCCAGGGGTCGGCATCGAAATCAATTACCACAAAATCGGCAGGGAAATGGAACTTCCCTACCTTGACAAAGACATCCTTGGCTACACCCTTAGGATGGGTTATGGTCCGGTCCGCAAGCTCGAGGGTCATGCAAGTGGGGGTGAGTTCGGGCAGAGAAATTTTTTCCATACGGACAGCAGCATTAGGTTGATGCTTGCACCAAGATCGCCAAGGCGTAGCATTCAACCATCCCCGGAAATTCACATGGAATGAGAAATTTTCCGAGGTCTCCAAGCTTTTCCGGAAGCTTTTTGAGGAGAACCGCTGAGCAATTCTCATTAAGAGGAGTTTTTGCTATTTCAAATAGTTTTTCCTTGTTACTCAATAATCCTTTGATTGTAGAAGCAAACTTAGGCATCAGAAGCAAAGCGTCCGCGAAGCTTATATCAAAATGAAAATCTGGAAGATTTGGAAGAATTTCTCCATTTGATTTGAAGCTTTTTCGCGGAGCTTTTGATCATTTAATCTTGAAGGATACGGAAGTTTGGTTTTTACGGGAGCTTCTTTTGGCTAAAAAACAATCTTTGGTTCAGACGGCTGGACAACTGAAGGTTGGACGTCTTCGGTACTTCCGTTATTAGCAGGAAGTTCCGTGTCCTTTGTCGCCTCGGTCTTACGGGCAACTACCTTGGGAGGAAGAGAAGAATCGGTAGTCGAAGCCGTGGGTCCATCATATGATACACCACTCCTTGTAGTGATCGCCTTAACATCGCCCCTCGGGTTAGCGATCGTGTTGCTTGGAAGAGTTCCAGAGCCCGAGGGTCGATCATTTAAAGATTTCTTCATCTCAGTCATTTCCTTAATCAAAAACCTAGTTGTCTCTTCTTGGGATTTTTGTTGAAGAATTAATTGTTTCAACAACTCATCTGAGGGCGATTGGTTTTGCACAAATCCTTGATTTTGATTATTGTTAAGATTTGGCCCTCGGTTGTTTTGATTAAAACCTTGGTTGTTATTTTGAAAATTTCCCTGATTAAGAGTTCCCTGGTTTTGAAAATTTCCTTGGTTAAAATTTCCTTGATTCGGGCCTCGATTGTAATTTCCCTGATTTTGGTAACCATGAGTTTGACCTTGATTGTAATTTCCTTGGTTTTGGTTACCATGATTCACCCGATTTTGATTTTGATTATTTCTATTTGGCACATTTTGATTTTGATTTGCATTAAAACCGGGTGGTCCGAGAAAATTGTTAGAACGGTAGCTGAGAAGATTACGGTCTCCTTGTGGTTGGTAACCGTTACCTCCCTGATTATAGGATCCGGAAGCAGCATAAACGCTCTCTTGAGTGTAGCCACCGGCGGCTGGGCACTCGAAATACGGATGTGGACCACCACAAGTTTCACAACTTTGGTTTACAACATTGACTTGATGATTGTAATTTTGAGGGAAATGGTTTTGATTGTTGTGGAATGGAGAAAGGCCGGGTGGTCCCATTTGGTTATTAGCATTTTGAGGACAGAATCCTTGAATCTGATTGTAGGTTACTGATGCTACGGTAGCATTCAAACCTTGGCCACCGGAGGCTTGACAATCATAATAAGGATGTGGACCACCACAAATCTCACATTTTTGATTCACAACATTGACTTGTTGAGAAGGTTTTTCTTTAATTAGAAGCCCAATTTGTTTAGTGAGAGCGACAAGAGCCTCTTCTGTTTTGCTATCTGATTTGTTGCTCATATTTGAAACTTGAGCTCTGGTTCTAGAACTCCTCACTCTGGCTTTATTTTCAATGATAGTCAAAGCTTCTTGAGTGTTTCTAGTCAGAAAATTTCCACCTGCAGCGGAATTGAGTGAATCTTGATCAGATGGATTCAACCCATTGTAGAAAGTATCAATTTGAAGCAAGGTTGAAAATCCGTGATTAGGACACTTCTTTAACAACTCTTTGAATCTATCCCAAGCTTCGTTGAACGATTCATCGAAAGCTTGCTGAAATCGAGTGATTTGATTTCTGAGATTCGATGTTTTAGAAGGAGGATAAAAGTAGTTCACGAACTTGGAGGCTAAGTCATCCTAAGTAAAAATCGAATTAGGAGGTTCCTTGTCAAGCCAAGTCCGGGCTGCTCCTACGAGAGAAAAAGGGAATAACTTCAATTTAAGCACATTATGAGGAACGTGATTGAAGTTAAGCGTTTCAGTGATGTCGATGAATTTCTGGACATGGGAATGAGGATCTTCATTTTCAAAGCCGTGAAAGGAAATACCGGTGATAAGATTAAGTAACCCAGTTTTAATTTCAAATTGATTTGCAAACATATTGGGTATCACGATTGCTTTGCCAACACCATTGAAAGGTGATTGGAGTAATTCTTCCATTGGTCGGAGATCGGGAGCCGGATTATCCAAATTTTGAGGGGGTGGCCCCTCATCTTGGTTGTGATCATCCATAGTGAAAAGTGATGGGTGACGACGATTACTTTGACGTAATAACCTCTCGGGGTTTGATATAGGAGAATTAAGCTTAAAAGACGAAGATCGTGTGCGCATGCACTAAATCAACACAAAATTTAAAAAGAAAAACAAATTAGAAAAAGAAAATCTTTTTGGGTTTTTGAAAATTTTAGGAAGAAGGAAAATATTTTTTTGGTTTTTTATATATAAGGAAAAATTAATCACAATATTTTTGGTATCGATCCCTCAATCGATATTCGTTTCTTTTACGACTACTCGCAGAGTGGCGGAAGAGAAGAATGGATCTCTTTTCGGTCTGCAATTTAATGTCAAGACCTCCTTAAACCCCTTTTATAGGTTGTAGCCGAAAAATAATCCGAAATCAAATGATTTCACGATTGTTTTGTTGTTTTTTCGGAATGGTTTACAACACTTTCAGAAAAGTGAGGTTATATTATTTTTGTATTTTTGAAAACACTTTAGGAAAAGTGTTTTATTTATTTTCTTTTTGTATTTTTTTATAACAAAAACAAGTAACTTCCGAGGGAAGGGTCTTCAAAACACGAATCAACGAACGAAATTAACAAACTCTTCTCAAGCCTTCCCCGGCAGCGGCGCCATTTTTTGTTTTGGTTTTTTACACCAATTAATATTTATTATTATTCCAAAGGAATTACAACGAATGTATTTCCCCGGGTCGTAGTCCCAACGAAGGTTGAAGTCGAGTTGTCGTTTACGGTGTCAAAAAGTGAAGTGAAATGGTGTAAAAGAGTGATATTTTGGGAGTTTTTACACTACGAATATGAAATAACAACTAAAAACAAGTACTCAAGCTAAGATTACAAGCAATCTAAGCACACGAATCCTAAAACGTAATTTATACTTTAAAAACGAACGTTACGATTTCTAAAAACGCACCTAAATAGTGGAATCCTAAATTATAAGCCCTAAAAGTATAAAAATAATTTTCCTAAGTCCTAAATACTAAAAGAAAATTTTAGAAAAAAGAATTATATTTTTTTGATTTTTTATTTATTTTTTATGAATTAAAAACTAAAAGAAAGTAATTTAATGATTAAAAATAGCAAACTGATTTGGAAAATTATGAAATTTTACAGAAAAATCTAAAATGATATTAGGAAGCTTTAAAAAATGAAAATCTAACTTTGCTAAATCCTAATAAGCAGTTTGGGGAAAAGCAGTTTCAAATAAGCTCTATAGTACCAAAAATTACCAAATGCTAAAAAACAGATGAACACACTAATTAAAGCTCAACACAACTTTTAGTGACCAGATAAGCACATGGAATAAGCCAATAAGGAGTTAGTGCAGTTGCAAAAATAGGGCAGAAGCAATGAGCAGACAGCCTACTTTAAGCTAACCTAAAAGCTAGGAAAAAGCTAATTGGGGGAAACAAAAAGCAGATTCTCAAAGCTTATACAACAGACTACTTATAAACCAAAAATGCCCAAATTATATAGTCAATTGCTTATTCAATTAAAGCCAAGAACAGATGCTTATGGAAAACAAAAATATGATGCAGGTATAAACTATCTAATGGGGGAACTTGCAGACTGAATTATAAGCTAATGAATAAGCTTCAAAGTGAAATTCAAGCTCAGGATCTTAAAACCACTACTATAAGCTACTTGGAAAACCAATTATCATGCAATAAGCTCAAGTGGATAAGCTAATACAGAGCACACTAAAAGCTGATATAAGCAGCTCTTGTGCAGGTCTGCACAAATGAAACTGATGCAGCAGGTTAGGTAAATTGACCTCAACTCTTTCAATCCTCAATGAAACAAAACCAATCCCTGAATCCTTACTTTATCAACTGAAAGGAACTTAGAAATGACATAAGTGCTTGCCTAAATAAGCTCAGCTTATACTGAGCTTATAAGAGCAGTTATGGTTCCAAATTTGAACTTACTAACTCAAAACCTCAAAACTCCTCAAATCAGCTTAACATCTAATTAAAACAGCTTAACTAGCCTTAATTAAGCTCAATTAAACCTAGTCCAAAGGCAAATGAACAGTGACAATAGCTTTTGATGAAAAACAGTCCCTATACCAAACACTCCTTTAAAATCTGCAATTGCTTATTTAAACTACAACTAGCTGTATTAAGCTGAATCACTAACTGATCTATGACTACCTAAGTTACTTATCAACTAAGAAGTGAAAATCAATAAGCAAAAAGCACTTAAATAAGCTGAAACAGAATAATGCAATAATAAGCTAAAATGAACTTTTTAACTTACTTGAGTCCTCAGCTGAAAAGAGGATCCAATTAAGGCAGCTACAAGCTCCTAGCTTATCAATGATAAGCTAGGTAAAGATCCATAAGCTCTTCCATTGTAAGCTTATCATCCATAGCTTATTTGATCACACAGTTGACTTTGTTTGACTTTTTTTGCACTTTTGAGACTGAGTCTAATTTGAACCTAACCAGAGACTCACAATATGCTAATTAGCTTATATGAGCTTATACTAATGAGAAAACAGCTTATTGAAGCTGGGATAAAGCATTTGAAACTTATTTTTGGATTTTTGAGTGATTTTTTCTATATTTTTTGGATTTTTGGAATTAATTGAACAATTATGAAAATGTAAGTTAAAATAAGCTGAAGATGGTGAATATAAGCTAAATGAAACAGTAATAAGCTAAAATGAGATTGAAAGTAAACTAAGAGACACTAATTTAAGAAAATGCAAACTATATTTCATTAACCAAACTTCAAAATTACAAACTGAAACTTGAAATTACAATTTAGAGAAACAATTTAACAGCATAACTCTCCTAAAAACTACTTATCAATCTGAGGAGGGGAGAAGCCCTATTTATAGCAGAAAGAGGAGGCTTCTAGGCTGCCATGTCATCGATCCACACCTCCATTGTGCTTTCTTGAGATGATTTCAGCCCTTTGATCAAACTTGGACACCAATCCATCAATTCTAGCCCTTGGATCAAAGTTCCACGCATCACCCACCAATCACAATGCACGATTTGCCCTGGGATTGCTGACATGTCAGTCCTGACATGTCAGAAAACTTCTAGAAATGCGTGTGAAGTACAATTTTGCCCTTAATTGTGTTGAATTTTGGACGGGGTAAATTAGGGTTCATGGGAACAGTAACAATTGGGGGGCGGGTGTTTTTGTTTTGACTGGGGAGTTAATATGGGTTGACCGAGTGGGTTATTTGGACTTTCGGGTTATATAGGGATCCGGGTTAAACTTGATCCGGTTGGGTTTTTGTTTTAAAAGGTGGTGGGCTGGATCCGGATGTGGGCTGGGGTATAATGGGATTTGGGTTGGTTTATTTATTTAAGGTATAGATTTTAGTTATGGTTATAATGACAAGGACCAAATGTGTTACTTCTGAAACTTCAGGGACTAATTCTGCCATTCATCAAATTTATTTTTTTCTTTGATGATTTCTTCCTCGGTTCCGGCTATAAATATCTTTTCCAAATCTCGTGCTCGTGTTTTCCGGGTTTTTCTTGATTTTTGTCCTTTTTTGTTTATCCGTTGCCTGCACAAACATAAACACAAAATCACAAATATCTCTTGGCATTTTGGTTAGTTTTTGGTTATTTTGGTATGATTTTGGTCAATAAAAGGTATGTGAATAAGCACATACCAGTTTTGTTGAAGACAAGACGAAAAATTTGAATCTGGTTATATTTTCGAAACTCACGGCAGGGCTGTTTTCAAAGGACGATAACTCCTTCGTTAACCGTTGGATCGAGTTGAATTTTTTACTGGTGATTCTTCATATATCAAGGTACATTTTCACTGGAGGGATCTTCAATCTAAGGTCTAGATCGTCAGGTATAAATTTTTGAAAACTGCTACAGAGGAGTTTATCTTGTTCGAATTTTTAGGGTTTTCATGATTCAAGCTTTTTGTATTTGGTTCTATTCGTGTTACTTCTTAATGGAAGTTGGTTTATCTGTTATTTGATGTCTATTATACACGTATGGAAGCATCTATGAATCAATTGGAGTTTAGGGTTTTCTAAACAACATTCTTAGGGTTTCTATATTGCTACAAGTAGAAGGTGTAAACTGAAGTTACTGATCATGGGACTAATGCTGCTGCTGTTTCTAGATGAATCCGTTTGAATTGTTTTATGACTGGTTCATGTGGTGTTCCAAACCCTAATATGATACTGGTCTTCTAATGCTACTGATTTGGCGAGTAATCCTACGATACTTTCTGCTGCTTATTTGCTCGATTAATGCTGCCATGTTCAGATTTTAAAGTGCAGGAGAGGGTTGGTTTGTACTGCTATCAGTTTCAAGTTCGTACTGCTTGTGGAAGTTAGTTTGTCTATTGGTTATTACTTAGTACTGCTTCCCTTTGTTAGTACTGTCCATAGCATGTTTGTACTGCTGCTTATCTCCACTTTGTACTGCCCGTGTTCATTTAGTACTGCTCGCGAAATCAAGATTAGTACTGCTTTCATTAAATTGATTAGTACTGCTGCCATGGTTTGTACTGTTCGAAGGGTGTTGGGAATATAAATATTCAGATGAAGGCTCGGTCACCCCGAGCATCTATTTAGCATTCACATAGCTCGTAGGCTTATTTATATTAGCTTAGTAATATTAGTATTAGTATTAATAGTATTAGTCGTATTTATATTTGTGGAGTGGGTCGGGGCTTTCCCCACTGTCAGCTCACTCCACAGCCCACTAGGGGCACAATATTAGTAACTATATAAGACCCTTCCCACACATGGGAAGGGTTGGAACTCTTGTCACTTCTCACACACTTCAATCTAATTTTACAAGTTTTCCCTTTAGATCTCTCTACCTTCTCTCTAACATCTCTCTAACTTAAACCATGGATCTAATCTTCCATGAACCAAGGCCACCCGAATCAAGCACACAATCAATATGGTCATATCTTACAAGTGGTATCAGAGCCATGGTTAGGTTCAAATTGATTGTGTGTATGCCTAGATTTGTGGTCTCTATGTGTGTGTGCCTAGATTTGTGGTCTCTATTTTTGTTGTTTGGTTCGAACACTGTTCAAGTATGTCAATTTGCTGTCATGATTTGAGGTGTTATACTTGTTCGAATATCACTTCATATTGTGTGTTGGGCATATCTCTTTTGCTGCTGTCCATTTGTTCGAATACTGCTGCTAAAAATATACAATGTTGGGCCTTAGTGATTTTGCTTTGTCTCAAGCCCATACGTTTGGTTATGTAGCAGCAGAAGGTTTTTTTTTTTTTTTTTTTTTTGTTTTGGTTCGTGGTTCATCTATTCGTGCCACTAAGTGTATTAAACTCGTATATCCTTGTTTTGTCCATACTGTGATTTTGGTTTATGTAGCAGCTGCTTGCTTCTCTTTTGTTTTGGTTAAAACAGCAGCTTGGTGGCAAGTTTTGATGGATGTTCTAAGTTGCGTTTTGTGTCAATCTCCTTGGCTGTTGTGAGTGAATTTGTGTTATTTGGCTGGTAGCCAAAAATGGATAATGGTGACAAAATGGTGAAAGCGACACATCACATTGTGTCTTGCAAAAGTTGCGTTTTGTGCATTGTTTTTGGACAAAGAAGTTGCGTTTAGTGTCTCCTTGGGACTGATGTTTGGAGTGTTGCTGCAAAAAGAAAAAAAGGAAGAGAGCGACAGTTTTGTCTGTTTGTTGATGCAGTTTGCGCACATAGCGTTTTGTCTCAAATGGTTAGCATTTGCCCACATAGCGTTTTGTCTCGAATGGCTAACGTTTTGTGGCTTGCGTTTTGTGTCTGGATGAAAGTTGCGACTTGTGTCCATAATATTAGTTTGCTATGTTGCGGGTTGTGTCTAAAAGATTTATGGCGACTTGGTGGACAGAATCTATGATGAAAATTATAGGCTGCGAATTGTGGTGTTAGCAAAAAGTCAAACCTTGTTTGTCAAAACCAAATCCATACAACAAGAGTCACAACAACAAATTCATTCGAGGTAAACAAACTAATTTCATATACTACCATTCTAGTCAACAACATCAACAACACACTAAAACAACTTAACAGCCAATGTTTGATACAAACCCGACAAGATACCACAACAAATCCACAACAACTACTGGCCCAAACAATAGATTACAAGAGCATCTAAAATCTGGTCCTTTTATTCAAATCAAATTCGAATCGAAGATACAACAATCAACCTGATCGAATCATATTACAACAACTCATTTCACATCTAACCTAACCCACCCAAACTCATCCTCATTCGTGTCTGTATTCGGCTATAACCAAAAACTAAACAAGTATTAATTACCTACCTTGACCCCCTAGGATCTTGAAGCTTTCATGATAATTTCTAGCCTCGAATATTGAGTCGATCTTGAGTAGTTCTTGTCGACATCTAGTAGCAGGTGGGATTATATGTGAAGTTAATTCATGTGTCGATGAAACTGATACAAGTGGGTAATTAGGGTTCGGTTTGCGATAGTGTTTGGGATTAGCTTTGATATGTGGTTGACTGGGTTAACCTTCTTTAAGAAATTATCAAAAGGGGCTGATGGATGATATGAGTTAGGGTTTAGATTAGTTGGGTGGCTGGGTGTGTTGAAGGAGAGGATGGGGGCGCATGATTTAAGATTAGGATTAGAGTTGTTGGTATTAATACAGAATAATTAGGGATATGAGTAATGGATCGGGTTTGTTCTGTTTGAGTCGGATCGCTCTTGTATAAGTGGGCTACAATTCATTTGGGCTGAAATTTGTTTGCATCAATTTTTGTTGGGCTGCCATGGTTCACGGATTGGGTGTTTGAGACATTGGGTTGTGAATGTGATATGATATATGAATTCCTAATAGTTGTATCAACTTGTTGTCAACTGGATTAATGTTGAATATCATGGTATACTATTTGGTCCAAGTATATTATTTTGGTTGTTACGAATATCTTCGCGAAGATTCTCACGTCAAGGCTAGTATTTGGGTATATGATGGGCAACGTGATTTCTGAGTTGTGGATTTGGCTGTGTTGTCCTATTAATGCCTAAGACTTGAGCAAGCCTGCAATTTGATCTTTGCGATTTAAGTTATAGGTGACAATGTGCGATTTGATTAATTGCAAATTGACAAGTTGCTATTTGATTTATTGCGATTTGACTTACTGCAATTTGACCAGTTGCGATTTGTCGTTGCGAGTTGACACTTGCGATTTGACTTATTGCGATTTGGTTAATTGCGACTAGACTTGTTGCGATTTGACAAATTGTGACTTGACTTGTTGCGATTTGATCAAGTTGAGACTTGACTTCTTTGACTTGAATTTTGAAGATTAGTATTGCAACTCACTCTTAGGTGTTCTTGTTGATTTCACGGTTTCTCTTGTAGATTTTAGAAAATCCCGCGAAAGATTCGATTTCTCGGTTTAAATCTCAAGAGCTGTAAAATCCCGTGAAATTAATTTTGAACAAGTAGGCGGGACTTGGATTTAGACATAATAAAACTTACGGGGTTTGACCAATTCTTCGGGATAAGTTTGTGCTTCGAGATCGGCAGGAATTGGGAAATTATGGTGACTTGGTTGGTTTGTTAATTCACGAGTTGGTATACTTAGTGTCACAAACATCTCGGGGTGGATGTATGCACGATGTTTAATGACCCTTGCTCGACCATATTTAGGGTGATTAGACTTAGATGTTCAAGAAGTGGATATATACAATAAAGGATGGAAGGTTGGGTATATATCACTACCTATATTTAAAGGAGTTACGATGTTGTGCTCAATATAGGTTCTAAATCATAAATTTAGTGCAAGTATAAGTCGCGGACTTGTCCTTTCTCAAGCTTCATCAAGTAATTGTTGTCTCTCAAGCTTCTAATGGGATTGAAGTACAAGATCTTCTCAAGAGGTGGTCAGACTTAAAGACAGGAGGTGATTGTTAAGAGATGTGGTTTAACCTTTTACACATTCTAAAGTTAAACATATGTCATCAAGCGGTTTTGGCATATTACGAGCTTCAATGAATTATTAATCTGCTAAATCATTGATGAGGAGTCTAGCAAGGGGTTACTACAAGAGAGTCTTAATCACCATCTTCGTTGCAGTAGTTTTATGTGTCTCATTCCATGTATTGTGCCTGACAAATTCACAAACATCACGGACTCTCAGCTTTGGCAAAAAGGTCATTTCATGTTCTTTTTGAGGGGGAGAATTAGCGCAAGTTTCCTAGCGGTTCCGTCTCCAGCAGTG
Organism: Artemisia tridentata subsp. tridentata; assembly: GCA_021014915.2. Lineage (NCBI taxonomy): Eukaryota > Viridiplantae > Streptophyta > Magnoliopsida > Asterales > Asteraceae > Artemisia > Artemisia tridentata. The sequence goes on from CP139504.1 coordinate 394,735,011, forward strand.
TGAATCTTAGCGGTTCCGGTTACAGCAGGTCAGATCGTATCAGTTCAGTCTCCAGAGGTTTGAATCTTAGCAGTTCCGGTTACAGCGGGTCAGATCGTAGCGATTCAGGATTCAGTGGTTCAGTCTCCGGCGGTTTGAATGGTGGTTCCAGTTTCAGTGGTTTAGCTTTCAGCGGGTTGGCTCTTAGCGACTTTCCTAAGATTTCAGCGGTTTGATACTTATTGTTGTGCAGTTTGTTCTTGAATTTATTTATCGGTTAAATCTCAAGAACTGTAAAATCCTGTACACAGTACGACAACTATTCCATGCACTACCCCAGATAACATCCAAGCAGCTGGGTCAGACATCTATGTTTGTTTGGACTGACTATGAGTCATGGGCACTGCTAAGAATTAGCGCATGTTTCTTCTCCCTTCGACTATTCAACCGCACAAAATGATCACGAAGTTAATTTGGTATTCCTTGCTTGAGAGTGAGGTTGGATTTCACGAAAGAGTCTACCTATTTTATCTTGAAATCGGGGATGGTTGGATGCATGATTTCAATGATAACTTGCTCGTGCTTAAGATGTTAGTTGAAGACTTGGGTTATCTAGTTTCCAGAAGTCGGGGTGGATGGTTGAAGACCTGGTTAACTATCACTTAAAGGAGATACATTGTGGTACTCAGTGTCACACATAGAAGACGTTGTGGATAATTGCAAGAGGTGATGAAAGTCTCATACTTTTTCAGGATAACATTAAGTACTTAGAGACTTTACACCGTTCTTCCAACAACAGTGCAAGCTTAGGTAACAAATTTGAGTAATTCTACTTCATTCGTAGTATTGGTATATTGGGTTTCCTTCATCAAGTGGTCACAATTAGTTGTTTGTGTTCGAGGTTGGTTAGTTGGAAGAAAGTTTTAAAAGTTGTGATGTGCTCAGTAATTCTCACGGGATGTTCTTAACCCAAACTGATATTCACCAAAAATGAATCAGTCATGCCACATTCAATCTGTTACTGTCTCACGGTTTCTTCTTGGTTTTGTAAAATCCCGCGAAAGAACTTATTTCTCGGTTTAAACCATAGATTTATAAAATCCCGTGATGATGGGCTATGCACTCTTGACCATGATCGGGTTAAAACCATTATCAAAGTTCAGCTATAACATCACAAATGGCTGGATCGGGGGCATTTAATCGACAAGATGTGACTACGGTGTTTGTTCAGTATTATTTATTTGAGGCTGAAGTGAAATTTCATGAGTGCGTGCACTTAGTATCTGAAGATATCGGGGAGGTTGGATGAAGATTCTTCGAGATCCTTGTTCGAGCTTTCAATACAATGACGAGGACTTGGATATCTAGTTATTTTTTCTTTCTCCCTATTACAAAATAACTATCACTTTAAGGAGTCACGTTGTAGTGCTCAATGTCACACGAAGTTGTGGATATCCAAGAGGTGATGTACGTCTTATACTTGATGGTTGGTTGGTTGAAGAGTATAGAGTACTTAGGGATTCGATGTTGCACGAAGTCTCTGCACCGCTCTTTGTCTCGCATTAGTACAAGTTTAAGTCACAAGTTCGGGTTATGTTACTTCAGTCTCAAGTTCATCATATTGGGGTTTTCTCCATCAGTGGTCACGACATCAAGCCGATAGAATGATAATGGGGTTGGTAAGGAGTTAGATGAGAGAAGTAGAAAAGAGAGATATGACGTCTGTACACCTCAGTGCAGGCCTCGCTCTTCATCATTATGACGTCTGTACACATCAGTGCAGGCCTCGCTCTTCAACATTATGATGTATGTTCATATCAGTTCAGGCCTCGTTCATCATAGAAAAGAAAAGTGTACGCTTAAGTGCGCTTTATCTTTAGAAGAAGAGAAATCTTCTTATTTATGGCCATTCTCATCAACAAGTTTCATGCTCTTTCCGTGCTTATTCAGTCTTCAAGTGGATCGGCGCACCTTGGAGTATACTCTTATTCACTTGTTCTACCAAAAATTGCAGTTGACAGGCATATGCAATTTTTGAGGGAGGGAAAGGGTGAATAAACAACATGTCAGTCTTCAAGTACCGTCAAGTGGAGCTACTTACCGTTGATGGTATTCATATTCACTAGTTCAATCATCAAAAATTTCAGTTGGCAGGCATATGCAATTTTTGTGGGGGGGGGGGAGGGTGAATATTAATCTACATGTTGGTTGATGATTGAGAAATGGTCATACGACTCCTGAATACGTCAGTTCAGGAGTCGTGCAAACCATGGTTCTCCAACACTACATCTTCTTCCTCTATCAAGGTGTTGAAGAACATGGTCATGGAATGCTAATCGACATCGTCTCACGGGCTGGTTCAATCAGCAACAAAGGGTTTCTAGTCAATGCTTCATGTACACGTCATTTCGCTGCATGTACACATCAGGATGATGATTCCGATTAATCGTAAACATCATGGGGGAGAGAAATGTGTACACCAAGGACGCACAACAGGTTCACGTGATCGGGCTTAATACTTCTTCTTAGTTGAAGTTATTCCGGGAAGACAAATGTCACAACCGCAGAGAAGATCAGTGGTTCAACTTGTTACCTTGGTATTATCGTTTCACTGTTACGTTATGAGCTGATTAATCGTAACCATCAGGGGAGAGAGAATGTGTACATCAAGGACGCACAACAGGTTCATGTGATCAGGGCTTAATATCCAAGGATGGATACATACTATAGATGATCAGTGGTTCAACTTGTTACTTTGGTGTTATACTAAAGACTGAAGAAGGTCGAGTCGTCAGTCTATTCTTCATTCTCTGTTGTGTGTTATCGTCTCATGTGCACGCTGCGGGTTGATGGGTTATATGTAAGGTTACTGGAAGGCATTTGGTGAGATGAAGGTGGTTGGGATTCTGTTCCTCCATGTTGGGCAATCTCGAAGAAGGTCGAGTCTACAGTCTTCTCTACATTCGACTACTGACTGATTCTCCGCTATGTGTTAGAAGACTAAAGATGGCATGCATTTGGTTATCTAAAGACTTCTTCACATTATGGGTGTTCATCCAAAGTCTTCTTTCTATTATGGGTGTTCATTAGAAAGGTTGTCATATTGGGGGAGAGCACTAATTAGGGGAGAGTGAAAAGCCTGAATTAATCCCTAATTAAATGTGCTCACGTTACTCTTCAGCATGTCAAATGATGGAAGCGGAAAAGATTCAGGATGCTGAGGAGTAATGGTTTTTGGTTCGTATCCTTGTATATATTTTGCTTCTTACATTCTTTTTTCATATCTTATACCATTTTGTAAATAGATATATAGAAATCTTGCTAATTGTAAATAGAGAAACGTAAAATCAGAAAAACCATAAAAATTAAAAAATTAGAAAAGACCAAAAATGGTTTCACCTAGGAATGTCTTCTGTTTATCGATAACATTTACGGACTTAGAAATGTCATTCAATAATGGCACGGGTCTTTAAATGAAGCTCGAGCAGAAGTTAAAATGGATGGTTAAAACATGTCTAAATGGCTTGCTATTACTTCAGATAGCAACCCGCGCTTCAAAATGGGGAAAGCACGTCGCCAAAAGGACGGCTGTTCCTCCAACTGGGTGATGTTCACCTGGGCATGGATTACTTTATATCCATGTTTCTTCGATCTGATGTACGTTTCAGTGCATCATTTCTTGAAAAGGAAGAGAAATCTTCTTTGTATGCAAATAGTTTTCATTCTAAGATTCTTCTGAAAATTATTTGTGAGACACTTGGTGATTATGTATTGCTTGAAATTCTTTTAGACTTGGATTGCGCATAAAATTTGTCACTCAATCAACGACTAATATTTAACTAGAATACGGGTCATTGATTGAGGGGGAGAGTGAATTCAAATTTTATATCATCAAACGGATTTATTGGTTAAATCATACTTGTTAGAAATGGTTTTGTAGTTAATGGGGTATTAGTTGAAGAGGATCTTGCTAAAACTTTATATCAAATGGTTAAACGTGTTTGTTGCTAGAAAGTTTAGGACATTATGTGCAATTTGCTTATAGTTTCCTAGCTTTATGTATCTAAAAGGTTCATTTGTGTTACTTTGGTATCCTCGTTTAATCCCCTAGATACATCAAAACTCAAAACCTAAAAGAAGTAAGAAAACCAGTTGTGTTTGATGTTCTTGAATACTCCTATGACATTTGTATGATCTGATTGAATGAGTTTCAAATGTTGTCTGACTTCTGTTAGTCGATTTCTGCATAATTGTTGTTGAAATAGTGCATATGTTCTCAGGATATCCTTAGGTATATATCTATCGTGTTAGAATCTTGTTCCTAAGATCCTGAATTGAATGATGAAATATGAGTGAATTGCCATGTTCATGATTGCTGTTTGCTCTTCATGCTAGATAGTAGTTTGACGTATTTCCTGACTGTGGTTTGATTAAATGAATTTGGTATTATAATGTGGCAAGCTGCTGAAGGGTAGCTATTAAGGAATAGTGTATCTGTATGTATGTATATCTGTGTTGATATTCTTATGCAGATTCCATAGCCAAAATGAATGTGCCAGTTTCCATTCTAACCATTTGATCAGACGTTCAAACTCTATTGATTGGCTCGGAATTCACCACAACAACAACGTCGGCAGCAACAACAACAACAACACTGTCATCACCACCACCACCTTCAATTTAACAAAGCAGTTCGTATTCTGATCTCGCCAAGTGGAGATCTTCAACGTGTGGGAAAGTTTTGTAGTTGGATGGAAAATCGATGTTGACCACTGACTCACTCAGAAAAGTGGATGATCACATCATCTGCGCAAAAAAGGTCAATATCATTTGTGTCATAAAAGTTATCTTGTGCAAAATGAGCAGTGAATCTCCCTCTTAGATTAAGGGGGAGCAAAGTATGTTTCATCATCAGAACATGTTAAACCTGACCACATTTTCTCCCATGTTTTCTAAATTATTTAAATCAATTGGGATCACAAATCTCAAAAGGTTTGAAATTTTTGATTGGGGGAGAGAATGTGATTTAAATATGAAACCTGATGAAAATGTGATGTTTTGGACTTTAACGTTAGGCTCTCCCATATGTGCTAAACTGTTTCGTATATCGATGCACATATTGAGGGGGAGCAAATGGACAGAAAGGATTTGGCCTCGCAAGCGATCGTGACTCAGACTTGACAAATGAATTGACAATAGCTAAAGTCAGTAGTCGAAAGGACATGTCCTGGACGGGTAATAATTTCAAGCCAGTTTATCTGGTGATGTAAGCGTGTCTCGCAAAGGACGTGTCTGAGTAGAATGTACCGATTTCGAGCGATTTTTCTTGAATGTGATCTGGACGGGTAATAATTTCAAGCTAGTTTACTAGTGATGTAAGCGTGTCTCGCGATGATCATGTTCTTGGAAAATCAATCAATTCAAAAGTGCGAGCTTCACCTAACATGTGCAAATTTTTAAAACAATCATTTGAGCACATGTTGAGGGGGAGCATTTGAAAAATATAAAACTCTCAAGTGTTAGCAAAAATGTGTTTTCAGAATAATGAACACTTTGAGAGATTTTTCAAGGATTTGGTTTTATGGCAATCGTGGAAGAATACCAAAGACTGACCATTTTAATGAATGCATGGAGTTATAAGGATGGTTAGGTTAGGCTCAAGTTCCCACGATCCCGCCAGAGCCGGAGGGATCTACCCAGGGACAATCCACTAGTTAGTGTAGAAGTCCTTAGGTATGATTAAAAAAGGAGAAAAGTGAATAAGGGAAGAGTGCCGACTGAGATGGAGGTAGTACTGGAACAAACCCAACAAGGTACTAGTAAGGAAGTCTCGGTAAGCACTGAAGGGGTTGAAGAATGAAAAAGAAATGTAAAGGTAAAGGGTGAAAAGAAAGAAGCCCTCCTTACACTTTAGGCAGAAACCGGGTCAATACATATGCTGTCAGAATCACTTAGTTGATTGCTGACATTGAAGACAAAGTATCATGGACCCAGTGATACGCTGCACAACCCTCCCTAGCCACTCAAGGTCCCTCAAAGGATTCTTGTTTCAATTGTCACGGAGTTCAATACATTTCTATCGTCTCTCTCACTCCGAGTTAGATGATATTGAAAAGGTGGCAGTTCTCTCCAGCCTCCGCTCACTAAATCAAAATGCACTATCGAGTCTAGAGCCACGAGATGCATAATAAGATCTCATAGGGACACGAATTATTTCTACACTGGTTGTTCAACTTTAAGGACACCAGTTGTAAACTCATGAGTCCTACGCAGATCTTAGCAATCTGCCAGAACATTTATGAGAGAATTTACAAATGTAATTCTCAATGATTGAATGGAAATTCCTGCCAGGGTCAACATCAAGCAACCCTGAAAGCAGGTCACTTCGGTAATTCCCTGGGGATTACGCTTAGTGATCACGGCGGTTTCAAACGGTCTACAGTCGTGGAGTGATCTCCAGCGACTCACCTAATCGTTGATATACTACGGTACGATCTTAAAAAGCCCTCTGTGGGTTTTCGATTAGGAACGGTCTGGGTAAGGATTAGAGAAAGTTTTCACACTATGCTGTTAACAATCTCGAAGTCTAAACCTGTAAGTACCGGACGTTTTATTGCTAACTGTCGTATGCAGGAACTTCTGGCGGTTGTGGCTGTTGGATGCTGTAGCTGGTTGCAGTTGTAGCTTGTTGCAGTAAAGATGCCAATCCTCTACCACATTCTCACACTACATCATCATTGTAACTCAACAAAGTCATGATCAACCAAAAAGACCTTCAACACGGCTTCTGCAAACTCTGATGCTAAAGATCATGACACCAAATAGTGTGAGCATGTCGGCTCAAAGATTTACACATCGCATGGAAACATACTACTGAAAGATGGCTTGAAGATACATGTTGGATGATATTTTCGAAGAATACTCAGAGTCATCCAAGACAAAGGAAAAGTCATCAAAAGTTCACTGCTGAAAGCACAATGATCAAAGACGTTGAAGAATCAATGACTACGAGCTATGAAGACAAGTTCTGAAGACGGAATGCTAGAAGTCAAATTATTATTTCCGGGGTGACCTCCCTTAGGGGGAGATTGTTAGGAATATAAATATTCAGATGAAGGCTCGGTCACCCCGAGCATCTATTTAGCATTCACATAGCTCGTAGGCTTATTTATATTAGCTTAGTAATATTAGTATTAGTATTAATAGTTTTAGTCGTATTTATATTTGTGGAGTGGGTCGGGGCTTTCCCCACTGTCAGCTCACTCCACAGCCCACTAGGGGCAAAATATTAGTTACTATATAAAGCCCTTCCCACACTTGGGAAGGGTTGGAACTCTTGTCACTTCTCACACACTTCAATCTAATTTTACAAGTTTTCCCTTTACATCTCTCTACCTTCTCTCTAACATCTCTCTAACTTAAACCATGGATCTAATCTTCCATGAACCAAGGCCACCCGAATCAAGTACACAATCAATATGGTCATATCTTACAAAGGGTTTCCCCTATTGAAGTTATGGCAGTTTAATGGGTTGACACACACAAAGAAAGAGTTTTGGTTTTTAGTTTGTACTGGTCGGTGTACATGCATGCTATCATGGGAAGGTGATCTTTTTATATTCCTAATCTATAATGGGATGGTGCCTACCTCGTACTGATTTGAATTGTCGAAATTAATTCTGTTTGATGACTTCTGCATGGTAGCTTTGATCTATTCAATTTAATAATTCGATCGTGGGTCGGTGTGCATTTGTATTGGATATATACGTTTCTATTTCCTCGATCGTGGGTCGGTCACATAATGTGATGACTTGATATTCTTTTCATGCGAAACCCTTAGGTCGACTACACAGAAACTGCTTTAATTTTTGAACGCCAATACGTCATGGAGAGTTGAAGGGTTTCTACTATTGTGATGATTTGGGGAAGAGATACTTGGTTTGGAACAGGTTGGTTCCACCACACACACAAAGAGATACACACACAGAAGTGGTTTTGGATATTGGTTTAAGTTCTTACAAGTTTCAAGGCTCGAATTTATTTGTTCTAATTGATTCGAAGAAGGTTATTTGTTACTCATTTAATGATGAAGTGGAATTTTTCGAGTTTGTGTTCTTATCATATCTTAAAGTGGGTGTTACACTTTAAAGATAACTTGTTTGGGCGTTCAAGTGGTGACTACGAATTGACAAACACTTTAAGGAGTTACGTTATTGTGCTCAGTGTCTCATTGAAGATGAGTTTATTGTCAAGAGATTGTGGTCTCCCTATACATCGGTTTGAGTATACGTTCGAAGTCATATTTAGTACAAGATATAAGACACAAGGTTGGGTTATTCTACTTCAGCATCAAATTGGTAATGGTTAGTTTTCTTCATCATTACATAAAGCTTACAGAATTGAAGATTCAACAAATGGTTAACATATGGGTTTCAGGGGAAGCTTAATGTTCAAATGATTAACCATTTATATGCTACATCGAGGTGAAGGTTTTCACAATTACTAGTTGGTATTCTTACTGATGGTTTAGGATTTTTCTGTCTTGAGTTCATTTATAAAAGTAGGCGTTTTGGTGTTCGTTCATGGAGGGCAATTTGAGACATTAGAAGACTAGATTGGAAGTATGATACTGGTTCGTGGTTATGAAGATCAAGGTTGCTTACTTTTGTCCCCTAATTGATGATGACAAAAAGGGGAAGAATATTTACATTGAAGATTGCAACTTGTAGAGCCTTGGTGATATTGCATGGATTGAGGGGAAGTCTAGATCTTTCATATATTTCAACTTCAGGGGAAGTTCATGCTTATTAGGTTTTGTCATTATCAACTAGGGGAAGATTGTTGGGAATTATATTTGAGTTGATAATGGACAAAACATGAAAGATGAAGGAGACTTATGAAGACAAAGATGAAGAAATTAATATGTATTATGTTTAATGTCTTTGTAACCCTAATCTCTATTATACAAAGAGATGGGGCGTTTAGGTTTACATATAGGTGTTAAAAGATGTAACACCAAGAAAAGGGTGTGTGCGTGTAACTAGGCGTCAAGTCCTATAATGGACGCCTAGGTTAGAGTTTTGGTTAAGCCTCAAGGATCTTTTATCCCTGTTAGAGTAGGTAACCGTGCTACACTTGATCACGTAGTTGTTAGAGATGATGACGAAGAAACCTTGTATCAATAATAATGATGTTTTAGTTTATTCCGTTGCGTATCATGTTTGTCATTCATTATTATTGTAATCCCTAAATGCTTAAAACGATCCATGACGTTGTTAATTATAACTTCACAATGTGTCACCAAAGACCTGAGTATTTGTAATATACGCCTCAAGCCTCCGGAAGGCCTAAAAACAAAGTTCGGATGAAGCCTTTTTATTTTCGGATGAGGCTTTTTTACTTTAAAAAGAATTTGTTTTGAATACTTAATCTATACTACATATAAAAGATAAAGCATATTCTCTCATCAAACTTAATTTTAAGTTTTACAACTCTATAAGCTTATTGTACAAAACTTTACAACACCTCCCTCCATTAAATGCACAAAACTTAATTTTAAGTATTACATGTTATAAAACATTATGTATAATCAATTTTTGCACAATTATGTACATAATTTAACTGGTCAATAAATACGATTAATGTAGTTATTAAAACATCCTTTACATAAAAAATGTAAATTATCAAACATATTGTACAACCTACTTAAACACAATTCTTGCATTAAATGTCACTAAAATACTTAAAACTTAAAATTAAATAATACAAATAATAAATCATAGTATACAAACTATTCAAACACAAAAACAACAATTTAGGAAATACAAATAATAAAGCTAAAATTATATAATATTTTTCTTTATATTTTATTCGTCCAGCTTCAATTTGTTTAAAACTACATGTATATAAAATACGGTTCGATTCGGGTAACTGCTGATATTTAAAAATAAAAACTGAAAATCAAACCGCGATAATAGGGTTTATCCGATTTATGGTTTTTTCAGATTCGATTTCTTAGTTATCGTTTTTTGCGGTTTCAGATTAAGCGGGTTGGCTCGGTTTGTCGGTTTCACATATTTTTTTAACACCCGTATCCATAAAACTTAGCTTTATATAAATCAAATAGATATTTTAAACGACGAAAAAATATTGCTCACTAAAATATTTATTATCATAACGGTATAAAATGAAAAACATTGTTATTATTTAAAGAGTTGAAATATGTCACATGAAATTCTTGATATCCGTAAATTTATTGTCAAAAAGAACATAATAAATTAGAATACATGATTCAACGGAAAATTTTATTTCAGGATACCCGTCACCACAATGCGCGGGTACCCTGCTAGTATTTATATACGATTTATCTCTTATCTCTACTACATATAAAGAAAAAATATTTTTGCTTAAAAATAAGTAAAGGTTTAATCTTTAAAATATCTTTTTAAAACTTAAATTCTCACAAAAAAATCAAACAATATTGCCTTGACAGTACTGTCCAATTGGATTTCACTGTTGTACATGAACCACTAACAACTAACAAGCCGCTCAAAAAAAATGTTCTCACCTAAAAATTCAAAAAAAAGCATGATAGCTTTTGAAAACTTTTTCTTAATATTGTTTCTAAAAAAAACAAGTAGATTTTTTGAATTTAATCATAACACTATTAATTTCTAAAAATTTATCCACAAACTCTATTATATAAGACACCATATTACAACATCTCACTATTATTATGTTAATTTAGTTCCGAGTTGATGAAAATGAATAACTACAATATCACGACTATAATTGTTTGCCGCTGTAAAATAATCCCGTTGATATGTACGGGTACTCGCCTAATTTATAACAAGAGAACATAAAAAAATGTGAAAATGGTTCCGTTGACCAGTAAAAAAACTCAATTTCAAAATCGAGCATTGGCGAATAAAAGTCAAAATAACCTTTAATTTGGTCAAACTCATATAAGATTTATCCACCAAAAATAGATGTATATAAAACATATGGCGTCGATTTTATAAATAAAAAGCAAAAAAATGATAGGGTAATCAATAAAACTTTAGTTGATAAATTTTAAGTAAATTATTAAGGAGTTACATAAATGTTTTCTCTATTACTAATAAAGAGTGCATCTCTTTTCTTAAAACTTAAATTAATATAGTTTGCTTAAATTAGCTTTAAGTACCTTTTAAACTTGACAACATAAATAACTTTTTTTTTTTTTTTTTTTTTTTTTTTTTTTTTTTTTTTAAGTTCCAAACTTGGCAACTTTTCAAAATCACACACTATATTAGTTTTAAAAAACACACACTTTGTATTTAAAAAAAAACACACGTTTTCCATCAAGGCAATATCAAGTATAATTATTTGCCGCTATACACCCTCGTTTTGCGCGGATATTTGTTTAGTATAGTATAATGTATGTATCAAATATACTTTATTTGGTATGTCGAGATTATGTTTAATCTTAGGTATAGCATTAATCACACGGGGATTAAGTTTTTTCTAAGTACGAAACAGATATACTTGGCATTATGGGGCTTTTATGGATGGAATATTAAAGGGTAAACGCCATAGAATAACAACTTACTTTCTCTAATTTGCCGAGTTGAAACACATACTTTTTTTATTACCATACTTACCAACGTACTTTTAAATTTTGTTCCGACTTCACCAATAATAACCATTTTATATTAAAGTAATCACTGAAATGACTATAATACCCCTGTCTTCTTCAACAAGCATATTGGTGAGGTCGGAACAAAATTTAAAAGTACGTTGGTAAGTAAAGTAATAAAAAAAGTATGTGGGTGAAGTCGGAACAAAATTTAAAAGTACGTTGGTAAGTATGGTAATAAAAAAAGTATGTGTTTCAACTCGGCAAATTAGAGAAAGTAAGTTGTTATTCTATGGCGTTTACCCAATATTAAATACATAGATTTCATTTTAAATATAAAACATATTATTTTAATTAATTACCATTAACAGTCAAAGAAAATAAATATTTCATGTTTTAAGTAAGTTTTAATGGTACCATTAAACCAGTATATAAGAAGCATTGCAACCATGTTATAGGTCACAACATTTGCGAATATTTGAATCAAATCAAGGCAATATCAACACAACAAAGTAATGGCTTCTGCAAGGAAAGTTTCTTCCACTGCAATACTTTTGGTATTGATGTTTCTTTGCATGTTTTTTGTAATGAGTTCAGGTATAAATTTCAAATTGGTTCCATTTATTATTAACTAATCAAGTTGCAAGTTGCACGATTTAGAGCTTTAACCTAAAGGGCAAGTTACTTTAACCAAATGTGTATTACGTTGTTTCAGCCCTACTCCCGGCATGTCTTGGAAATTGTGCATCGATTGGGAAAGATTGCTTAGCACTTTGTAAAAACGTAGGCTTTACAGCAGGTGGTTGTGATGCATCAGGAAGATGTTGTTGCCATGATTAGCCAGTTAATTATTTCAGATTGTAACCATTACCTATGAATGTATGAAATAAATCAGTAAGAGTTGTCTAAGATCAGCAACTTAATAAATGGTGAAAGCTTGTAAACCATCTTTTTGGGATTCAAGGGTAAAAGTTGTTGACTATGATTTGCCTATCACTCTTTGTCATTTCAGTATCATATAATCAATGGCGAATTTATCCCAAAAACGACTATAGGTTGGATCACGATCTTGACAACCTTTGTCATATGCATGGATTTGGTGGTGTATAAATGTAGTTAGTAGTTTTATTAAGCAACAAATATCATTATTGTTGGTATTTTAGTGTAATATAAGTTGTGTTTAATATGCAAATAAGGGTCGACACTTAGTTGCATATTAACAGGACTAACTGGGTGCTAAGGTACTGATGGTTATGGGTTATATAAGTTGGTAATGCTGGCAGTTGGTGATCCTGCTGCTAGTTGGATTTGATCCTGCTGTTAGTTATGGATCCTGCTGCTAATACAGAATATGATCCTGCTGTTAGGCTTATGATTCTGCTGTTAGTGCAAAATCAGTTGCTCATTAAAAATAACTGTTTTACAGTTATTAGATGTTTTGTAACCGTTTATAACCGTTTGAAACCATATAACTGTTTGGGATATTCTCAGACAGAAATATACGAAATAAGAGAGAATAAACACTTCTCTGGATCTGGTAATTTTCTGCAAACATACAATCATACACAAACTTGAATCAATTAGATTTTATCCGGTCGTTAATTGGTATTCACTCCAATTTAATCGATCTGAAAACGTTCATACTCGTGACTTCTAATTGCTATCAGGATACCTATTACCCCACGTATACAACAAAGATCGATTAAATTCGGACGATGGCTGGTGAAGTTGGCGAAATTTGAACGACAAGACATGTTATGGGAATATGATCTTGTGTTAAAGGATGTTAGAATCTGTTCAAGAACTGATATCAAGATTTGGTAATATAAACTGGATGGATGTATGGTCTTTTGGTATGAAGTCAATATATGTGAATTGAAGAAATTGGAATTTGTGGAAACGGTACGCAATTCACTTTGAGTACGCAATTCTATCTCTATCTTATATTTAAAAATATGAGGTTGATGTTAACATGTGCATGGAATGACAACGTGGTAACGTATGTGTCTAATTGCAAATGCATGAAATTGGTTATTAGTTATTAAAATGCATGCGTATATGGATTTTACGAAATCATAATGTTTTTTTTTTCTTTCTTGTTGCCGATAAATTAAATCGGTGGGTGATGCGCGGTTATTGTTCTCGCAAATTGCCACGTGTTTATGTTTGGCAAATGTGATCCATGAACAACATACAATTTTAATACTGAAAGGAGAGGATAATTTCTCCATGGAAATTAATTATCGGCTTGCAGTTAGCGGTGATTTTGATAAGCATAACCCATTTTGTGTTTACTAAATAATGAATTTAATAATATTATTTGCATGTCATCATGGTCATTTGAATGGTATAGTTTTCAAGGTTTGGGTGGCATGGATAACACCATAAAAGGGTTGTGTGGCCAATATCTTTCATGTCATATAATACTCCGTTCTTGTAAACCCAAATTAAGAATTGTTTGTCTTTGGAACATAAATTGGACAATTATGTTTGCATGACAATATGTTAGTACAATGGCATACAAATGTTTGAAAGTTGTTTTCATGACACATTGGTTTGTTAAGAATTTTCTTACTAATTCATGCATTCATATAATTAACATGTGGTATAACATATATAGTAATTTTATGTGTGTAATTGCATGATAAAGTGATTAGAAATATATATGAAAAGTGTTTATTTTATGTGCTAGTATAATGGATTAGTACGTAATTCTTTTCATGTTCTATACTAAATCATGAGACACATGGTATTGCCTGCATGAATGTTATGTTATTATTGTGTGGCTCCATTAAAACTCTACTTAGTTTAATGATGATGATCAATTAAATACCAGATATTTCTGGTAAACCTAACGAATGTAAATCTTGGGTTTCTTCATTATTTGGGCAGTATGATTGGTTTTGCCTTTTATGAGCAATGAACATGCACAATTTTATGGTAATTAGGAGGGTCAGGGTGATATCATAATCATGAAAAGAGATAAACAGTTTGGTGGCAAAACTGTTTCTGGTGGCAGTTCTTGATGATTCTATTTTGGTTTTTGTTATGTGAAAACTAAAGGAATTTGGTAGATAAGATTGCACCATATTATGATTGTACTGAATTTGTATGAAACTCCCTGAAGTGAACATAGTGGGTCACAAGAAATCATTATTTGGTTTAATTGAGGGTCTAATAAACTTAGGATTGAAATTTTGTTACAGTTTGTGGTGTGGATAAAACTCGCACAACAGATTAAGTGTTCTGGAAAATTTCAATAAGTTTATAAACCCGGTTTGCGAATACATCTTATGTTGTTTATGAAACCATTAAAATGCGTTCTTACCCACTATCACTATGATTATCGGGCATGTTATTCCTCATGATATGTTGATTTATTTTAGTATAAAGTAGTTGATTCAAGGCCTGTTGTGTAAGTACAATCAACTCTTTCATGTATTGGGTAACTTTACATAACATGATTCATAAATGGATGATCTTAGTGTCGTTTCAAGATAGATAAACTTCCATTTTGGTGGAAAGACTTTAAGCATACCCAAAATATTAAAATAGGATTTGTCTTTGGTTCAATTAGGTAGTCATACTGATGAACTCAAATAAGTACATTTTATTATCATCATTTATCCTATTTATTTGACTTGTTTTATTATATTATCTATGAGAATCGATACATTAATGTTTACTTTAGTAATTCTCAGGTAAAAACAAGCATTATGTGAAACTTGGCGATTTTGGACTAATTATGGAGCAAAACAAGCAAGATGTCAAAAGTCTACTGAAATCCAGAAGATCAAGCTCGTTATACTCCAGATACGCCGCAATATACTTCTAACATACGGCGTATCACTATCAAGATTTCACAAGTTACAATCCAAGACAGCTAAAGTACATGCGCCGCATACAAAGATCAAGATACGCCGCATCTGAAGACGGTGTACGAATATTCCTGAATATATTAATCTTGGACCCCACGCGAAGTTAAGTCAATGCGCCGCATCTAACAACTCAATGCGCCACATCGACCCCTCAGACAGAAACTATAAATACCCCAAGGCCAGACGAATTCGAGGGACCACTTTTAGACTTTAAGCGCTCGAAGACCGAAGCTGAATTCAGACGACCAAGCAGCACAAGACACACCTAAACGAAGATACAAGAGCTGTAAGAAGGTCCTGCATGTATTCAATTCATTAAGTAGTTTTGTTTTATTGTATTAGTACACTTTAATTCATCAGGATTGATGGGCTTGTGTCATGTGACTACGGAAGATCATGCACTCCCCTTAATATTGCTTTCCCATTAATTAAAGTTTATATGTTGATGTCTTTGGTGACTTTTATTATTGCATTGATAACCTCTGTGTCTAGCTGAGTCTTGCTTGGGTCGCCATGCCCCTTCCTCGCCTATCTATTCTAGCGTATACGAGACGTGGGCATCACAAATGCCCAATACTCTAGAAAAGTAGGATAGACATAAGTAATCATTAATGGTTTACTCGCCGATAAGATTAGAGCCAACGAGAAAGGTTTAATTATATACACTTCATATAAAACTAGCAATAAAACAAGTGACAAGCTACTTAATTATCAGGACAGGTCTTCTTATTGTCTCGAGTATCTATCTGTGTACGTGTGTGCTAATCGCTGATTCGTGCTCATTAGTTTAGTTTTCCATTTAATCATAACCAAACCGTGCCAGTCTCTCAGGCTAAAACCCCCTTGCGTTAGATTAGGTTGTATAGCTAACTTAGGATATTAAAATACTGATTAGAATAACTAGATAATACGTTCCACTCTTAGTGATCGACACTCTACTTACCATTATATTCATACTGACCGGGTACACTGCTCGTTAAGTGTGTGTGTGTTGGATCGATATACTCTGACCAAACTAACTTGTAGCTTGTCTACGGTTTAACAACCTTGAATAAATTCAAAACTGTTAATGATGAAACACTGATATACTTTGCTAAGTATGCGGAATCTACTTCAACAAAGCTAAGAAGAATTAATAAACAACTTCGAATATTATTAAAACCTTGAACCTGCTCTTTACACAGATTCACTAACAAACTCTAATCACTAATACTCTAATAAGCTTCTAATATTCGTATGAACTTGTCTCTCTAAAAATCGCATATCTCTAATGCCAACCTAGGGATCCTTTTATAGGCACAAGGAAAACCCTAGTCGGTTTACAATACTTGAACGACAAGTAATTCTAATTATAACTCTAATCTAATACTAACATTCTAGAATTACACATTAGTCCTTAAACAATTTGCATAACAGTCCTTCAACGAGCAGCAGTACTTTGACTTAATTAGCAGTACTTTGACTTCCAGCAGTACTTTGATATTCCAGCAGTACTTTAACTTTATAGCCCAACAATCCTCCCCTAACTTGAATTCTACTTGCTTGATTTCAAGTTCCTTTGTATTTCTTTAACTTCAACACTTTATCTTCAAGGAAAGGTTGTATCTTTGAAATCTGTCTTGTTGTTGTTTTGTTATCATCAATGCAATCAGTATCTTCAATCTTCATCAGCAACAATTCTTTTCAGCAACTTATCTTTCCAGCAACTCAGCATCATATTGGCAATAGGTACATCAGATCTTAAAAGTTTCATTCTATTCTCATCACTTCCAGGTGTGTTAACTCCTGTGAGAGGTGAATCATTGAAAACTTAATGGATTTTGATGTCTCTTTACCAAAGCCATTAACTCTGGAGTAGCCAATGTTTAGGTTTAGGAAACCATGGTACATTGATAACCATATGATTTTTAGCAAATCATCAGCTATCAACGGATTTGATTAGTCTTTACCAAATAGCCGTTTGCTTTTGGACTAGCTAGTTCTTTTAGTACAATCACTACCATGGTGAACTAATTACCATATAATGGTTTTCCACAGCCTTTACCACAAAGCCATTATCTTGTGGGCTAGCCAACTCTTCACTAACATAGATATGGTGAGTTGAAAACCATACAATTTTTAGTAAATTGTCAACTAAAAACGGATTTGATAATCACATCAGAGCCGTACCCTCATGATGAGTCAAACTCTTTCTTGTTTATTAAACATGGTGAGTTGATTACCATTTGTTGTGTAGTACAAGTACTAACACCATGTTGTTGCTTTCAAAACCATTTGTTGCTGTTTAATCTTTGTGCTTCAAAATGTTTTTGCACTTATCAAAAATTACTGATTTTATCAAAAAGACTTTACTGGTTTCATGCTGCAAGCAGTACTTTGAGAAAGTATTGTTTGACTAGTAGTACTTTGAAGAAAGTACTTATTTTTCAAAAGATTTATATAATAATTAAATCATACCAGTAGTTATGCATTAATCTTCAGATTCAGTTGTCCACTTGATGAACAATTTTATGACCATCAATGCTACTTCATTCTCTTGTTCCACTTCCATGCCATGCTCTAGCATCCTGATCATCAGATCTCTTGTGAGTGTATATCTCTGTTCTGCTAGCATATGAATCATAGTGCCATCCTCTAACTCCAAAACATGTATTCCAACTGATTCAAAGAATCTCCATCTGTTAATCTCCCAGTTTTCTTGATTTTCCCACAAAGTACTGTCCTTTGTTTCCTCTGTCTCCCATATGGTTGTGAGATCTCCTAACAATATCAAACCTACTCCTTGTGGTGGAATATGCTCAAAGTAAGTTTGCACTTGGAGATATAACTGAAGCATATCATCTCTGTCAATCAGTTGTAGTATATCCCATAATGAATTGAATACTCTAAAACTTCCATCTTGTCTATGAAAGATCATATAATCTCCTTCTTGTGATTCTACAACTGAAAAAGTAGATATCTTGGACTTCTTATCAGCATCTTCTTTCAATTTTGGATGTTCAAAGTCAACAACTCTAAGATAATTCCTTAGCTCATCAACTGTGTCTGTTCTTAATTCAAATGCATCCTTGAACTTCTTTGATGGTTGTTCATCAGTTGTTCTTTTCCTCTTTGAGCTCCTTGTAAAGGCTCTTTCCTTTCTTCTATCTTCAAGCTCCTTATCTTCAAACGAAATAATGCTTGCAAGATCCTTTTCTATAGCTTCCCTAACAGCATCATACAGATCCTTCATCTCTGTATATGTCAATTTCACCAAACCTGTATATCCTTGACCTTTCAGATAAGCCATCATATCATTCCTTTCTCTAGCTTTACTAATTGGCCTTTGTGATTGAACAATAAGCTTCCTAGATTCTTCAGCATCTATCTTAGCTTGCAATAGTCTAGCTACTTCCTCACCTTTGGCAATCTGAATTTCTCTTAACTGTGCCAATGTCAGCTTCTTCTTCTTCTTTTCTACCATGATCCCTTTACCTTTATCTTTTGGATCTATCTCCTGGGTAGGTTGAGAAGAAATATGATGTTGTTGTTCAACCTCATGAATACTAATGCCTCTTTGACTTGACATATTAATCATAATGTCAGCAATTGTTTCATCATCACTGTTAGTATGAGCTATAACATCTTCTTCCTGAGCTGGTTTAAAAGGGCCAACTTCCTCTTGAACTTGACTTGAAGGACCAATATCTTCCTCAAAATCCAAAGTTCTAGGTGTAATTATAAATTGCCTCACAGTACCTTGAAGAGCAGTACTTTCAGCATCAGCTCCTTCCAAATTTACTTCTTCAGTATCACAACTTCTTACTTCAACAGCAGCTTCTTCCAAATTGATTTGCTCTGTTTCATCACTCTTCCTCTCAGCAGTTTCTTGAGGAATATTTTCAGGTGGTGTCATCTGAGTATCATCCATAAATCCAGCATCTTGATTAAATCCAGCATCTTCATTCAAATTTTCTAAATTCCTCCCCAATTGGAATGAAGATTGCTTCTTTGACTTTTTCTTCTTTGACTGAGAAGACTTCTTAGGGTGTTGACCACTCCTCTTCTGAGACTTTACCCATAATCGGTGGTGTTGAACTAGTGGCCAAACAAACTTCTTCAATCTTTGAAACTTAGTCTTTAATTTGACTATCTGAGCAGCTTGAGCCTCACTCTCCTTTTTCAGCCTCCTTAACTCCCTTGTCAAAGCATAATTATCCATCTCTGCCTCTTCTTCTTCAAATTGCTGAGACATATTTGTGGAAGTATAATCATTAGGAGATGGTGGTTGATTCATACCTTGGTCTGACTCCTCATGGATAGGAGTGGACATAGGAGCAGCATCTTCCCGAGTAGCAGTATGTGGAGAAGCAGTATGTTGAGAAGCAATAGGTTGAGGAACACTATCTTCTCTTGAAACTGGAGACTCTTGACTTGCTGATTCAGAGTTTGCTTCTTGCTCTGCATCTCTAACAACTTGTGCAACTCCCAATATATGAGCAGTCAAAGGTGTGTTTGTTCCAGAAAACTTGATACTCTTTTTAGATATAAAAGTAAACACCTTTGGTGGAAGTTTGACAGTGGGTAAAAAACTTTGAGGTTTAGGGACATCCTCAAGTTGATTTACCATTAGCAATGTGTGAAAGCATACCATCAAGAATTAGTCTGGAAATGTCACACCCCCAAAATCGGGTTCAGCGGAAACTTACACATCGCTGGGGTGCAACTCAATTGGTATCATGACACAAGTGCAAAGAACGGTTTTCTTCTCAACCATTTAGAATAAAATTGTTTAACAAAAATGTTGAATTTACATTGTTAAAAGTTGTGCGGAAATATGCCCTTTAAAATAGGTAAAACGGTCCCAAATGTTTGTCAGAGTCTTCTATGACCGTGCCATGCCCTGCCAAAAGCCTCCAGTAGCGTGCTATTGCTTTATACCTGAAAATACATGCTAAAAGTGTCAACACGAGGTTGGTGAGTTCATAGAGTTTAGTGCAAAAATGTATAGCCTTTGAATGAAGATTTTCCCAGCAAAGACATTGTAAATCCACCCAGTTCCAAGTCCCGCCCATAACAAGACTTGCAACCTGTGTGTTTACAACTGATGAACTCAAATAAGTACATTTTATTACTATCATTTATCCTATTAATTTGACTTGTTTTACTATATTATGTATGAGGATTGATACTTAATCGTTTACTTTTGTAATTCTCAGTTGAAAACAAGCATTTGGTGAAACTTGGCGATTTTGGACTAATTATGGAGCAAAACGTGCAAGAAGTTAAGAGTCTACTGAAATGTACAAGATCAAGACTAATCTGCTCCAGATGCGCCGCATCTTACTCATTACATGCGCCGCATCACTATCAAGATCTCACCAGATACGATCCAAGATTCAAGAGGACATGCGCCGCATCCAAAGATGAAGATACGCCGCATCTCCTGGCGGTGTACGAATATTCCTGAATATTATAATCTTGGACCCCACGCGAAGTTAAGTAAATGCGCCGCATCTACTTACTAGATGCGCCGCATCTTACCCTCAGACAGAAACTATAAATACCCCAAGACCAGACGAATTCAGTGTGACATATATTAGATACGTGATCGAAGACCAGAAACCTAGGGCGAATTCAGTCAAGGTAGCAGCACAAGACACACCCAAATCAAAGATACAAGAGCTGTAAGAAGGTGCTGCATGTGTTTAATTCATTAAGTAGTTTTGTTTTATTGTGTTAGTAAACTTTAATTCATCAAGATTGGTGGCTTGTGTAATGTGACAACAGAAAGGTTGCACTCCCTTAAAACTGCTTTCTCATTAATTAAAGTTTATATGTTGATGTCATTGGTGACTTTTATTAGTGCATTGATAACCTCTGTGGCTAGCTGAGCGTTGATCGGGTCGCCATGCCTCTGCCCTCGCCTGTTTATTAGATCGCCTATGCATTCTATGGTCTGTAGAAAAGTAGGAGAAAGATAAACGGGATAGTCATAAGTAATCATTAAGGGTTTACTCGCCGATAAGATTAGAACCAACGAGAAAGGACTTAATCTCGGTGCGTTGCATCGAACTATACACTTCATATAACACTAGCAATAAAACAAGTGACAAACTACTTATCTTAAGGACAGCCCTCTTATTGTCTCGAGTATTTATCTGTGTACGTGTGTGCTACTTGCTGATTCGTGCCTATTGGTTTAGTTTATTATTTAATTGCAAACAAATCGTGCCAGTCTCTCAGGCTGAACCCCCTTGCGTTAGATTAGGCTGTATAGCTAACTTAATATATTAAAATACTGATTAGAATAACTAGATAATACGTTCCACTCTTAGTGATCGACACTCTACTTACCATTATATTCATACTGACCGGGTACACTGCTCGTTAAGTGTGTGTGTTATTGATAAGTCGGCTAAATATAAATTTAAAACTTGAGTAGGCATTAAAACTGCTAAACCGCAACGACACATCGCACGCATCAAGTTTTTGGCGCCGCTGTCGGGGAGTGAATTGTTATTATCTGTTAATTTGATTAGTATTTTAATTAGGTTTCTATTTTTTTTTTATTTATTTATTATTTTTTTTTAACTAACCGCTAATTTTGTTGTGTATTAGATTAATTTGCATTCATTGTAATATTTTGCATATTTTCTGTTTTTGTGTGTTATTTGTTTGCTTTTATTTGTGTTTATTTTCGTGTGTTTTTATTTGTTTTTAATTTTTCGTAATTTTTGCATACTGCTATCGTTGTACTGAGCTAAATCGAACGATACGGCGCATCTGATTTTTCAGATATGGCGTATTGCGTTCAATTTTTATAAAATACAACGCGTTTAATTAATTCGATACGACGCATCTTTTCCCCAAGATACGGCGTATTTGTTTTTGATAAATTTTTTTCTAAACGTTAACGCCATACGACGCATCTGCTTTAGCAGATACGGCGTATCTATTATTTTAATTAAAAACAGTTTTCGAATTATTAAACAGATACGGCGTATCGATTTTTATCGATACGGCGCATCTTCTGAATCAAAAATCTTATATTTTGAAACGTAACGAAAATACGGCGTATTAACTTTTATTAATACGACGCATTTAATTTTAATAAGTATATCGATTTTGATAATTAAAACATATACGGCGCATTCTAATTTAAAAGCGGCGTATCTATTTTCTGAATAAAGTCTGATTTAATTTCAACGATTATAAGATACGGCGTATCCAACTTTTTGGATACGGCGCATCGTCTGCAGATATCAGTAACTTTTATTTTTCTTATCTCCGAACGGAAAATACTCTGACCCTTATACCTGGAAACTTTTACTTTGAAATCTACCTCTCTTTGATTTTCAGGAACAATGTTCGATATTTTCCCCAACTTGTTCGGAAGACCCCGAGGAAATCTTACCATGGAAGAGTTTGCACTACTAATCGCTCAAGCCAATGAAAAAGAACATCATGATGCAAGAAACTTTATTAATGAATTCAAAGGCAGTCATGAGCTGTTGCTAAAGGAACAAAACAACATGATTTATGGATTGGCAATTGAAGTGCACCAATTGTCAACGGTGCTTAACAGGGTTCTTTTGGTAAGGCAAGACTTGAAAGGGATTACTACTAGAGGCGGAAAGTCAACCTTTCAAATCGGAGAGACACCCGAGGATGACGGTATAAACAAGATTCCCCCTGAATCTTTATCACCTGAGCAAGAGCAACCAAAAGAGAGTGATCCAGAACCAGTAATTAGAGAAGAACCTTCTGTTGAACCTAAACGATCAACACTACCTTTCCCACATAGGGTAAGGAAAGAGAAAGAAGATGCCTATCAAAAGAAATTCCTGGAGAATCTCAAGCAGCTGCAGCTAAGCATACCATTTATGGAAGCCCTGGTGCAAATGCCAAAATATGCTAAATATCTGAAGAGCTTGCTTACAAACAAGTCTAAACTTAAAGAGGCTTGCACAATAACAATGGGGAAAAGAAGCTCAGCTGCATTGCTCAACAAACTTCCGTCTAAAGAAAAAGATCCAGGGAGTTTCACTATTCCTTGTCAAATTAAAAATTTGCATATTGAAAATGCTTTAGCCGACCTAGGAGCTAGTATAAGTCTTATGCCCTCTTCTATGTATGATAAATTAGGTCTTGGTGAACCAAAACCTACTAGGATGTGCTTAGAACTAGCTGATAGGTCCATACAATACCCATTAGGAATAGCTGAAAATATATTAATAAAAGTTGATAAATTTGAATTACCTATCGACTTTGTTATCCTCGACATGCCTGAAAATTCTAGAACTCCTATAATATTAGGACGACCGTTTTTAGCCACTGCTAGGGCCATAATTGATGTTTTTAATAAAAAGATAACTCTTACCATAGGGAAAGACGAGGTTGAGTTTAACATGGAACAATCTATGAGTAAGGATAAATCCGATGACGATGAATGCTATAATATCGATGTTTCTGATGACACGATTAATCAATTTACTCAGAAATTGTTAAAAAGTAATTTACTTGATTCTTTTCTGCTTAAAAATTTAGAAAACACAATTGCTATAGAAGATCAAGTTGATGATATTGATTATAATTTAGCTGCTGACTCTGCTGTATGTAACGCGATACGGCGCATCGAAAACATCGATGCGGCGCATCTATCTAATAACAGCAGCGATATAATTAAAGAACATGTTTATTCCGCAAGTGCTACTGAAATTGATATTGTTAAACCTGTGCTTAAGGATCTCCCTTCTACTTTGGAGTATGCCTATTTAAATGGAAACACTAATTCGCCCGTTATTATTGCATCTGATTTAACGCCAAAGGAAAAGGAATCACTTTTGCAGGTACTGTATAAACGAAAAGGAGCATTAGCATGGAGTATGTCTGATATTAAGGGAATTAGCCCGTCATTTTGTACGCATAAAATCCTTATGGAGGATGAATTCAAGCCAACTATCCAACCTCAAAGGCGTTTGAATCCAAAAGTCCAAGATGTGGTGAAAAATGAAATTGTGAAATTGCTTGACTCAGGACTTATCTACCCAATTTTCGACAGCTCATGGGTAAGTCCTATCCACGTCGTACCAAAAAAAGGAGGAATGACGGTAGTACTCAATGACGACAATGAGCTAATCCCCTCAAGAACTCTTACCGGATGGAGAGTTTGCATCGACTACCGCAAACTCAATGATGCTACGCGAAAAGATCACTTCCCTCTTCCATTTATTGATCAAATGTTAGAAAGACTATCAGGTCATGATTATTATTGTTTTTTAGATGGTTTTTCAGGTTTCTTCCAAATACCAATCGCCCCTGAGGATCAAGAGAAGACGACTTTCACCTGCCCATATGGAACCTTCGCCTATAGGAGAATGCCGTTCGGACTATGCAATGCCCCTGCTACTTTTCAACGCTGTATGACGGCTATCTTCCATGATATGGTAGAAGACTTTATGGAAGTCTTCATGGACGACTTCTCGGTGTTCGGTAACTCATTTAGTGATTGTCTATTTAAACTTGATAAAATGCTTGCTAGGTGTGAAGAAACTAACCTTGTTCTTAATTGGGAAAAATGTCACTTTATGGTTAGAGAGGGAATTGTGTTAGGACATAAGATTTCTGGGAAAGGTATAGAAGTTGATAAAGCTAAAATTGATGTAATTGCTAAACTACCTTACCCCACTAATGTAAAAGGTGTTAGAAGTTTTTTAGGGCATGCTGGATTTTATCGTAGGTTCATAAAGGATTTTTCAATGATATCTAGGCCTATGACCCAATTATTGCTAAAAGATGCGAAGTTTGATTTTTCTGAAGATTGCAAAAAGGCATTTAATATACTTAAAGAAAAACTAACTTCCGCACCTATTATAATTTCGCCGGATTGGAATTTGCCTTTTGAACTAATGTGTGATGCTAGTGATTATGCTGTTGGAGCTGTACTTGGTCAAAAGATTGATAAGAAATTTAGGCCAATTTATTATGCTAGCAAAACATTGAATAATGCCCAAGAACACTACACCACCACGGAAAAGGAACTTTTAGCAGTAGTTTTTGCATTCGATAAATTTAGATCATATCTTATATTGTCAAAAACTATGGTTTACACTGACCACTCTGCTTTGAAGTATTTGTTCAATAAACAGGACGCCAAGCCGAGGCTTATTAGGTGGGTATTATTGCTCCAAGGATTCGATATTGAAATTAAAGATAAAAAGGGTGCCGAGAATCTAGCTGCTGACCACTTATCTAGACTTGAAAACCCAAATATGGAGGTGCTTGACGAACGGGAAATAGCTGATGACTTTCCTGATGAACACCTGATGAACTCAAATAAGTACATTTTATTACTATCATTTATCCTATTAATTTGACTTGTTTTACTATATTATGTATGAGGATTGATACTTAATCGTTTACTTTTGTAATTCTCAGTTGAAAACAAGCATTTGGTGAAACTTGGCGATTTTGGACTAATTATGGAGCAAAACATGCAAGAAGTTAAGAGTCTACTGAAATGTACAAGATCAAGACTAATCTGCTCCAGATGCGCCGCATCTTGCTTATCACATGCGCCGCATCACTATCAAGATCTCACCAGATACGATCCAAGATACAAGAGGACATGCGCCGCATCTAAAGATGAAGATACGCCGCATCTTCTGGCGGTGTACGAATATTCCTGAATATTATAATCTTGGACCCCACGCGAAGTTAAGTAAATGCGCCGCATCTACTTACTAGATGCGCCGCATCCTACCCTCAGACAGAAACTATAAATACCCCAAGACCAAACGAATTCTGTGTGACATATTTTAGATACGAGACCGAAGACCAGAAACCAAGGACGAATTCAGTCAAGGTAGCAGCACAAGACACACCCAAATCAAAGATACAAGAGCTGTAAGAAGGTGCTGCATGTGTTTAATTCATTAAGTAGTTTTGTTTTATTGTGTTAGTAAACTTTAATTCATCAAGATTGGAGGCTTGTGTAACGTGACAACGGAAAGGTTGCACTCCCTTAAAACTGCTTTCTCATTAATTAAAGTTTATATGTTGATGTCATTGGTGACTTTTATTAGTGCATTGATAACCTCTGTGGCTAGCTGAGCGTTGATCGGGTCACCATGCCTCTGCCCTCGCCTGTTTATTAGATCGCCTATGCATTCTATGGTCTGTAGAAAAGTAGGAGAAAGATAAACGGGATAGTCATAAGTAATCATTAAGGGTTTACTCGCCGATAAGATTAGAACCAACGAGAAAGGACTTAATCTCGGTGCGTTGCATCGAACTATACACTTCATATAACACTAGCAATAAAACAAGTGACAAACTACTTATCTTAAGGACAGCCCTCTTATTGTCTCGAGTATTTATCTGTGTACGTGTGTGCTACTTGCTGATTCGTGCCTATCGGTTTAGTTTATTATTTAATTGCAACCAAATCGTGCCAGTCTCTCAGGCTGAACCCCCTTGCGTTAGATTAGGTTGTATAGCTAACTTAATATATTAAAATACTGATTAGAATAACTAGATAATATGTTCCACTCTTAGTGATCGACACTCTACTTACCATTATATTCATACTGACCGGGTACACTGCTCGTTAAGTGTGTGTGTTATTGATAAGTCGGCTAAATATAAATTTAAAACTTGAGTAGGCATTAAAACTGCTAAACCGCAACGACACATCGCACGCATCAAGTTTTTGGCGCCGTTGCCGGGGAGTGAATTGTTATTATCTGTTAATTTGATTAGTATTTTAATTAGGTTTTTAATTTTTTTATCTAACCGCTAATTTTGTTGTGTATTAGATTAATTTGCATTCATTGTAATATTTTGCATATTTTCTGTTTTTGTGTGTTATTTGTTTGCTTTTATTTGTGTTTATTTTCGTGTGTTTATTTGTTTTTAATTTTTCGTATTTTTTGTGTTCTGCTATCGTTGTACTGAGCTAAATCGAACGATACGGCGCATCTGATTTCTCAGATACGGCGTATTGCGTTCAATTTTTATAAAATACAACGCGTTTAATTAATTCGATACGACGTATCTGTTTTTGATAAAATTTTTTCTAAACGTTAACGCCATACGACGCATCTGCTTTAGCAGATACGGCGTATCTATTATTTTAATTAAAAACAGTTTTCGAATTATTAAACAGATACGGCGTATCGATTTTTATCGATACGGCGCATCTTCTGAATCAAAAATCTTATATTTTGAAACGTAACGAAAATACGGCGCATTAACTTTTGTTAATACGACGCATTTAATTTTAATAAGTATATCGATTTTTGATAATTAAAACAGATACGGCGCATTCTAATTTCTAAAGCGGCGTATCTATTTTCTGAATAAAGTCTGATTTAATTTTAACGATTATAAGATACGGCGTATCCAACTTTTTGGATACGGCGTATCGTCTGCAGATATCAGTAACTTTAATTTTTCGTATTCCGTTTTCGTTGTTGATTTTCTGATATATTACTTTCTCGAGCATACCCTACTGATATTTTTGTGTTGATTTCAGGAAGTGCATGACCAGGAGTTCTACGAAGAACTTGATTCAACCTTTCGAAGATCCTGAACGAGTCTTTCATTCGCTTAAAAGGCTTTTCAACACAATAAGCTTTGATACTTCAAGTTCATTCGAGCTTGATTATTTTTCTGAAGAAAAAGAGGAAGAAGAAACAGAAACAATGGGCGAAAACACTACTATGGAGGAATACATGAACAAAACCCGTGCTGATTACACTTCAGGAGTTGCTCGACCAAAGTTTGATGACAAGTCAAAGTTTGAATTGAAGGGTCAGTTTCTCAAGGAACTAAGAGAGAATGCTTTCAGTGGATCGGAACATGAGGATGCTAATGAGCTTGTTGAAAAGGTCCTCGAGATTGCGGATTTGTTTACTTCAGAAGGAGTGACTGACGATCAAATCATGCTAAGAATCTTTCCACTCTCACTAAAAGGAGCTGCTAACAAGTGGCTAAGGAATGAACCTGCAAGTTCAATCACTACATGGGAAGATTTGAAGGGCAAATTCCTGAAGAGATATTGTCCACCTGCTAAGACTGCTAAAAAGATGGAGGCTATCAACAGTTTCAAGCAAGAGCCTGATGAAACTCTTTATCAAGCTTGGGAACGATTTAAAGATTTACTGGTAAAATGTCCTCAACACTATCTAACCGCTATGCAGGAGATAATATTGTTTTATCAAGGATTGGACGTGCCTACTAGACAAATATTGGACGCTAAGGGAGCTGTGCCTCAAATGAGTGCAACCAATGCTAGGAAAGCGATCCAAGAAGCTGCTGATCATTCTCAAAAATGGCACGATGGGACCTCTACTAGATCTAAGAGCAGCACTAATTTTGACGGGATTGCTGCTATTCAGGCTCAATTGGATAAAATTAGTAGAGAGATGAATAAGCGTGATGAAAGAGTGTATGCTGCCCAAGTTGGATGTGAAAAGTGCGAAGGACCTCACTACACTAAAGATTGCCCGAATAAGAATGAAAGTGAGACGTTTGAAGAAGCATATTACACCCAATTTGGACAACCATTCCGACCTTCGGGAAGATTTAGGGAAGCCACCCCGGGATTCTATCAAAAGAACAACTTTAATCCCGCTTATCAAGAGAGGAGGCAGACTTTAGATGACACTCTAAAGCAAATTATGGCCGATGCTGCTAAGAGACATGAAGAGAATACTGCTATGATCAAAGAAATCCGAGATTCAACGGACACTACTACAAGAAATCAAGGAGCTTCGATCAAAGCATTGGAACAACAAATTGGTCAAATGAGCAAAGTTCTTCAAGAAAGGAGATATGGAAGTTTACCTAGCTCAACCGAAACCAACCCAAGAGATCATGTCAAGGCCATAAGCACCACTGAAGAAGTCACTCCTTACTTGCCTAGAAGATCGATGAATGGTAATGATGGTGCAAGACCCGAATTTTTCTTTAATTCTTCAATCAGTTTAAGGAGACTACTCAAAGAAAAGACAAAGATTGAAGAAGAGATCAAGGCTACAATGAAAGAAGGGAACTCTGCAACCGATTTAAAAGCCTTGCCTCATAAAGAAAAAGACCCAGGAAGTTTTACTCTACCTTGTTCGATTAATAATATATCTTTCAATAATGTGTTAGCTGACTTAGGAGCTAGTGTTAGTGTTATGCCTCTTAAGACATTCACTACCCTAGGACTAGGTAAATTAGCACCGACTAAGTTACTTATTGAATTGGCTGATAAAACGGTAAAACGACCTGAAGAGATTGCTAATAATGTGCTAGTTAAGATTGAGGAGTTTATTTTCCCTGTAGACTTTATTATTTTAGATATGCCCGAGGATGTTAAAATTCCTTTAATCCTTGGTCGACCTTTCTTGTCTACTGCCCATGCTAAGATTGATGTGTTTAAAAGAAAAATCTCATTAAGGGTAGGGAATAATAAACTGGTCTATAAGTGCCAAGATCCTATTAAAAGCATAATCAGAGGTGTCTACATGCTAGGATTAAGAGAGCGTATGGACCTAGATCTTGAAGCTAGGCTCATGGGGGAAACATTGATTCAAAACAACTCAACTAATCCTAATCATGAGAACTTTGAAGAATTTATTGACCTTAATGTACCTACCGAACTTAGACGCGATGTTGTCAATGATTCTGATGATGAGTGGTATGATTGTGTAGTAATTAACAAACGTAGGAGAATAGTTGAGAAAACAAACTTGAATAATGATGTGTTTATTGAACTACCACCCCACCTTGCTTATTTATGCTTATATGATAATAAGAATTTCCCGTCTATCATTTTGTCATCTCTGCCCGAAAGGGACAGAACTTTGTTTATACAGATATTAAAGAAGAACGGCGTGGAAATTAAGGACGAGCAAGGAATGTTCAATATTACTGAATTGGGAATGAGGGAGCGCGATGTTTCCGACTCCTTCAATGATCGATATTAAAGAGCTGAACGTGAGTCTAACTTGAAGACTCTGGAATAAAGACAAGTGCTTACCGGGAGACAACCCGGATTTATCTTTTTATTATTCTGTTTTTGTGTCGAGTCAGTCAGGCCGCAGAGGATACGGCGCATCTCAATTCTGAGATGCGACGCATCTCCTGCAATGGTCATATCTTTATTTTTCTGCATTTTATATTTTCCGAATTTAAAACTTTTTATCAGTTTATTTTAATGCGGCGCATCCCTGGTTAAGGATGCGGCGCATCTTTTATTCTGATCCGTATTTATTCCAGGCTCGATACGGCGTATCTTTTTCCATAAGATACGGCGCATCGACCGACCTGATGATTTTCATTTTTAATTTTTATGTTTTATTTTTACCTAACTACTAATGTGTTATGCAAGTTGAACCTTTCTTACCTTAGGTGTGTTTTGAAGCCTTGGTGGTATTGTAGATTCCTGCATTTCCTGTGGAAACATCGAATATGAAGCTTAAAAGTTCTAATCCACAAGGAAGATGATTTTTGCTCTAATACTAATGGAGGATCATACCGAGCAAATCTCAGGGGAGTTTTTCTGTTCTAATTCTTTTATTTTCCAGTTTTTAACCTTTTATACAAACAACGAGGACGTTGTTTAACTTAAGTGGGGGGATTGGAGAATTAGAACACTTAACATTTACTTGTCCTTAAACTTTTCAAAATATGCTTAAAATATGCTTAATATATCAAAATTTAAAATTTTTAGCATGTTTTTGTTTAAAGTCTAAGTTGAATAGCTGCACACATAACATTATTTCCAAAAATTGTGATTTTTCAAAATTCACAAATCTATGAGTGTGCCGGTGACTTGTAAACTTTAGAACTTGGCTTGTATACTATTCGAGACCACCATAATAAGTATTATTTATATAATTGGAATGACTTGTCTAAATTGGTAAATTTATAGGATTACACCCAAATAGCCTTATATGTTATGTGTTATTAGCTAACTACACTGGTTAGTTAACCCCCGTATAAACCCTTTGTTACTCTCATTTTTAGGGTAAGATACCCCTAGAAAAACACTCAGAGCCATTCCTTTCGTTTCTTACACCTATGTTTAAAATGTTTTGTTACACCCTTACACCTTAGCCTACCCTGTAGATTAAAATCCGTGGTTGGTTAATTGCTATAGGAAAAGTGAGTTTCCTTACATTACCTGTGTTCGCGTGCGTAATTCGTTATCTATGGTTAGGTCGGGAAATTGCACAATGCAAT
Organism: Artemisia tridentata subsp. tridentata; assembly: GCA_021014915.2. Lineage (NCBI taxonomy): Eukaryota > Viridiplantae > Streptophyta > Magnoliopsida > Asterales > Asteraceae > Artemisia > Artemisia tridentata. The sequence goes on from CP139504.1 coordinate 394,766,700, forward strand.
TGGAGTGAAAGTAAATATTGTATATTTTTGAGTTTATTTTTCGTGTGTTTACTACTTTCACTATTACCGTTATTTCTGAAGTATGAAAAGTATGGAAAAATTATCCAGAATTATCATTATAGTGATGTGGTGAAATTTTACACATCTATGTTATGTAAAAAAAAAAAAAAAAAAAAAAAAAAAAAAAAAAAAAAAAAATCGAAAAAATGAGAAAAGAAAAAGAAAAAGAAAAGTTGGATGTTTGATTTAACCAACGATGTAAAGTTATGTAAGTGGTCGATATCACCACTAGTTGTTATATATTTATGGATTGAAATGGGAGTTGGCAGTTATGGGAACGTCAACTAAGGTTTATTCTTTGATTAAGATCTTGTTGAGTATAATTCGTGTCTACCTAAAGCGTGTGTTTCAAGTGTTAAAGCGTGAGTTATTCAATGATATGAGTCTTATTCATGGGATGGTAGGGATAGTGATTAACCACACTTAGGATTTTAATTTTTTTGTTTTGTTTATTTTTTTTTATTTTTACACCAATTTATATCCCAAATATTATCCATGCCCTGTATTATTCTTTATCCAACCAAACCTTTGATTTATTGAGATTAGGGATTTGAGCAATCTTAAGTATCGTAGTCGTGGATTCGGCTATGTATTTATGATTTTGTCGCCCTTTTTGATATATTATTATTGGTGAAGTTTGGACCTATCTTTAGCCTATTCGAGTTAAGGATTTGAGCAATTGCAAGTATCGTGTTCGTGGATTCGATCATGTATTTGTGATTTTGTCGCCTTTTCTGGAATTTGAGATCGATAGAGATTAAGAATAATTAACCCTTAAGCCTAAAAACCCTTTTTACCGCTTTAGACTTGTTATTCCTTAGCTTTAGTGGTGGAGATGTGTATACGTGCCAAGCTTATGATAGAATATTCGTCACGACTGGACAGTTAAACGATTAGATTTGCTTTTATCAGATTATTTTATTTTACTTCTAATTTGTTAAGTGTTTAGTTGTGTGATTATGACAAAAATGAATACATGCTTAAATATAAAAATAAATCCTAATATCTTTTAGGATACATTTTCATAAGATTAATTCTAAGGTTTACTTGGGGACAAGTAAAGTTCAAGTGGGGGGATATTTGATGAACTCAAATAAGTACATTTTATTACTATCATTTATCCTATTAATTTGACTTGTTTTACTATATTATGTATGAGGATTGATACTTAATCGTTTACTTTTGTAATTCTCAGTTGAAAACAAGCATTTGGTGAAACTTGGCGATTTTGGACTAATTATGGAGCAAAACATGCAAGAAGTTAAGAGTCTACTGAAATGTACAAGATCAAGACTAATCTGCTCCAGATGCGCCGCATCTTGCTTATCACATGCGCCGCATCACTATCAAGATCTCACCAGATACGATCCAAGATACAAGAGGGACATGCGCCGCATCTAAAGATGAAGATACGCCGCATCTTCTGGAGGTGTACGAATATTCCTGAATATTATAATCTTGGACCCCACGCGAAGTTAAGTAAATGCGCCGCATCTACTTACTAGATGCGCCGCATCCTACCCTCAGACAGAAACTATAAATACCCCAAGACCAGACGAATTCTGTGTGACATATTTTAGATACGAGACCGAAGACCAGAAACCAAGGACGAATTCAGTCAAGGTAGCAGCACAAGACACACCCAAATCAAAGATACAAGAGCTGTAAGAAGGTGTTGCATGTGTTTAATTCATTAAGTAGTTTTGTTTTATTGTGTTAGTAAACTTTAATTCATCAAGATTGGTGGCTTGTGTAACGTGACAACGGAAAGGTTGCACTCCCTTAAAACTGCTTTCTCATTAATTAAAGTTTATATGTTGATGTCATTGGTGACTTTTATTAGTGCATTGATAACCTCTGTGGCTAGCTGAGCGTTGATCGGGTCGCCATGCCTCTGCCCTCGCCTGTTTATTAGATCGCCTATGCATTCTATGGTCTGTAGAAAAGTAGGAGAAAGATAAACGGGATAGTCATAAGTAATCATTAAGGGTTTACTCGCCGATAAGATTAGAACCAATGAGAAAGGACTTAATCTCGGTGCGTTGCATCGAACTATACACTTCATATAACACTAGCAATAAAACAAGTGACAAACTACTTATCTTAAGGACAACCCTCTTATTGTCTCGAGTATTTATCTGTGTACGTGTGTGCTACTTGTTGATTCGTGCCTATTGGTTTAGTTTATTATTTAATTGCAACCAAATCGTGCCAGTCTCTCAGGCTGAACCCCCTTGCGTTAGATTAGGTTGTATAGCTAACTTAATATATTAAAATACTGATTAGAATAACTAGATAATACGTTCCACTCTTAGTGATCGACACTCTACTTACCATTATATTCATACTGACCGGGTACACTGCTCGTTAAGTGTGTGTGTTATTGATAAGTCGGCTAAATATAAATTTAAAACTTGAGTAGGCATTAAAACTGCTAAACCGCAACGACACATCGCACACATCAACACCTTATGATGGTAGGGATTAAGAGCAATAATAATGGACCTTGGTATGCCGACTTTATAAACTTTATTGTTGCAAATGAAATTCCAAAAGGGCTAACATCCGATGAGAAAAGAAGGTTTCTAACTCGCGCTAGCGAGTATATTTGGGATGAACCTTATGCCTTTAAATTATGTCCTGACAATATTTTACGAAGATGCGTAGATGGTGATGACATCCCAGCAATATTGGCACATTGCCATTCAGGGCCAACGGGGGGACATCACGGTGCAGTCGTCACAAGAAGAAAGATCCTTGATGCGGGATTTTATTGGCCCACTATGTTGGATGATGCAAAAGATTATATAAAAGGATGTGATGCGTGTCAACGATCCGGGAATATAACATCAAGAAACGAAATGCCACAAAACTATATCCATGTGTGTGAAGTTTTCGACATATGGGGATTGGACTTCATGGGACCGTTTCCTGAATCTAGAGGTAATAAATATATCTTGGTTGCTGTTGATTACGTATCAAAATGGGTCGAAACGCAAGCATTGCCAACAAATGACAGCAAGGTAGTGCTCAAATTTTTGCAAAGTTTGTTCTCTAGGTTTGGAATTCCTAAAGCATTGATTAGTGATAGGGGAACGCACTTTTGTAATCATCATCTAGGAAGAGCCTTGCAAAAATATGGAGTATATCATAGGGTTTCCACCGCATACCATCCTCAATCCAATGGGCAAACTGAAGTAACCAATAGGGCTATTAAGCGAATTCTTGAAAAAACGACTGGATACAATCCGAAAGGGTGGTCTGACAAGTTAAATGATGCTTTATGGGCATTCCGTACTGCCTATAAGACACCAACGGGATGTACTCCGTTTCATCTTGTATACGGAAAAAGCATGCCACCTATCGGTCGAAATTGAACAAAGTGCATATTGGGCTTTGACTAATTGTAATATGGATATGGAAGCTGCAACGAAGAACCGTTTCATGGAACTTAATGAACTCTATGAACTAAGAGATGAGGCCTACAAAAATACTAAGATCTACAAAGAAAGAACTAAAAGATGGCATGACTCGAGGTTACGTGGGGATAAAACGTTTACTATTGGAGAGAAAGTGCTACTATTTAATTCTAGATTAAAGATGTATCCTGGTAAACTTAAATCAAGATGGACGGGTCCGTTCGTTGTCAAGAAAGTGTATCCATATGGAACTATTGAAATATGCGATAAAAATGGTTATATATTCAAGGTAAACGGGCAACGTGTGAAGAAATACTTTGATAATAAAATTGAGGATAATGAGAACGAGGTGGTGGAGTTTGAACCTGACGTATTGGAATGAAGAGCTGAACGTGAGTCTAACTTGAAGACTCTGGAATAAAGACAAGTGCTTACCGGGAGACAACCCGGATTTATCTTTTTATTATTCTGTTTTTTTTTTTTGTGTCGAGTCAGTCAGGCCGCAGAGGATACGGCGCATCTCAATTCTGAGATGCGACGCATCTCCTGCAATGGTCATATCTTTATTTTTCTGCATTTTATATTTTTCGAATTTAAAACTTTTTATCAGTTTATTTTAATGCGGCGCATCCCTGGTTAAGGATGCGGCGCATCTTCTATTCTGATCCGTATTTATTCCAGGCTCGATACGGCGTATCTTTTTCCATAAGATACGGCGCATCGACTGACCTGATGATTTTCATTTTTAATTTTTATGTTTTATTTTTACCTAATTACTAATGTGTTATGCAAGTTGAACCTTTCTTACCTTAGGTGTGTTTTGAAGCCTTGGTGGTATTATAGATTCCTGCATTTCCTGTGGAAACATGATTATGAAGCTTAAAATTTCTAATCCACAAGAAAGATGATTTTTGCTCATACACTAATGGAGGATCATACCGAGCAAATCTCAGGGGAGTTTTTCTGTTCTAATTCTTTTATTTTCCAGTTTTTAACCTTTATTACAAACAACGAGGACGTTGTTTAACTTAAGTGGGGGGATTGGAGAATTAGAACACTTAACATTTACTTGTCCTTAAACTTTTCAAAATATGCTTAAAATGTGCTTAATATATCAAAATTAAAAATTTTTTTAGCATGTTTTTGTTTAAAGTCTAAGTTGCATAGCTGCACACATGACGTTATTTTCAAAAATTGTGATTTTTCAAAATTCACAAATCTATGAGTGTGCCGGTGACTTGTAAACTTTAGAACTTGGCTTGTATACTATTCGAGACTACCATAATAAGTATTATTTATATAATTGGAATGACTTGTCTAAATTGGTAAATTTCTAGGATTACACCCAAATAGCCTTATATGTTATGTGTTATTAGCTAACTACACTGGTTAGTTAACCCCCGTATAAACCCTTTTGTTACTCTCATCTTTAGAGTAAGATACCCCTAGAAAAACACTCAGAGCCATTCCTTTCGTTTCTTACACCTTTGTTTAAAATGTTTCGTTACACCCTAACACCTTAGTCTACCCTGTAGATTAAAGTCCGTGGTTGGTTAATTGCTATAGGCAAAGTGAGTTTCCTTACATTACCTGTGTTCGCGTGCGTAATTCATTATCTATGGTTAGGTCGGGAAATTGCACAATGCAATTGGAGTGAAAGTAAATATTGTATATTTTTGAGTTTATTTTTCGTGTGTTTTACTACTTTCACTATTACCGTTATTTCTGAAGTATGAAAAGTATGGAAAAATTATCCAGAATTATCATTATAGGGATGTGGTGAAATTTTACACATCTATGTTATGTAAAAAAAAAAAAAAAAAAAAAAAAAAAAAAGAAAAAAAAAAAAAAAAATGAAAAAATGAGAAAAGAAAAAGAAAAAGAAAAGTTGGATGTTTGATTTAACCAACGATGTAAAGTTATGTAAGTGGTCGATATCACCACTAGTTGTTATATATTTATGGATTGAAATGGGAGTTGGCAGTTATGGGAACGTCAACTAAGGTTTATTCTTTGATTAAGATCTTGTTGAGTATAATTCGTGTCTACCTAAAGCGTGTGTTTCAAGTGTTAAAGCGTGAGTTATTCAATGATATGAGTCTTATTCATGGGATGGTTGGGATAGTGATTAACCACACTTAGGATTTTAATTTATTTGTTTTGTTTATTTTTCATTTTACACCAATTTATATCCCAAATATTATCCATACCCTGTATTATTCTTTATCCAACCAAACCTTTGATTTATTGAGATTAGGGATTTGAGCTATCTTAAGTATCGTAGTCGTGGATTCGGCTATGTATTTATGATTTTGTCGCCCTTTTTGATATATTATTATTGGTGAAGTTTGGACCTATCTTTAGCCTATTCGAGTTAAGGATTTGAGCAATTGCAAGTATCGTGTTCGTGGATTCGATCATGTATTTGTGATTTTGTCGCCTTTTCTGGAATTTGAGATCGATAGAGATTAAGAATAATTAACCCTTAGCCTAAAAACCCTTTTTACCGCTTTAGACTTGTTATTCCTTAGCTTTAGTGGTGGAGATGTGTATACTTGCCAAGCTTATGATAGAATATTCGTCACGACTGGACAGTTAAACGATTAGATTTGCTTTTATCAGAATATTTTATTTTACTTCTAATTCGTTAAGTGTTTAGTTGTGTGATTATGACAAAAATGAATACATGCTTAAATATAAAAATAAATCCTAATATCTTTTAGGATACATTTTCATAAGATTAATTCTAAGGTTTACTTGGGGACAAGTAAAGTTCAAGTGGGGGGATATTTGATGAACTCAAATAAGTACATTTTATTACTATCATTTATCCTATTAATTTGACTTGTTTTACTATATTATGTATGAGGATTGATACTTAATCTTTTACTTTTGTAATTCTCAGTTGAAAACAAGCATTTGGTGAAACTTGGCGATTTTGGACTAATTATGGAGCAAAACGTGCAAGAAGTTAAGAGTCTACTGAAATGTACAAGATCAAGACTAATCTGCTCCAGATGCGCCACATCTTACTCATTACATGCGCCGCATCACTATCAAGATCTCACCAGATACGATCCAAGATTCAAGAGGACATGCGCCGCATCCAAAGATGAAGATACGCCGCATCTCCTGGCGGTGTACGAATATTCCTGAATATTATAATCTTGGACCCCACGCGAAGTTAAGTAAATGCGCCGCATCTACTTACTAGATGCGCCGCATCTTACCCTCAGACAGAAACTATAAATACCCCAAGACCAGACGAATTCAGTGTGACATATATTAGATACGTGATCGAAGACCAGAAACCTAGGGCGAATTCAGTCAGGGTAGCAGCACAAGACACACCCAAATCAAAGATACAAGAGCTGTAAGAAGGTGCTGCATGTGTTTAATTCATTAAGTAGTTTTGTTTTATTGTGTTAGTAAACTTTAATTCATCAAGATTGGTGGCTTGTGTAATGTGACAACGGAAAGGTTGCACTCCCTTAAAACTGCTTTCTCATTAATTAAAGTTTATATGTTGATGTCATTGGTGACTTTTATTTGTGCATTGATAACCTCTGTGGCTAGCTGAGCATTGATCGGGTCGCCATGCCTCTGCCCTCGCCTGTTTATTAGATCGCCTATGCATTCTATGGTCTGTAGAAAAGTAGGAGAAAGATAAACGGGATAGTCATAAGTAATCATTAAGGGTTTACTCGCCGATAAGATTAGAACCAACGAGAAAGGACTTAATCTCGGTGCGTTGCATCGAACTATACACTTCATATAACACTAGCAATAAAACAAGTGACAAACTACTTATCTTAAGGACAGCCCTCTTATTGTCTCGAGTATTTATCTGTGTACATGTGTGCTACTTGCTGATTCGTGCCTATTGGTTTAGTTTATTATTTAATTGCAAACAAATCGTGTCAGTCTCTCAGGCTGAACCCCCTTGCGTTAGATTAGGCTGTATAGCTAACTTAATATATTAAAATACTGATTAGAATAACTAGATAATACGTTCCACTCTTAGTGATCGACACTCCACTTACCATTATATTAATACTGACCGGGTACACTGCTCGTTAAGTGTGTGTGTTATTGATAAGTCAGCTAAATATAAATTTAAAACTTGAGTAGGCATTAAAACTGCTAAACCGCAACGACACATCGCACGCATCAACAACCCATTGCCACATCGCACGCATGATTTGGTTTATGTTACTGACAAGTTATACGGAAACCACAAGTATAAAGTGTATGACAAACTGCCACATGAAAATGATACATTAGCTCTTAAGCTCATGACCCCGAAGCTAGACTGAATGAAATGCCCCAACTGAGTGCTTTGCCAAACACCCTGCAATGGATCAAATGTAATGCGTTCGTATGACAAGTTGGTGCTACCAACCCGAACGGAGGAGTCACCCTCAATAGATCTATTCACACACTCTCGCTTGCTCACAATTAACGGTTCATGATAGTAGGGGACTTTAATCTTGGCAAATGAGGTAACTTAAGCAATGTAATGAGTTGATACTTTGGTCCGCATGAAAAATGGTGCAATGTATTCTCCCCCGAGAAATTTGAAATGATGTAATAACTTGAAAAACGGGGCTATGAAAACTCACGTTAATCCTTAGAAGATTAAAGTGCTTGTGAAAAATAATTGAGCATGTATTCTCCCCCAAAACGTAATCCAAAACGTATAAAGGTAGGGGCTATGGAACTCACCTGATGCGATAGCAACAATGACAGATATGAATATGCTGAAATGAGGCTCGGTCTCTAACCGCGACCTAACATGAATGATATGATCTATTGTAAGCAATGAAATGATGCTACACATGCAAATACGTATGTTAACGATACCACTCGTTACTTTTGAAAATAATGTTTATCGTCGAAAAATACATTTTTGACGTCCCGGCAAGTCATATACTATATTTCGTGTAAAAATGTTGGAATAATACTCCACGATCCTTATTTGGTGTTTTATCGTCAAATAAAATAGTTTCGTCGCAAAATATCACTTTTACAACTGGTGAAAATATGACCAAACGGCCTCGCAAAACTAGTCGTAAAATATTGTACGTTAAGAGTTAGTAATAGAACTTGACGTTTTTGAAATCCTTGCGACAAGATCTCAATGTCGTCTCTTTTGAGTTTTGATCATACGCGTCTCGATCATAAAGAAAATCGGCTTTGAATATAGTGTCTTGCAAAACAATTTCTATACTTAGAAACATTTTCTTATAATGGTTGTTTTTGGAGATACTAGGAAAATCATATCTTACTCATTATAAGTCCGATCAACAAACGGTTGATTGATTTGGAAAGTAGGCCGGGCATACTTCGTCTCACCCGAAGGAGTTTATGGCCCAAACCGACTCGATCAACGGGAAAATGGCTCGCAAGATGGTGCCTCGCAAAAACTGTTTACACTTGGAAAATATTTGAATTATAGTGAGGCTGTCAAAATGAGTGTTGTTAGTCGGCTTTTCAAAAATTCATATCTCGGTTGTTACAAGTCCGTTTTCAACGTTCTTTATATCCACGCGTTCGTCATAACATGAACTAACATATTTTCAGTGGCTCGGCTCAGCTAGACTACGGCTAACGCCTCGTTCTGTCCCCTGAAGTTCGGCCAACAGCACGCATTTTCTGAAAATAATAGTTTTTGTGTTGCTAACTTTAAAACTTCGTATCTCCTTCGTTATAACTCGGTTTTTAGTGATTCAAGCGACCACGTTTTCGTGTTTGAGAGTACTTTCTATATATGAAAGCTAAAATAACGCCATGTTTACTGATTTTTTTCCAGAGTTTGAGTTTTTGGACAGTAGGTATATAAATACGTTAGAAACTCGTTTTCTTGGTTCGCGGCTTGATCAAACTACTACAACACAACTCCACAAATACACACATCCTACCATACACCTTCTTAGGGTGTCATGGGTCCTAAACATCGCTAAAAATAGTGGGCTTCGCGGGGATGTTAATAAAACTTACAGATCTAGAGTTTGAGATAGTTTTAGTGAAAAATAAAACAAGTGGTATACATAACATAAGTTTTGCATGGATAGCTCTCAAAATAAATAGAAGATACAACAATATAAGAACAAAGGAAGTATGAAAAGATCAAAAATGGTGTTCTTGAGCTTACTTGATGATTGGTGAGCTAGGATGAAAAATGACCACAACCTTGGAGTTTTTATTACAAAACTCTAACAAGGAAGGTATTTGGGACTAGAATATAACTTGATCTTCAAAAAAATGTTGGATCTCCTTTGTGTTCTTGAGTTGTGCCGTGGGTTAGGGATAGAGAGGAAGAGAGTTTGTGTTTATTTTGCTAGTAAAATTATGTTATGTAAATGTTATGAAAATAAACCAAGTATTAATACAACTTAGGCATTTAAAGAACTTTAACTTATTAGGCTTGACCATTTGAGAATAATGAATAAAGGGGCGGCACATTGTATTAGGAATAGATAAGATGAGAAGTTTTGCTTATTATATATTTTAGGATAAGTTTTAGTTAGTTTAGTGTATAATTTCGGTGTTATCGGGTACCGGGTTGACTGAAAATAAAACGTGACGAATAAAAATAAAATACGACGAAGTCGTGAAAATTATGAAATCATGTTACTGATAAGAATCGGGTGTTAAAATAGTGATCGTGATGAAATATCGCAAAACGACGGAGTTATAAGCTCTTAACGTAAAATATAGCAATAGTTTTCAAAACACCGGGTAAATTAATAATATAAATTCTATATCATTAAAATTAGCCTGAAAATATATTAGGATCATAGTCGGGAGTATTTGAGTATAATATTAGTAGTAATGACTGAGTGGTAACGTTTAACAAATAAACGAACATACGTAATTGAAAAGCACACAAACCCGTGCATGACTTAACATGATAATGATGTTACTGATAATATGTAGACTACTCTAGTCTATATGACATGTCCTTACTGATGATGCATGAATTTCGCAGCTAAACCAAACTGGTTACGCGAATTTGAATACCCGTAAACCTAGTTTACGAAAAGATGAATGATGATTATGAATAGTGATTTCCCTCCGGGAATGAATAGTGTTTCATGAATAGTAAAATTTTCCGAAAGTTTCTCAAAATCTCAAACTGACCTCGAAAATGATGAATAGTAAAAGTGAATAGTGATCGATGAATAGTAAAAATGAATAGTAACTCGTGAATAGTAAATTGTCGAGGTTCGGAAAAATGGCCTGAAATTACGAGTTGTCACAAGAAAAGTTAAATCGTTGATCGGTAGCCAAACCCACTAAAGCAGATGCAATATTTTGACCAAATTGATCAAAAGAAGTACTCTTGGGACTTAAGCAGTGAAGTAAGACATGAATTAGGTACTTCCAATGAGAACAAAACAAAGGCTTCTGAAAAGTAATTTTTGTAAGATCTCCCTCATAGCCTATATCGCTTAAAGTGTCCCAAAGCACTTGTTTGTCAAAACGAACAGCCCCTCCTTCATCATTAAACATCAAAGCATCCCTAACTGTGGCTTCAGAAATCCGAATAGTTCGTCCAGCAACCGTAGCCCTAATTAAAGAATCATATTCAACCGTTACAGTAGCCCAAAATTCTTGTATCCATGGACCAATAACGTCAGGATCAACTAAAATAGAGTAGTTGATGGAAGACCCAGTCAAGAAATTGATGATCGCATGAAAATCAACATTGTCCCCTGTCTTGTCTAAATTAGCAATCATGTTGTGTTTGCTAATTGTGAATCGATTAGCCATGATGAATCGTAGAGAAGGATACGTTTTGAATGTGTGTTTCGTTAAAAAGATTGTGGTGGAAGAGCGAATGAGGGATCTCGAATTAAGGTAAAAGGCGGGGAATAGGTGAGAGTTTCTTTAAATAGGATTAAAACAAATCAAACTCAAAATAATAAAGTTACCATTTTGATGGACTTATTATCTCCGCCGTAATGAATTAATTAATCGTAGCCCCACATTTTTTGACCGTTGGACCAGTACGTCCAAGTAAGCAGTACGTTGAAGCAGTACGTTGCTGAGCCAGTACGTTAAGCAACAAAGCAGTACGTTCCATCTTCTTATCCACAATCAACACTTCAAACTAAACCAAGAACTTGTAAATGGCTCATGCATAAGTTCTAACTAATAACTATGTTGCCTCCCCTCAAATACAACATAGGTTCTAAACTAAACTACTAAAAACCAATACTTTCATTAAGAACTGAAAGAAAGTATACTAACTAATACTAAAGCCTCCCCTCAAATGTAGCCTAGTAGTTAATCATCCCAATGCTCACAACTAAGTGGTTGAATCTTGAAACATCAAATCCCTTTGTGAGTAGATCAGCTACATTATCATCTGTGTGAACCTTGACCACATTTATAAGCCTATGCTCATAACAATCCCGAATGAAGTGATGCCTAATCTGAATATGCTTGGTCTTGGAGTGATAAACAGGATTCTTCACTATACAGATGGTACTCTCATTATCAATGTTGATAGGAGTGTTTTTGAAGTTGAATCCATAATCCAAGAGTTGATTTTGCATCCACAAAACTTGTCCACAACAGCTTGCAGCAGCAACATATTCTGCTTCAGTAGAGGAGGTTGCAGCAATTGTTTGCTTCTTACATTGCCAGGAGACTAATCTTCTTCCAAGATATTGACATCCTCCTGTGGTTGATCTTCTATCATAGTTATCTCCTGCATAATCACTATCTGAAAAAGCTTCCAAGTGAAAAGGTGACTCCTGAGGATACCATAATCCTAACTTTGGTTGACGCTTGAGATATCAAAAAATTCTCTTGACTGCATACATATGTGAAACCTTGGGTGTAACCTGATATCTTGCACACAAGCAAACAGCAAACATGATGTCAGGTCTTGATGCAGTTAAGTACATAAGACAACCAATCATAGATCTGTAAAGCTTGACATCCACAGCTTGTCCATCTTCATCCTTTCCTAATGGTTTATTGTTATCAATGGGTGTGGTGGCAGGCCTGAGATTTGGAAGGTCAAATCTTTTAAGTATGTCTGCAACATACTTTTCTTGGTTAATGAAGATTCCATCTCTTGTTTGTCTAACTTGAAGCCCCAAAAAGAAAGTTAATTTTCCCATAGAACTCATTTGAAACTCCCTCTGCATAAGTTCTTCAAATTCTTTCACCATAGACTTCTTTGTGGCTCTAAAGATAATATCATCCACATAGACTTGGACTAACATAATGTCTTTCTTATCCCTTTTGATAAACAAAGTCTTATCAATTGCTCCTCTCCTATAACCATGTTGTAATAGAAAATTTGAGAGTCTCTCATACCAGGCTCTGGGAGCTTGATGAAGGCCATACAGTGCCTTGATCACCTTGTAGACTTTGTTTGGATGTGCAGGATCTTTAAAACCAGGAGGTTGTTTAACATAAACTTCCTCAGAAATTGTGCCATAAAGGAAAGCACTTTTCACATCCATTTGGTAGATAGGAAATCCCATGTATGATGCAAAGGCAAGAAATAACCTTATTGCCTCTATCCTTGCAACAGGAGCAAACACTTCATCATAATCCACTCCTTCTTCTTGGCGATATCCTTGTGCAACCAATCTAGCTTTATTTTTGATAACATTCCCTCTTTCATCTCTTTTGATTCTGAAAACCCATCTTGTACCAATGACTCTTTTGCCATCTGGTAGATCACATAATACCCAGACTTCTTGAAGCTTGAATTGTAGAAGCTCCTCTTGCATGGCTTCAACCCAACTTTCATCAGCTAAAGCTTGAGCTACCTTCTTGGGTTCATCTTGAGATAGAAAACAAGCAAACAAGCATGTTTGTTGATCCTTGTGATTCATCCTGTTTTGTTTGTAAACAAAGCTAAGTAAAGCAGTATGTTGCTTAGAAAGACCTTTAACTTTGTTTCTTGTAATCACTCCTGAAGAGGGTGATCCAATAATGTTGCGTTGAGGATGAGCTTTATGAACTCTCAATGTAAGAGTTGGTGGAACTGGAAGATCAGATTCCAAATTAGTAAAATCAATCCCTTCATTGGTAGTTGAGAAAATACCTTCTTGATTAAACTCATCATCAATTTCTTCTAATCCAGGAATGTTAGCATTATTCAAATCATCATCATCAACATTGGAATCATCAGCATTGTTCCAATTTGATGGTTCTAACACACCAGAAGTACTGTCAAAAGGGTCATCAGTACTTTGATCAAAAGTACTGTGGGCAGTATCTTGAAATTTACCCTTTTTCTTTGCAGCTTCATAAGCCCTCCTTTGTTCATCTTCATAGGATTGTGCTATAGTTTCTTGAAAAAGCATCCTATTAAGTTCATCTTGTATGGCTTGATCTTCATCAGATACTGTGATGGTTGGTTGAGCAGTACTTTGTTCCTTATCAGTAACTTCAGGTTCTTTGTCAGGAACATCTTCTGGACTAACATTGACTCCATGAACAATGTACTGTGAATCATCTTCTTTGTGATTAGCCTGATTCTCTTCTCTAACAGGCACATAATTCATAGATGGAATGAACTTGAGATCAAGATCAGACATCCAGTCAGGACCTTTACCTTTCTGAGTTTCTTTATCTTCCAAAAATTTAACATGAAGACAATCTTGAACCTTTTTGGTACTCCTGTTATAAACTCTAAAACCTTTGCTATTTGTACAATAACCCAATAGATATCCTTCATCTGACTTATCATCAAATTTTCCCAGAGAATCAATGGTATTTAGAATAGTCAGAGAACAGCCAAAAGGTTTTAGAAAATGAATGTTTTGTTTCTTTCCCATTAGTAACTCATAAGGTGTCTTCATCTGAGGTTTAGTTACTGAAACTCTATTTAATACATAGCAAGCAGTACTTATGGCTTCAGCCCAAAAGAGAATAGGTAATTGGGAATCTGCAAGCATTGTTCTAGCTGCTTCTATCAAAGTCCTGTTCTTTCTTTCTGCAACACCATTCTGCTGTGGTGTTCTAGCAATGCTAAACTCTCTCTTGATCCCTTTCTTGGCACAGAATTCATCCATATGCTTGTTCTTGAATTCTGTTCCATTATCACATCTAATACCTCTGACTTTGAGTCTCAATTGATTTTCAAGGGCTACTATCAAGTCATGGATAGCATCAAAGGTTTCATCTTTGAATCCCAAGAAAAAGACCCAACTAAATCTGCTACAATCATCTGTTACAACCAAGCAGTACTTCTTCTTGTTTAAACTTTCTACTGAAACTGGTCCAAACAGATCCATGTGTAGCAACTCCAAAGGTTCTCTAATATCTCTTTCCCCAAGCTTCTTACATGAAGCTTTATGTTGTTTACCCTTCTTGCAAGCCAAACATGAATGATCAGTCTTGAATGTTTTAGAAGGTAAACCTCTAACTAAATTCCCTTTGACCAGCTTGTTGATGTTCTTGAAATTTACATGACCTAGTCTTCTATGCCATAGATGTGCTTCTTCCAATGATGCCTTGGCTACTAAACATGTTGCTCTTCCAGCAGAATTGAGACTCTTTAAGTCTAAACTGTACACATCATTGGTTCTTGGTACTCTCAATGTTACCAAGTGATCATCAACAAACTTGAACTCAGGAGAGAGAATGAGACATTCTGTATCAGTAAACAGAATGGGGTACTTCTTGTCACAAATCTGAGATACTGACAAAAGATTGAACTTGAGCTCCTTCACATATCTAACATTCTCAAATCAATACATCCAGCCTTGATTGTTCCTTTGCCAGTGATTCTCCCTCCATCAGGATCATTACCAAATGCAACTCTTCCTCCATAATATGCCTTAAAATCTGACAGGATCTCCTTGTCCCCTGTCATGCTGCCAGAGCAACCACTATCAACAATAATATGATCTTTAAGCTCCTCCTCTGGGTTGCCCTGCACAGTAAAAGAAAAGGGTTAGTTTCTTTTAGGAACCCAAGCCATTACTGACTTGTGTTCCCCTTGTGGAGTGACATACTTGAATTCCTTCAGTATGTAATCTCCACTGGTTTTAAAGGCATGGTCAATGATTATTTGTGTTGGTCCCATGTCCTGTGTTGTATTATCAACAACACTCCCTGTTTCACCCTTATCTGATGAAAGTACTGCTTGTTCCCCATCAGTACTTTCTTTCTTAACCCAATTTCGTTTGACCTTAGGTTTCTCTGATCTAGGTACTCTGCTTGAGGTGTAAGACCTTTTATATGAATTGAATCTCTTAGGTCTTCTATATGAAAAAGTGTTAGCAGTACCATGATTGGGTGAAAACTTATCAGTCCTTTGAGAAGGTACTTCTTGAGACTTATCAGTGTGTGAAGGTACTGGTGGTTTGGAAAACAATCTTTTCTGATGAGGGTACCTATAGTCTTTAGAGAAATTACTATGGTTAACCCTATTTGAGTGATTCTAAACTAGTCTAGTCTCCCTTGGCTTATGGGTGGCAGGTCTATTCTTTGGGAACTGACTTAAATATTCTGAGTGTAAGTCACAGTGCTTAATCAAATGATCAGGACTATAGCATACATAACATAACTTTCTCTCCATATTCCCAAATCCTCTTCTATGATTAAAAGGTTTCCTATAGTGAGCAGTATTTTGAAAGGTTTCTCTTGGAGGTACTGCTGAATGTCTAGCAGTACTTTGAAAAGATTTTGGAGGTACTGCTTGTTTTTGAAAGGCTGTAGGAAACTTTTGATCATTACCCCTTTGAAAATCATCCTTGGGTTTCTCAGAACTAGATTGACCAGTAAGCTTCTTCCTAAACTCTAGATTGTCTACACCATAACGAGAAACATCTGTCCTAAGTGGTTGAAACCTACCAGTGGGTGGAGGAACTGAGTGGTACCCCTTATCTTTCTTAAACTCAGGAGGTGTTTCACTAATTGGTTCCTTATTCCTAGATGTGTTTTCTTCTGAGCTAGTGATTTCATCATCACTAGGTGAGATCTCTTCCTTATCACTAGGTGGAGTCTCTTCCTTATCACTAGGTGGGGTCTCATCTGAACTACTATCCTCACCATAACCTAGTCCAGTTCTACTGTTTATTCTTCTTTGTTTTTCAACAAATTGAACATGTGATAGACCAGCCTGTTTAATACTACCAAGTTTTTCTAACAAAGCATCTCTTTCCTTAGTAATCTTTTCTAATTCAGACACCTTACATCCTAACTTCCATTCACTTAATTTTAATTGATAATCTTGTTGCTCATATTTTTCTGCCCAAGCCATTTCATTATTTTCATGTGTTAATATTTTGGCTTCCATTGACTCTAAAGTTAATTGATAACCAGCTACCTCAGACCTAGCTGTTCTACAATTATCTCTTTCAGTCACATATTCTTTAAGCAACTTTTGATACACATCATTACACTTAGAGCACACCTCAGAGATATTGGATGAACTTGGTGAAGTAGCTACCATAGCAATCTGAACAGGTTCATCTTCATTCTCCATGCTCCAGTCAAAGCTTCCAAGACCATCTCTTGATTCCAAAGCAGCATATCCTGGTTCCTCATCAAAAGCTGTGCTCCAATCAAACTCTTCCATTGCAACCATAGAATAGGTTACAAGTTCATCATCAAATTCAGCACTCCAGTCAATCTCTGCTAGATTTTCTTGAGCCACCAAAGCTTTTGGTTGTGATTCAGTAATAGGAACCTCCTTTCTTTCCACCTTGGGTTGTTCAATCATCCTGTTTGCCTGATATTTTGCAAACTTGCATTCCCTTGCAAAGTGTCCAAGCTTTTGACAATTGAAACATTCAATCTTGGATTTGTCAAAAGTTATACCCTGTTTAGCTTTGAAATCAATTCCCCTTCCTGTCTTGTTCATGAACTTCTTGATCCTTGCGGTGATCATGGCTACTTGCCATCTTATGTCAATCTCCTCTAAAGCATCTTCTTCAATCTGCAACAAGTCTTCTTGATAGGTAACAGGTAAAGTGGCTTGTTGTGCAAAGAAGGAACATACAACATCATCAGAATTGGTGTTGTTTGTTGGTGATGGGTTGGGGGTAGTTGTGGTTGTGCAAACATGCTGTGTATCACCAACAGTACTTTGAGAAGGATAAGCAGTACTTTTAGTAGAAGTACTGCTTCTGCTTTCAGAAGACACAAAAGCTATGTTGTGAGTTTTCTGAGAACTGTGACCATTCATCTCTTGCTCGTACACTTTCAAATTGTTGTAGAGATCATCAAAGTCCATAGACTCCAATCCAGGTTGTCCTCTAATACTTGTAGCAACCACATGCCAGACAGATGGCAAACTCCTTAAGAACTTCAAATTTGCATCTTCAACAGATACCTCTACTCCATACACTTCTAGCATACTAAGTAGATTTTGGAATCTGTCATAGGCAGCATCAAGACCTTCTCTTTCACCAACAGTGAAAGTTTCAAACTGCTGCTTTAATAAGTTTCTATGCATCTTCTTAGAAGCATCATTACCTCCAAATCTTGTCTTGATCGCAGCCCACAATTGCTTTGCATCCTTAGCATCATGGAACTTTAGTAGGTAACCATCAGGAATAGCAGACAACAGTATGTTGAGAGCCTTATCTTGATTTCTCTTTGTAGCTGCTGGCAAGGTTGGTTGAGGTGGTTTGGGTTGTCCTTCAACATGTACAGGTTCATCAAGAACAACATTACCATTGACAATCACATCCCATAGAGCATGGTCAGTAATAGCAAGGTACTGCCTCATCTTCATGCTCCAGAGATCATACTCTCCCTTCTTGATGATAGGAATTCTGAGTGAGGTGATGGATGGGATTGGTGCAGCTTCAGTCGACATCGTTTAGGGTTTGTTGATAAATCGGTTTTAAGGGTTTCTTCTTAATCAGAGTCTCCACACAAGCTCTGATACCACTTGTTGGATCGATATACTCTGACCAAACTAACTTGTAGCTTGTCTACGGTTTAACAACCTTGAATAAATTCAAAACTGTTAATGATGAAACACTGATATACTTTGCTAAGTATGCGGAATCTACTTCAACAAAGCTAAGAAGAATTAATAAACAACTTCGAATATTATTAAAACCTTGAACCTGCTCTTTACACAGATTCACTAACAAACTCTAATCACTAATACTCTAATAAGCTTCTAATATTCGTATGAACTTGTCTCTCTAAAAATCGCATATCTCTAATGCCAACCTAGGGATCCTTTTATAGGCACAAGGAAAACCCTAGTCGGTTTACAATACTTGAACGACAAGTAATTCTAATTATAACTCTAATCTAATACGAACATTCTAGAATTACACATTAGTCCTTAAACAATTTGCATAACAGTCCTTCAACGAGCAGCAGTACTTTGACTTCCAGCAGTACTTTGATATTCCAGCAGTACTTTAACTTTATAGCCCAACAGTGTGTTATTGATAAGTCGGCTAAATATAAATTTAAACCCTGAGTAGGCATTAATACTGCTAAACCGCAACGACACATCACGCGCATCAAATTTTTGGCGCCGCTGCCGGGGAGTGAATTGTTATTATCTGTTAATTTGATTTAGTATTTTAATTAGGTTTTTTTTTAGATTCTAACCACTAACCCTGTTATATATTAGATAGATTGCATTCATTGTATAATTTGCATATTTTCTGTTTTTGTGTGTTTTTGTTTTCTGTAATTTTTGTTTCTTTTTGTTTGATTTTATTTTTGTTTTTCTTTTCTGTATTTTTCTGCATTCTGCTATCGTTGTATTGTGCTAATACAAACGATACGGCGCATCTGTTTTCACAGATATGACGTATTGCGTTTAATTTTTATAAAATACAACGAGTTTAATAAATTCGAGTATGACGCATCTTTCCCAAAGATACGGCGTATTCTGTTTTTAATAAAAAAAAAATTTCTAAACCCTAACGCCATACGACGCATCTGTTTTAACAGATACGGCGTATTTTCTATTTAAATTAAAAACAGTTTTTCGAATTATTAAACAGATACGACGCATCGATCTTTATCGATACGGCGCATCTACTAAATCAAAAATCTTGTATTTTGAAACGTAACGTAAATACGGCGCATTATCTTTTGTTAATACGACGCATTTAATTTTAATAAATATAATCGATTTTTGATAATTTAAACTTGATACGGCGCATTCTAATTCATAAGCGGCGTATCTGTTTTCTGAATAAAAGTCTGATTAAATTTTAATGAAATAAGATACGGCGTATCCAACTTTTTGGATACGGCGCATCGTTTGCAGATATCAGCAACTTTTATTTTTCGTATTCCGTTTTCGTTGTTAATTTTCTGATATCATACTTTCTTGAACATACCCTACTGATGATTTTGTGATGATTTCAGGAAGTGCATGACAAGGAGTTCAACTAAGAACTTGATTAAACCTTTCGAAGATCCTGAACGAGCCTTACATTCGCTTAAAAGGCTTTTCAACACAAAAAGCTTTGAAATTTCAAGTTCATTCGAGCTTGATTACTTTTCTGAAGAGAAGGAGGAAGAAGAAACAGAAACAATGACGGAAAACACTACTATGGAGGAATACATGAACAAAACCCGTGCTGATTACAGTTCAGGAGTTGCTAGACCGAAGTTTGATGAAAAGTCTAAGTTTGAGTTGAAGGGTCAGTTTCTCAAGGAGCTAAGAGAAAATGCTTTCAGTGGAACAGAACATGAAGATGCTAATGAACATGTTGAAAAAGTCCTCTTGATTGCAGATTTGTTTACTACAGAAGGAGTCTCTGACGATCAACTTATGCTAAGAATCTTTCCAATTTCGCTTAAAGGAGCTGCTAATAAGTGGCTAAGGAATGAACCTGCTAGTTCAATCACAACATGGGAAGATTTGAAGAGCAAATTCCTGAAAAGATATTGTCCACCTGCTAAAACTGCTAAAAAGATGGAGGCTATCAACAGTTTCAAGCAAGAGCCTGATGAAACTCTTTATCAAGCTTGGGAACGATTTAAAGACTTATTGATGAAATGCCCTCAACATTTTCTAAGTCCAATGCAGGAGATAATATTGTTCTATCAAGGATTGGACGTGCCTACTAGACAAATCTTGGATGCTAAGGGAGCTGTGCCTCAAATGAGTGCAGCCGATGCTAGAAAAGCTATCCAAGAAGCTGCTGATCACTCTCAAAATTGGCACGACGGAACCTCTACTAGATCTAAGAGCAGCACTAATTTTGACGGGTTTGCTGCAATTCAAGCTCAATTGGATAAAATTAGTAGAGAGATGAAGAAGCGTGATGAGAAAGTTTATGCTGCCCAAGTTGGATATGAAAAATGCGAAGGACCTCACTACACTAAAGATTGCCCTAATAAGAATGAAAGTGAGACTTTTGAAGAAGCATACTACACACAATTTGGACAACCATTCCGACCTTCAGGAAGATTTAGGGAAGCTGCTCCGGGATACTATCAAAAGAACAACTATAATCCCACTTATTAAGAAAGGAGGCAGACTTTAGATGACACTCTAAAGCAAATTATGGCCGATGCTGCTAAAAGACATAAAGAGAACACCGCTATGATCAAAGAAATCCGAGCCTCAACGGATACTATAACAAGAAATCAAGGAGCTTCGATCAAAGCATTGGAACAACAAATCGGACAAATGAGCAAAGTTCTTCAAGAAAGGGGATACGGAAGTTTACCTAGCTCAACTGAAACAAACCCAAGAGATCATGTCAAGGCCATATGCACTACTGATGAGGTCACGCCTAACATACATTTTCCTAGAAGATTGATGAATGGTAATGATGCTGCAAAACCCGAATTTTTCTTTAATTCTTCAATCAATTTAAGGAGGTTACTCAACGAGAAGGCAAAGATTGAAGAGGAGATCAAGGCTACAATGAAAGAAGAGAGCTCTGCAACCGACTTATGTGCCTTGCCTCATAAAGAAAAAGACCCAGGAAGTTTTACTTTACCTTGTTTAATTAATGAATTATCTTTCAATAATGTATTAGCTGACTTAGGAGCTAGCGTTAGTGTTATGCCCCTTAAGACATTCACTACCCTAGGACTAGGAAAATTAGCACCAACTAAGCTGCTTATTGAATTGGCTGATAAAACGGTAAAACGACCTGAAGGGGTTGCTGAAAATGTGCTAGTTAAGATTGAGAAGTTTGTTTTCCCCGTAGACTTTGTTATATTAGATATGCCCGAGGATGTTAAGATTCCTTTAATCCTAGGAAGACCTTTCTTGTCTACCGCCCATGCTAAGATTAATGTGTTTAAAAGAAAAATCTCATTAAAGGTAGGGAATAATAAACTAGTCTATAAGTGCCAAAATCCTGCTAAGAGCATAATTAGAAGCGTCTATGTGCTAGGATTAAGAGACCGTATGGACCTCGATCTAGAAGCTAGATTTATGGGAGAAACCTTGGTAAATAATGAATCACTTGAGACCTATAGTGGAGACTACATTGAATTAAATGATCTTAATTTACCAATAGGAATCAATGATCAATTTATGGAGGATTTTGAACCCGAAATTGAAGAAGGAGAAATTATGGATGTACCTAGAATCAATATGATCAACACTAAGAATTATGATGAATTTGATGGATATCCTAGTTTCTGTGATTATGGTAGAAAGATCCATGTAGATTGTGCTTATAATTTACAATTTACTTGCATGATAGGATTTAAACAAGTTAGTGCCAACTTTTTCCCTATTTTACCAATTAATGTAATGTCAAAAGATTTCTATAATTCTATAATGAAAAACAAAATTGAGTATAGAGGGAAAAACGTAGTTGGAATATTCATGAATGTACCTATTTTTGTTGGGAATTTAACTATTGTTACAGATTTCACCGTGGTGGAAAACATGGATGCCTATCGTGATGTTGAGATGGGTGACGTGATCGTTGGGAAACCATTTTGTAAGGAGGTCGAAATTAACGCTAAAAGATTTGAAGGAAAGATCAACTTTAAAAGTTGAAGCAACGTTATCACTTACATGATGCCTCGTGCTCACCCAAGGTTTAAACATGCCCCTAACAAATTTTGTTACAAATTTACACCATTTCTTTTTGTAGATGAAAATGACGCTGAGAAAGGGATCGAGTATCCGTACCAAAAGATGAAAGGATTCTACAAAGGTGTACTTGAATTGGGGCCGGAATATGTTCGTGACGAAGTAATTCGCAACTACATCGTGCACGGACATGTGGGGATTAATAGAACAGAATAAGGAGCTGAACGTGAGTCTAACTTGAAGACTCTGGAATAAAGACAAGTGCTGACCGGGAGACAACCCGGAAGAAAAATTTTTACTTTTCTGTTCTGTGTCGATTCTGTCAGACCTGCAGAAGATGCGGCGCATCTCCATCATAAGATGCGACGCATCACCTGCACTGGTCATATCTTATTTCATTTTCTGCATTTTTATTTTTGACTTTAAAACTTTCTGTCAGTTTATTTAATGCGGCGCATCCCTAGTTAAGGATACGACTCATCTTTTATTCTGATTCGTATTTATTCCAGGCTCGATACGGCGTATCTTTTTCCATAAGATACGGCGTATCGACTGACCTGATGATTTACAGTTTAATTTTTTTATGCTTTATTTTTACTAACTACTAATGTATTATGCAAGTTTGAACCTTCTTAACTCAGGTGTGTTAAAGTCTAAATGGTATTATAGATTCCTGCATTCTTGTGGATACATCATCTATGAAGCTTAAACGTTCTCATCCACAAGAAAGTTGATTTTTGCTCTTATACAAATAATGGAGGATCATACCGAGCAAATCTCAGGGGAGTTTTTCTGTTCTAATTCTTTTATTTTCCAGTTTTTTAACCTTTGACACAAACAACGAGGACGTTGTTTAACTTAAGTGGGGGGATTGGAGAATTAGAACACCTACTTGTCCTAAACTTTTTCAAAATATGCTTAAAATGCGCTTAATATATCAAAATTAAAAAAAAAATTTAGCATGTTTTTGTTTAAAGTCTAAATTACATAACCGCACACATAACTCTATTCTTTCAAAAATATTAAAACTTTAGTGTGCTGGTGACTTGTAAACTTTAGAACTTGGCTTGTATACTATTCGAGACCACCATAATGAGTATTATTTATATAATTGGAGTGACTTGTCTAAATTGGTAAATTTCTAGGATTACACCCAAATAGCCTTTATATGTTATGTGATATTAACTAACTACACTGGTTAGTTAACCCCCGTATAAACCCTTTGTTACTCTCACTTTTAGAGTCAGATACCCCTAGAAAAACCTTCAGAGCCATTCCTTTCGTTTCTTACACCTTTGTTATAATGTTTCGATACACCCTTACACCTTAGCCTGCCCTGTAGATTAAAATCTGTGGTTAATTGCTTTAGGCAAAGTGTGTTTCCTTACATTACCTGTGTTCGCGTGCGTAATTCATTATCTTTGGTTAGGTCAGGAAATTGCACAATGCAATTGGTATGAAAGTAAATATTGTATAGCTTTTAGTTTATTTTTTGTGTGTTTGCTACTTTCACTATTACAGTTATTTCTGAAAGTATGAAGAGTATGGAAAAATTATCCGGAAAAATAGTGATAGAAAAGTTGCGAAATTTTACACATAGATGTCAAAAAAAAAAAAAAAAAAAAAAAAAAAAAAAAAAAAATCAAAAAAATAGAAAAGAAAAAGAAAAAGGAAATGTTGGAAGTTTGTTTTAACCAACTTATGTAAAGTTTTGTATTAAGTGGGAGATATCACCACTATTTGTTGTATATTATATTTATGGATTGAATGGGAGTTGGCCGTTATGAACGCCAACTAAGGTTATTCTTTGATTGAGATCTTGTTGAGTATAATTCGTGTCTACCTAAAGCGTGTGTTTCAAGTGTTAAAGCGTGAGTTATTCAATGATATGAGTCTTATTCATGGGATGGTTGGGAAAGTGTTTAACCACATTTAGGATTTTAATTTATCTGTTTTGTTTATTTTTCATTTTACACCAATTTGTATCCCAAATATTATCCATACCCTATATCATTCTTCATCCAAACCTTTGATTTATTGAGATTAGGGATTTGAGCAATCTTAAGTATCGTAGTCGTGGATTCGGCTATGTATTTATGATTTTGTCGCCCTTTTTGATATAATATTATTGGTGAAGATTACTTGGTCCTATCTTTAGCCTATTCGAGTTAAGGATTTGAGCAATTGCAAGTATCGTGGTCGTGGATTCGATCATGTATTTGTAATTTTGTCGCCTTTTCTGAAATGTGAGATCGATAGAGATTAAAAAGGATGATCAACCCTTAACCAACAAACCCTTTTTACCGCTTTAGACTTGTTATTCCTTGGCTTTAGTGGGGGAGATGCGTATACTTGCCAAGCCTATGATAGAATATTCGTCACGACTAAGCAACTAAACGATTGAGAATTGTTTTACATTAAAAATTATTTTGGTTTCTACTTCGTTAAGTGTTTGGTTGTGTGATTATGACAAAACGAATACGTGCTTAAATATAAAAATAAATCCTAATATCTTTTAGGATACATTTTCATATGATTAATTCTAAGGTTTACTTGGGGACAAGTAAAGTTCAAGTGGGGGGATATTTGATGAACTCAAATAAGTACATTTTATTATCATCATTTATCCTATTTATTTGACTTGTTTTATTATATTATCTATGAGAATCGATACATTAATGTTTACTTTAGTAATTCTCAGGTAAAAACAAGCATTATGTGAAACTTGGCGATTTTGGACTAATTATGGAGCAAAACAAGCAAGATGTCAAAAGTCTACTGAAATCCAGAAGATCAAGCTCGTTCTACTCCAGATACGCCGCAATATACTTCTAACATACGGCGTATCACTATCAAGATTTCACAAGTTACAATCCAAGACAGCTAAAGTACATGCGCCGCATACAAAGATCAAGTTACGCCGCATCTGAAGACGGTGTACGAATATTCCTGAATATATTAATCTTGGACCCCACGCGAAGTTAAGTCAATGCGCCGCATCTAACAACTCAATGCGCCGCATCGATCCCTCAGACAGAAACTATAAATACCCCAAGGCCAGACGAATTTGAGAGACCACTTTTAGACTCTAAGCGCTCGAAGACCGAAGCCGAATTCAGACGACCAAGCAGCACAAGACACACCTAAACGAAGATACAAGAGCTGTAAGAAGGTCCTGCATGTATTAAATTCATTAAGTAGTTTTGTTTTATTGTATTAGTACACTTTAATTCATCAGGATTGATGGGCTTGTGTCATGTGACTACGGAAGATCATGCACTCCCCTTAATATTGCTTTCCCATTAATTAAAGTTTATATGTTGATTTCTTTGGTGACTTTTATTAGTGCATTGATAACCTCTGTGTCTAGCTGAGTCTTGCTTGGGTCGCCATGCCCCTTCCTCGCCTATCTATTCTAGCGTATACGAGACGTGGGCATCACAAATGCCCAATACTCTAGAAAAGTAGGATAGACATAAGTAATCATTAAGGGTTTACTCGCCGATAAGATTAGAGCTAACGAGAAAGGTTTAATTATATACACTTCATATAAAACTAGCAATAAAACAAGTGACAAGCTACTTAATTATCAGGACAGGTCTTCTTATTGTCTCGAGTATCTATCTGTGTACGTGTGTGCTAATCGCTGATTCGTGCTCATCAGTTTAGTTTTCCATTTAATCATAACCAAACCGTGCCAGTCTCTCAGGCTGAAAACCCCTTGCGTTAGATTAGGTTGTATAGCTAACTTAGGATATTAAAATACTGATTAGAATAACTAGATAATACGTTCCACTCTTAGTGATCGACACTCTACTTACCATTATATTCATACTGACCGGGTACACTGCTCGTTAAGTGTGTGTGTTATTGATAAGTCGGCTAAATATAAATTTAAAACTTGAGTAGGCATTAATACTGCTAAACCGCAACGACACATCACGCGCATTACATACCTTAATTGAGGAGTCACTTCGGTCACAAGAAGTAGACAAATAAAGACGAAGTTCAATCATCGTCCTCTTGGAATGTTATTGAACATGATACAAAACCTGGAAGGTTTATGGAGTTGAAGGGTATTAAGTTTGACAAGTTTATCTTGTTTTGACATAGCAATTTCGTTGGGCTTGGATACTTGTCTAACGACATGTTTTAATTGTAAATCTATGTTCCATTTGCAAATGAATTTATGGGCAAGGCTTGGCATGTTATATGATTGATGTAGAGCTTCATCAAAACGAGTTGGTAAAAATCTGCTGAAAACTCATATGCTTATAGATTCTATGTATTGGAATCAAATGAGTATGGTTCAGTGAACTCGGTGATAGAGTCACAAGATGCAATCTTTGATACAGAAAGATTCACATCTATATCAAGGCCAAAGGACATGAATCACAGTTCGAAGGCACTGGTTAATACCAAGGATGTTCCTTCGACTAGCACTAAACCAAGAAAAGGTACAAGAGTTAGAAATGCCAAAACTTTTGGTGATGATTTTCAACTTTGTTTGGTTGAAGGATCTAGAAATGAAAGTAATTTTCAATATCAATATTGTCTAAATATTGATAAGGATCCAATGACATATTGTGAAGCAATGGCTTCAAGGGACGTTACTTTTTGGAAAGAAGTAGTCCAAGATGAGATGGATTCTATCTTGCAAAATTAAGTTTGTAAGTTGGCTGATTTACCTCCTGGGTGTAAACTATTGGGAAGAAAATGTATCTTCAAAAGGAAAATGAAGGTGGTTGGTACTATTGACAAGTACTAGACAAGGTCGGTGATCCAAGTTGGGAATTGATTATTTCGATTCTTTTGCTCCGGTTGCTAGGATATCTACCATTAGATTGTTATTGGTTTTTGCTGCCATCACATTCTTGTAATTCACCAAATGGATGTGAAAATTGCATTCTTGAATGGTGAATTAGATGAAGAGATGTGCATGAAACAACCCGAAGGGTTTGTTGTGCCTGGACATAAAGACAAGGTATGTAAATGGTTAAATCTCTTTATGGGTTAAAACAAGGTTGTATTGTCAAGTGGTTTTGTTTTAAATCAAGCTGACAAGTGGTTATAGTAAATTGATGATTCTGGAAATAGAGTCATGATATGCTTGTATGTGGATGACATGTTGATCTTTGGTATAACCAAGATCAAGTTGATGAGACAAAGGAATTCTTGTCATCTAAATTTGCTATGAAAGACATGGGGGAGGCGGAAGTGATCTTAGGTATCAAGATCATTCGTGAGAACAAAGGTATCTCAATCTCTCAATCATATTATATTGAGAAGATCTTGGATAAGTTTAGTTTCAAGGATTGTTCTCCCATAGGTACTCCCATGGATCCAAATCTTAAGTTATTACCAAATAAAGGTAAAGGTGTCTCAACTTGAATACTCAAAAGGATTACATCGTTAATGTATGCCATGGTAATTATAAGGCCTGATATAGCATATGCGGTTGGAAAGCTTAGTAGGTTTACTAGTATTCCTAGTACATTTCATTGGCATGCTTTGGGTTGAGTATTCCAGTACTTGAAAGGAACGGTTGATTATCAATTAACTTACATTGGGTTTCCTTCGGTTTTTGAAGGATTTTGCAATGCAAGTTGGATATCCAATAAAGAAGATCACTCTTTTACATTTGGATGGGTGTTCCTTCTTGGGGGAGGTGCCATTAGTTGGGCATCAAAGGAAAAGACTTGCATAACAAACTCAACTATTGAATCTGAGTTTGTTGCTTTGACAGCAGCTGGTAATGAGGCTGAAGTTAAGGAATTTGCTTTATGTAATTCCATTGTGGCCAAAGCAGATATCTTCTATTTCTATCAGGTGTGATAGTCAAGCTACTGTGGCTAAGGCTTATAGTCAAGTGTATAATGGCAAGTCAAGACACTTAGGTGTGTGACACAGCATGGTTCTTGAGCTCATAATGCATGGTGTCATATTCGTTGAGTGGGTTGCAACTCATCGGAACTAAGCTGATCATTTAACCAAAGGGTTATGTAGAGTACTCGTGAAAGGATCAGCTGTGGGATTGAGGTTAAAGTCCATATGAAAACTCTCATGTTAAGATACCCAATTCACCACCTAATATGACGTTAGGTGCTGAATTTTGAATGTGGAAAGCTTAACATCTAGAGTTTGGAACACAACATTAAATTATCCCAAAGATATGTGTTCGGTTCTGCAAGATAAGGAAGGTTGAAGTATTCTTCTTAATAGTTCTTTTGAAAAATTGCATTTGCAGGTGCGAGATTAAAAGAACTACCTATATGAGTACGAAGTTTAGCTGCTTCAAGAAGTTGGGACTTGGCTTTGATGTACTCAAGAAAGGATAGGGACATAGGCTAGTAAAATAATGTGTCAAGTAAGAATTGTGTATGAAAAACTAATGTGTATATTATCTTCATGTATTCAATAGTAATATTACAAGGTTCAATCTTTCGGGAAACCTTGATATTCGAATATTTGAAATGTGTAATATACTAATATGAAATTAGATGGATTCTAATTGCTATCAGGATACCCTATTACCCCACATATACAGCAACAAATATACATATAAATCCTACATAGGGAAAAAAGGGTTACATCAAATTTCCAAATGCCTAAGCAATCACAGTTTAAAGACTAACATATGGAGAAAAGATGAAGTATCAGAATATCCTTAGATTTATCGAGCAAAATTGAGCCCTCCTTTTATCTAATAAAAATCAAAATTTAATTCGTTCGGTCAAACTATTGATAAATTTCGTGGAGAAAAAAAAAACTGAAAATAGTAAAAGAAAAAACATGGCTTTTAAGATCTTTTAAGATTTTTTTTTTTTTTTTTTTTTTTTTCAAAATTATAAACTTAAGTATAACTAAACATTATAGTTTGATTGGTTAATAGAAGTTACAATCAAACCTTAAAATTATAAAATGGTGTTAATCTTAAATCTAATTTTATGGACTTAGACTAGGTGTTATGGTTAGGTTAGGTTGGGATCAATACACCTCTAAAGGTGGTGGTAAGGTAGTGTGTTAAAAAGCTGATGTGACGGTGATGCGGAGATGGTCGTCGAGTGACCATTACACCCGGTCTTAAGTGTAAAATCACCAATTTTTATAATTATTTAAAAATTTTATATATTTTACAAAAACCGCATATGCTTTAAACGTTGTAGTGATTGTTGATTGTTCACATTAAGATGCTTCTAAACATATTATAGAATAACAATCAAAGGTATAATCTTAGGGAGTGTGTTTGTTTAAGCTTATATTTTGGGCTTAGGCTTTGAGTTTACAAGCAGCATAAGCTAATCCATAGTGTTTAGTTTAGCTTATTATATAGAATGAACTAAAGTGACAAAAAGGCATATGAACATAAAAATACAAAAGTATTTTTATTTTTATTTAACTTTTTATATATAAGCCCACCCCTCTTAAAAAGCCATAAAATTGGGCCTTATCAAAACCCCCCTCATATAAGCTCATAAGCCCAGCTAAGCTTAGCCAAACACTACATTTGATTTAATTTTTGTTATATAAGCTAATAAGCTTATAAGCCATCTAAATAAACTTAAACAAACACCCCCTTAGCTTCTTTTTGATAATATGTATATACAACAGAATGCGTATGACGTCTTCAATGCCACATAATGCCCAGTAATCATGCATTAATGCCACCTAAATGTCACCTAGGCAATTTATGCCCAGTCATCACATTTAATGCCACATAAGCAAACTATTGGAATTTATAAAGTTTTGGATTAATTCTTAAATTCGTATTAGTTTAATTTACATAATTCGTATTTAAAATTTTTTTAATCCGTATTTAATGTGTTTAAAAATTTAATTGGCAGGATTCGAACATAGGATTTGTTAATACAGTAATGAGTATGCTTACCACTAGAGCAACTTACTTTTTGAGATATATAATTCAAAACTATAAATATAATGTTCAAGAGAATATTGATACCGGATTTATATCTATTCCTTAAATATAGCTTTGGTTAATTATAAAGATTAAAAAAAAATCCGGGTAACAAAAAAAGGTACGCCTCTTTTTCTCAAACCCTAATATCTGTTTTCTTCTTGAACTCACAATATTTTGCAGGTTTGATGTCTGTTTTGTTTTATTTCTTATGTCTATGTTATAGGTTGACACTAACACACAGAAAAAGAGGCATTCATGCATTATAGGATATTTAATTTGTGGTTGTTCCAGTATGTTTTCAATTTATTATATGTTGTTCTTGAATCAAGATCTACTAAACTCACTCACGTATGTTTTCAATTTAATATATGTTGTTCATTGGTGATATGCACATGTATGGCTTACATTCTTACTTGCTGTAGGTTGTATTGGATTTTGTTTGGCAGATAAATGATGATCAAGGGTAATATGTATGAGATCAGTTACGTAGTCATAATAAACTTCTTAATTTTCTTCACATGTGTCAATGCAAGAAATAGTAACAATGATGTATTTTTTCATTTATCCGTTATGAAGTTTCGTAAGTTAATTCCATCTTAACATATGATATGTACATGCAGGTATTCTTATTCATTCTCATGTCATGACACCGAAGGAACAGTAAGTATTGATGATTTTTTTAGTAACAATTGCATGAATTTGTTAGTTAGCCATTTTTTATATGGGTTTGATTGGGGGCTGTAACAATGTCTAGCCGTAGCATCCATGTGTATATTCAAGAGCATGTTGTTGCTCGGCCTCTCATTGGGCTTTTGGTATTTGCCTTGTCTTATCTTGAAAACCAAGAAGGGTGAGGATCTGATTCGGGATTAGGTCGTAGCAGATGGCATTTTGAAGGATCATTAAAAAAAATTTCTCCGAAAGAAAGTACAAAGATGATTGATAAAGATTATGAACGAGAAACGGCTTCTCATAAGTTCTTAGTGTACATTCATCTTCTAAATATTGTCTATAAGTTTTTACCTTTTTCTGATGTAGTAACAGAATGGCCCCTACTTCTGTACTCATTAAACCTGAGGTGCCATTATTAGTTAAGAAGGGGACTATTTGTGACAAGGATCGTGGCTTGAAGACAGTGAAAGGGTAAATGATAATGAAGCTCGGTAAACTCAACTCATAAAACCAAATGTGGTGCAGGCGAGATAGAATGCTTATTTGTTGTTTAAAGTCCATATTATCAATTTTAATTAGCAATCCCAAACGTTACATTAATATATAAGTATGTCAATTTTGTTTGACGTTAATTACTTTCTTTTACCTCAATGTCAAATTTTAACAGTGTTTGGAATAAACACCAGGTGTTAAAGTTACAAGTTGGTATTTTACTTCTTATTCGTGCCGCTGGGAAATCTGCACAGTAACCTACTTCTTTGGTCAGGACTTCAATGGTAACTCTAAGTGAAGTTCTTGCTTGTGCTTAATGTGCCAAACATACATAAAATCCCCTTTCTTTATGTCTTTATTCATCTGGGAAATGCATACTTCAATTGATACAATTCAGTTACTGATAAGTATGGAGGCTGTGTTAGTGAAAATATTACGATATTTAAATTAAACGGTTTCTTCGGTTTTAATAATGACAAACATGTAACATGTAATGCATAACGTAAAATGCGCAAGTTACTTGTAAACACAAATCATCAACGCATACTTACATCAACATCTCTCGGCGTATCAAGTATGCCTCTACAAAGTCGTAGATTTTCATCCCGAAGTAAATCACTCAAAGTATGAACAAACAAATCTAAACTTGACGGATTATCAAAGAAATATATTTTTTTTGTTATAAACTTCATATTTTTAATGTGAAAAAATATTTTTCAAAAATACATTTTACAAATTATTTTTGAATTAAAAAGAAATGTTTTAATTGGAAAAATAAGTTTAAAAATCCCAACAGCTATTTTCCCCCCAAAACAGCTCCAGACTTCCCCAAATAAACTTTCACCACTAAAAACAAAAATGGGAGCGTTTTTGTCTGGCACGGTACCACGGTACCACTAAATTTAGTGGTACCGTGATATATTTAATGTTACCTTCCCTCGGTAACGGTCAATTTTTCTTTGCCTATAAATAGTGGACCATTTTACACTTCCAACTTGATTTTTCCAGTCAGTTTTCTCTGGTCTAATCCCTTCTTAGTTAGATCACTTTCTTTGATCATTTAGAGAGTTTTTCTTTTGTTTAAGAGTGATTCTTTCATCCAACCAAGGATCACCTTCATTCCTCTATTAGTCCAAGAGAAGAACACAAAGTATCAAGAAGATACAAGGTGTTAGAGTCATTGTGTAGTGCACTTGCATTACTTGTTGTATCTAGATATACATCAAGTTGTCACTGTCTTGTTTAGCCATCTTGTGTGGATCATTTGATCTTGTAGAGATCGGGGAGATCTTGTGTAGCTTGTGTTCATAGTGAGTAGATCGGGCAGATCGTGTGAAGATAGGGTTGATCGTGTAGATCGTGAGGATCGGGTAGATCGTGAGTAGATCGGGTAGATCGAGTGTAGATCATGTGGATCTTGTAGCTTGTGTGATTTGTGAGGATCGGGTAGATCGTGAGTGAGATTGGTACTAGCTAGATTAATACTCGACATCTAGCTTAGTGTCGGAAAATAATGTAAGCGACGCGGTTTATGTGTTTAGGCCTTAAAACACAAGGTTTGTTATGTTGAGCCATAAAACATAACGGGTTTGGTTGTACCCGAAAAAGAACTCGACATCTAGCTTAGTGTCGGAAAATATTGTAAGCAATGTTGTATGGTTTTCTCCACCGAGAAGGGAGCTTGTTGATTAGTGGAGTAACTCTCGAGTTGGGTACTCAGGAAGTGGAGTAGGGCGAAGAGGAGCTTCGTGACCGAACCACTATAAATTTTCGTGTCCGGTTTGTGCTTTCTTTACTTATCTCTTTACATTTATTCTTGCATTTACCGCTTTACATTTATACTTTGCATTGCATTTATATTTGTATGGTTTGTTGCTTATATCATGTTAGTTGTGTTTGTGTCATGGCATGTTATTACTAATATGTCTAAGTTTGTGTTAATGTGACATGCCTTACTTGTTCCTTTATATTATCTCTAGTTCTTGTAAGACTAGTGTTGACACTTTTCATATTATGTCACACTTGATCGGGTGTTTGATACAAAAGTTTTTAAGTTTTTAAATGGAAACGTATCCACCCCCTCTACGGTTTCCACAATTGGTACCAGAGCCACGTCGCTCAAAATTTTAAAATAAATGGTTTTCAAAATTGAGTACGATCCATGTATCAAATTACCCATGAAGGTGATAAAATATGAAAAGTATTTAGTTGCTTAATACTTACAAGTTTTGTTGTTAAGTATACTTTCTCTACTAGCTTGAAGGTTTTCTTAAACCAATAAAAGAATAGAGTTTGTAAGTGTCCGATCACATTTATAGAAAGAGTCGTAAAGTGATGAGGTTTTGAAAGGAGCGTTTGGGACAACTTCTTGTTTTATAGTAATTGTATTTTAGTAAATGTTTTTCTTAGTCCGGAAAGGTTACTTAATATATATTAGATGTTCGGTATCTAGTTTATTAAGTTTTACATCTTTCGTTACGTCAAATACTTGTTGCAATGAGAAAATTAGTTTTTGACAAAACTGTAATAACAGGTCACGGTACTGTTAAATATAACAGACGGTACCACTAAATACGGACGGTACCGCTAAATTTAACGGTACCTTCGTCTGTTTTTCAGAATTGGGTAATTTTCAAAAATTCGTATAAAATCAACCTTAAGTCCGTAGGAGTCATGACACCTATCGTTTTAAACGTAAGTGAGTCTATTTTCATTTAAATATATCTTTATGAATTGTTTCTAACTGAAAATATACTAGAGTCCTTGATTTGTAACGAAATATCTTTTTAGTTATGCCGTTTGCGCAAATTTTTGGACAAAATGAAAAAAGGCGTTTCAACTTTTGAACATTGATGTATTTTCAAAGTGACTTATTTTAAGTGATAAATACTGGTAGTTATTATGTTACAACAGCTTATTTATGTTATTAGGGGGTGTATAGGTTTGCTTGGTTAAGGGTGTGTTTGGGTATGCTTATGTGAAACACAACTAAATAAGATCTTCTAGAAAAGCACCTCAATGTCAGCACCTCATGAAGAAATTATTGGGCACAAATCATCTATTAATCCATATGTTAACAACTTATTGGGTTTTGAGAATGCAATAAGCTTACCCAAATACCCTGCTAATAGCTTATTCACAGTATTTTAAACACAAATGAGAAGTTTTGGTTGAAGAAATGTGTTTATGCTTGTTATCTTCTGTTTTGTTTTTTATTATCTTTCCTTCAAACTAGTTATATATGTTAGATACAAAGTTACAACTTATGCTTCTTATCTTTTGTTCATCAGTTAGTGTAAGTTATGATTGTTAACTTATTGTTCATCAGTTGTTGATTTATTCATCATTTAGTGTCAGTTGCTCATCTTGTTTTTTATCACCAAATTGTGTTCATCAGTTATTGTTCAGTATTATGTTGTTTTGTTCATCAGTTAGTGTAACACCCCCAAAATCAAGATTTGCGGAAGCACACATATTTGGGTGCTACTAAATCGATAATCACAACACAAAGATATAGAGAACGGATTAAAAATCCGTTTTAAAACAGTTTACATTTTCAAAGTTATATTGTCATACAACACGTTGAGTTCATATAAAATGAAGCCCATTTAACAAAGCAGCCCCAAATTCAGAGTTTAAGGCATAAGCAAAAACATTTTCAACAAATTTATGACCATGGCCATGCCCTACCTTTAGTAAACACATTCTCAAATACCTGAGAAAAACATGCTAAAAGTCAGCTAACACTGGTGAGTTCATAGGTTTAAAGTAAATAAGCACATATGGACCATAGCAAATAATTCAGCAAACACACTATCCCACCATGCAAACACTAAGCTCAACCAACCGAAACTAGACAAACAATATGCCAAGCTGGCATAGCAATTAAAAGGTGCACGCGAGTGTTAATCCCCAGTTACTCGGAAAATTCCAATATGGTATACGTTCGCGTTGACTATGCCGAGCCAACCAAACGGGGGAGTCACCCCAATACATCTATTTATATCACATGCGTTTTCGAGCAGGAATTGAAGGTTGATGATGGTGGGCGCAATGGGATTCAGCTAACTTAGGTTTTCACATATAAGTGTGTATAAAAACAATGTTCATTTTTGTCCATGAAAACAGTTTTGCATGTTTCTCACCCAAAGGTTTATAAAAGCAATACGTATAAAAAATGGGGCTATAAACTCACCTTAAAAACAATAGCAATCTGCTAATCAATAACAACTTAGTGCAACCGCTCTGACACGCGACCTAGATCAGTATGGTAAGTCTTAGTGAAATATACCTGTTTTAAATGTCTTAATTCAATTGAAAAGTTTACGTGTGACCAGGGCTCGTGTATTTCTTGCTTGCTGTGTGGTAATGTACATTTCAAAATAGTTTATCGTATAAGACTCTTTGGTGATGGCTCATGGTAAAAGTGTACGGTGAATATACGTGCGACGAAACTTCCATGCTTAGTGTTTGTCGTCGCAAACTGCGTAAGTAATATATATATTATCGTACATATATATATATATATATATATATATATATATATATATATATATATATATATATATATATATACATACATACTAGACGTCAAGGCCCGCCCAATGGGCGGGCATAACTTGTAATTTTATTTTGTAAGTTGTACTTATTATGAAATCATTTTTAGGAAGCTCGACGTGTGGGCATGATTTGTAAGCTTAGTTTCGATGACTTTATTTATTATGAAATTATTTTGTAAGGATTTTTTTGCAGGGGGCATGACTTGTAATTTTATTTTGTAAGTAGTAGTTTTTATGAAACCATTTTTAGGGAGCTCGACGGGTGGGCATGATTTATAAGCTTAATTTCGATGACTTTATTTATTATGAAATTATTTTGTAAGGAATATTTTGTAGGGGTAACCGACGTTGGGAAGATGGGGGGGGGGGGGTCATGTTTTGTATTTAGTGTATAGTTAATATAGTGTATTGTTTAATATAGTGTATAGTTTATGATAGTAATTACTATTTGTTAAGGTCTTTTATTGCATTTACTTAATTTTTTTTGTTAAATCCAGTTTATTGACATTACAACATTTTGATTGTGTAACATTTAGAAATGCATGCAAGTTCTGTAGCATACTAATTACTAAGCTATGCCTATAGTCTTGGTGTGGCATCTTTTAATTTTCTCAAATGTAATTGATTGTATCCTGTCCAGAACAATCATAACTGGATTATCGATAACACAAACAAATTGATAAGAACAAACTTCCACCTTCCAAAATATCTGTGCTCGAGAAAAAAAAAGGTGAAGCATACTATCTTGATCTCATATCTGCATTCACATGTTGGTAACCTTTGTTAATCGATTTACTTACTGAAAGAATGAAACCCAACTCGTTTGATTGTCTATTTGTATTTTATTTATGTTTATATTTAAGTTAGTAATCTGTAGCTGCATGTGTGGATCTTTGTTGTTTGCCTTATGATCTAACTAACTTGATTAAGTATTTAATGTAGGACTTGTTGATTACCTATATTAAGAATGTAGCAAAAAAAAAAAATATATTGCTGGTAGGATCATGTTTTCGGGTAGATCTTCATGAAACCTGTCTGCTATAGGGTGTTGTGGCTATAGAACATAGATGGTAAGGAAAATACTGTTGCCAGGCAAATGGGTTTTTGGTATATCTTCATGAAATCTGTTTGTTATAGATTGTTTGGGTCGTTGATTATGGGGGTTGTAAGTTGTTGGGATTTCATGTTTGATGTTATTTTTGTCGAAGTCAAACTAATCATTTTGTGAATATGTTTTTTCCCGGAATGGGTGTATTTGGGTCCGTATTGGTGAAAAATGTTGCCGTGTCTTACGGTTTCCGGTGTTGTTATCGTTGATACTACGTGTGTTTCTTGTCATACCTCCGCATTGTCGTACACTGTGGCCAAATAGGGTAGTCTAAGGCCTGAGATATATAGATGTTATGGGCTGTGCACATTACGATGTTGGATGCGTATGTTTTTTTAGTCATTGAAGATAGTGTATCTCGTTGTCTGAATTAGTAATTGTTCTAAGGGCCGTGTGTGTTACCTTTAATAATGAATGTCAATGCTTTCCAATCGTTGTACTGATACTCTATGGTTGAAAGCAGGGAAATGGATCAACAATTTATGGTTCGCCTCAATGAAGAAACAAATCCGGAATACCAGGTTTGTATGCTGGACTACTTGTAAATATGGAATTGCAAGTGATTTTGTTATTCCCTAAATGTATAACTTTTTAATTGTAACATGTGTTCTTAGCATTATAAGTGACTTAAGTTTTGCATTTATAGAGGTTGCCTACGGTATTTGCCGATAGATTTTATGAAGACGAAGAGTACATATTTCTTATCGGGAACAATAGATCCAGGTATATATGTTTGATAAGGCTTACGGATGGTGATATGCAAGTTCACGGAGATGAGTGGAGAAAGTTTGTAGAGGATAACATCCCGCCCTCAATCAAAATGCTACATTTCGTGAAGGAGGCATTGGGTACTTTCTACGTTACTGGATACAACGTGGATGGTACCGAAGGTCCTGGTTATGAAGGTGTTGCTGTGACGAACAGAGATGTGAGGTGCTTGGCTATATTCCGTGATGGAGGACAGGTATGTTTCCGGAATTTACCGCCCTATATACATGGTTTTTAGTTTACATAGATGTAAACATATTATGAAATATCGACGAAATTTTACATTGTTGGTAATATATTTAGTTTAGATTATGGTTAATATGCAAGAGACTGTCGACGTGAAACGATCACGGTAAAAATAGTGTTATAACGCGTAAGCAGAGGAAAATATTTAAAAAATGTTATAATACGTAAGCAGAGGAGAATATACATGTTTGTTATAAAGTAAATCGAGTTACAGCCGTGTTTAATTATGTCTATTTTGATAGCTGGCATTAAGTTTATTTTAGAGTGAACGATGGTTAATATGCAAAGGTGTTTAATGTGAATACATGGAGTCTATATTTGCGAAGTGTGTCTGAATATGTTTGTAATAAAAAAGGGATACAATGCTTAAACAGAGAAAAGGTGGGTGGATGATGTGAATGGTTGGACTTTTATGTGTGCCTGTTCTTAATAAATGGTACTTGTATTTCATAAGATTTTAATAGGTGCTTGACAGTGGTACAGTATTCGTTTGTGGCTATATGTTTGGGTTTGATATGCTGTTAAAAAAGGCAAAATAAATGGTATAAAACTACTACATCGAAAATCTGATATAATGAATATAAATGAAGCCTGTCACTAAGTAGATATCCATACGCAACAACGTTGGTATATATTTTGAGTAAACAACAACGTTGGTACACTTTGTGGCTGTTGTTGATGCGTGGGATTTTAAAAATACCCAAGTAAATGTTATAAAATAATTGTATCACATCTGGGATTAATGCATCTAAATGAAAATTGAAATCAAGTAGATATGTGTACGGAAAAATGTTTCCACACATTTTGAATGTAATTTCCATGTATTCTGTTCATGCGCTCTTTTTTCATGCTGAAAGTGCAGGTTCTTCCAGGAGATTTTTTACAAAACTTATGGAACGACACATTGACAGTTCATGCCAATGGTGTTAGTGCTGTGGTGAACAATGAAAGGGTGCAGCTGGACGTAAACAGTGTTGTGAGGCATAACAGGTTGTTTGGTGGGGCTTGGGATAAGCTTGTTGCTGATTTTGGAATCGAAATTGGTCAGCCGATGGTGTTCACTAATTTAGGTGATTATCAGTTGAATCTGGCACTTTTCCGACACAATGGTACCTGTGTGTATCCGGAGACTGTCCGGCCAACATTGCTGAGGGTGCTCGGGCGTGAGATACCAGGCTATGCAATGGAAGGTTTGAACACTTTCACCCGTGAATCTTTTTTAGAAATACATTGACTAATATTGCCTTGGTAAACATATTTTTAGAGGAAATAAACCACCATACGTATTATAACGATTAACCTGGTGTTTGTAAATGTAATCTTAGATGAGAGAGCTCACCACAGATGCACCTGGCGAGGACACACGCAACATAACGATGAGAACCATGTGTTTTATGTTATGCTTGATGGGACGGTGCTGGAGTTTTACCACGTGGTAAGTAATTGAGGGATACAGTAATAATGAAATTTGTATAAATCTAATTTTGATTGATTATAATTTGTCAAATCTTGTTAATCCACAATGTCTGAACAAATTATATATTTTCAACAGTCTGTACCAAAGAATTTCTCCGCCGATCATGAAATGCACAGATATAGGGTGGCAATTCTTATGCACGCTGATGAGAGGTTCATTGTGAAGGTTGCCACGGTCAACGACTCTCAAAGGCCGAACAGGAAACGTGCAGTCAAGTTGAACAGGAATTTCAAGGCATTTGCAGACATTTGTGGGTTAAGGCATGGGAGGTTACTTCGTTTTAAGTTGGTGAACACCATTGTGGACACTGTAGTGGCTGAAAACAATGAGATTCCGGTATTTCATGTGTGTTAACTTTGCAGTTGGTTGTGGTGGGCCTAAGTACATTTGATGTTGGTTCATATCTGGTTTGTGACATTTTAATAGACAAACACGTACGTGTTTGGCTCACTATGGCAGTAGCGTTGTAACTCCAAACATAACACACGTAATCACTGGTGTGTGCCTATTTTGTTCTATGTTTAAATGTGCAGAATACACTATGTATGGTAACTGCAGTAACATTTCTGACAGCATCAACTCAATATGCTGTAATTTTGTAAATGCTAAAAATGCTCGTTTTATCAACAGATGTTGCTTTGTTTAATTTGTCTGTTACTTTACATGGAGCAAGTTAGTTTAATCGCTTAGAATGTATATGTGCAACTGCTAAGATGCGACAACAAACAGATAGGCATTGTTAATGAAAGGTTAGTAACGTACCTGTTTAACGGTAAACTGTATAATTTAACAACAATCTTTAGATGCGAAACAATGCTTCTTTATACACAACGTTCGTCGTTGATTTTGAGTATTGCCCATCGTCATCACAACAAAGGATCTTCAAACCTTTTTTGTTCTTGACGCGAGATACTGCCACATAAAGCTGGCCGTGTGAGAACACTGGTCGTTGGAGAAACAGCCCAACTTGCGTCAATGTTTGGCCTTGACTTTTATTAATGGTCATAGAGAAGCACGGTGATACTGGGAATTTCCTTCGATTAAATTTAAAAGGGATTTTGGTTTATGATGGACTTAATACCATACGTGGTATAGCACAAACAGTACCAACACTTCCGCTTGATATAATGTTAGCCTCAATTATATTAGTACCGAGTCTGCGAACTTGTAGCCTTGTTCCATTGCATAATCCAGCTGTTTGATCAATGTTTCTCATGTACATAACAGGGGTGCCTATTTTCAGAGTCAATGAATGACGTGGGAGTCCGGCTATCTTAATGCTGTTAGAAATTCACACGTGTATAATTCTGGATTGAAAGTCGTGTCTTCATCAGCAATACCAATTGAGTCAGAACTTAGATAGGTTGTTGGATCTCCATCGAGTAGTTTAAGCATCCTGTCGTTGATCATATCCACAAGTTCATGAGTTGGGGCGAGGATGGCCCTTTCT
Source organism: Artemisia tridentata subsp. tridentata (assembly GCA_021014915.2). Taxonomy (NCBI): domain Eukaryota; kingdom Viridiplantae; phylum Streptophyta; class Magnoliopsida; order Asterales; family Asteraceae; genus Artemisia; species Artemisia tridentata. Next base: position 394,807,848 of record CP139504.1, read on the forward strand.
TGAAAATAGGACGGACTGTAAAGGTTATTGAGCAAATCTGGGTAAGTTTCTTCTATTATAGTACCAACATGATCTTCTGAATCCGGGATGAGCATACCGTCCGCGAATTCAACTGTCGATTCTTTTTTTTCTCTACCTCCGATTGTTCCATTTCCAATTGACAGTATCCAGTCCACAAAGTCTTGGATTTCTTTACGCTCGGAATTATTTTTACTTGTTCCGAGCCTCATGTTGATGTTCACTCATAGTACCGTACAATGCTCCCATAGGTATGAAGAGTTTATTGATGCATGTACGATTTGTTGTCTTGAACCATTCGTGATGACCGGAAGGATTTGGCAAAAAGTCACCTCCAAATAAAACCACTTTTCCTCCAAACACTTGTCCAGATGGTGTTGATAGGTGCGGCCTACATATGTCTCTTAGTGTCCTATCGAAGGCTTCGTAACAATGTCTATGTGTCATTAGAGCTTCATCCCATATGATTAGTTTGCATGTCCTTATAAGCTCAGCAAGTTCACTATCTGCTGGGATGTGGCACATAGAATCATCGACCACATTGATGGGAATTGCAAATCGAGAATGTGCCGTTCTTCCCCCTCCAACAAAAGAGCGGCTATACCGCTTGATGCGACATTTAAAACTATACCTCCTTTCGATCTAATTGCTGCGGACAAGGTCTTGTAAAGATACGTTTTACCCGTGCCCCCGTATCCGTATATGAAGAACATGTCTCCTTTTGTTTCGTTGAAAACGTCCATTAAAGTATTATATATATCTCTCTGTTCGTTTGTTAGCGTACCAAAGAGCTTGGTATGTTGTTCACGTAACTCATCTTTGTTGTATTTTAACTCATCCGATATGAGTCTATTGTAATGTGCCATAAGCAACATTTCGTTTGGGAAAGGCATGTTTGGGATGTTCCGCAAACTTTTATTGTTACAAAGCAGCATGTGTTCGATATATGTAAGACATATGTTCTTTCTTTGCTCGTCTGAAAGTTCCAAATCTGCAAAAATTAAATGCGCATTTGTTAGTTTAATTGTAACACACAAACTGATAGACATATATTATTTTTCACATGCCTGTAACTTTGTAATAACAGCCCAACACACACACACATTTGGATGGTTAATTAGCGATCATTACTGTGAGGTAGTATTTTTTTTGTGTGTGTTCATTTTGATTTATTAGTTTTATAAATAAAAGTTCCATTCCAAAGGCACTAAAACACTCATTCTAATAACAGTATTTGGGCGTTTTTTTTGTGAACGTTTTGGGAAATATAGGAGGGTTCGAACTGGTTTATGGAATACCACTGGTTTGTTATCGATGGCTCATGTTGTTTATTACACTATTATAAGGCTGAAGTGGTATCATGGTGTGTTGCTGGGTAATTTTAGAAATAGTGAAATTCAATAATTTGGGGTTAGTTTCATAAAACTATGGTATACAACCACACCTGATTATTGGGTTAGTGTTTTTTATTTCTTGCCTGTGAATGTGTATTTTTAAATGTTTGATATTTTTAGTCAGGGTTTTTTGGTGTTTAACTCACTAAATCTATTCGAAATTTTTTCAGAAACATGGGTTCACAGTTCTTGATAAAACTTGACAACCATTATTGGGAAGGTTGGGTGTGCATAAAGGAAACCGATAGGAACGTTTCTTACAGGAATATTAAGGCAATATCCCAGTGTTATACGTTTGATGTTGCTGCCTCTTTGGTATGGTACTGATGAATAAGTGCTTTAGGTATGTTTCTTGTGAACCTAAAATTTTATTATGGATAATGTCATTAGACGTCAGGATATGTGTGTGTAAACTATGTGTATTTGTTGTGCTGTAAACTGTAGTTGTTTGTGATGCATTTATAAAGAATTATAATGATATCAGTTAGACAACCGAGTAGGTATTAAGAGACTGTATTACAGTGAAAATTTCATACCTGGATCATTTCTTTTTATTCGTTCTGCGTGTAGTACGTCAGTAGCCATCACCTCCCACGTCTTCTCGTAAACAAATTCTGGTCGAGACATGCAATCTGTTAGGATAAGAATGACATAAAATTTTCGTAGGTAGTTTCCGGTTCCCCATAGGCTGGCTTCTAACAACCCGTCAATGTATTCTTTATCGTCTTCCAATAGACCTCGTGCCTGGCACGCCTCTTTGTATGTATTGTATGTAACACCTTCAAATTTTTTAAAATCGATCCAATCTCGTGCGCCCGGGACCTTGTTAATAAGGACTCACAGGTAGAACAGTTCACCGGTTGATGGTGATACATGATGTACACGTCCAATTGACGTGCCTTTTTGTCTTTTAACCCAAACTCTATCCTCTTGTTTCCATACATAGTGTTGTGGAAATTCGTGGTAAAGTAAAGTCCTCGCTTCTACATCAGTCTCATTTGGTTTCATCCACTGTACGAATTTTATGTCATTTATGGATGCCTTATCCAACGTACAGTCAATGCTTTCCGAAGCATCAAATACGACCGAATGTTCGCCTTCTAAATGAAACGGCAATCGTTCAACCGGAGGGAATCTGTAATGTATGTCAAATTTGTAAATCCTCCATGCTGCTTCACAAGCCGAAAGATATCGACAGTTGTAGTAATCACTGACTTCGTCTATCTCCTGGTCTTCTACCGCCGCTGTAGCCCTATCCGGACCCTTGTTTATGTATTTGAAAAGGTATTTTATAGAACCCATTTGGTTGCACCACTCCACATTAATATGCGATTGGTACCGCCTCAACAACCCCGGGTTGTAAGGGACCACGTATCCGTTGTGTAATTCTGAACCACTTTTAGTCACTGTACAACCGTCGTTCCTCCTCTTATAAAGTGCATAACCGTTCTCGTCTATGACTGTTGAATCGTTAAACTCTTTGGGGAATTTCTTTGTACATTTGTTTTTAACCATGCATGGACAAGTAGGGCGCTGTGGGCCACATGGTCCATGCATCATATGATCAGTAACGATCTCGTATAGTTCAGGATCTTCCTTTTTATGAGGTATTTCCGCCGAAATAAAAAGATCAATTTGGCGGGTTGTCTTGATTTTATCACGTTCTTCCAGAAAAAGCAAAATATGAGCATGTGGCAGCCCTCTTTTTTGAAACTCGACAGTATAAACAGCTGTAATAGGTTGATAGTGTTAAGCATGACATACAATTAACTAATAACGGATTCAATTACTTTGTATTTGTTAATAAATGTATAATGATTGTACCTGCTTTCAAATGTCCAAAATAATGCCGGTCTTTAAAATCCCTCATTAAAGAATCCAGTTTTTGTTTAAAGACTCTTGTTATGGCGTCCGGTCTGTCTTCAGGCTTTAGCCCCCTTTTTGCGACAAAACGTGCAATTTCCGGCCAGTTTGGGTTGCACGTGAATGTTATAAACAGGTCAGGATATCCGTAAACCTTGCATATTGTCATGGCATCCAAATAATTTTGCATCATGTATCTTGGACTTCCAGTGAATGACGACGGTAAAATAACCTTTTTCCCTCGTAACATGACCCCAGAATCTTCCTGCTCCGCCAATTTCGCAAGTTTAGAATATGTTTCACTTCTCAAATCCTTCTGCTGATTTTTAATAAACGACATTCTTTCAGATTCTACCATAGTGTATGCGTCAACAATAAATTGTTGGCATAGTCTCCTTGCGTTGAGTATCATCGAGAAAACACCCGTCCTTTCCTGCAGCCGATACGCAAAATACTCCCTCATTGTTACCCTTGTTTTCTTGTTTGTTGGTGTATGATCAGTAACACCCACGTGGTATATATCTGTCCAGTAACCATCTTCTGCGTAAGGGAATAGCAGTGGGTAGTGCAATGCTAGATACGATGGGTGCAATTCACTTATTCTTTTAAGACCGCCTTCCTGTGGGTGTAAAATGATGTCCCTTTTATTAGCTGTTGTGTCAAAATCACCAACTATTAGACCTCCAATTTCATCAGCTGTGGGTAGGTTATAGTTTCGACCATCTCGTTCTCTTGTACCGATAAGGCGTAGTCTGAACCTCGTTTCATCATGTTTCCTAACCAACTGTTCTCCAGCCATTCTGAACTGAGCAACCAATGGATTAATGGTATCCAGCATGTCACGTAAGTCAACAGTCAGTTGATGGTCGATGATATAGGTACTTGATGTTGTTGCGCCATCGTTTGGGCTGTATAAAACAAATATAATTATACTAATATAGTGTTGCTTATCTAAGAATGAATGAACAACGTACATGTACTCATGTAATAATTATTGGTGGAATACCTGACCAAATTAACCCTGTTTTGTATTTCGTTCTGTGGGTCATAAATATATAGTTGCGCAAAAACAGGGGGTCTATCGCCCTCAGGCAAGAGGCTCCCCATCATGTGGTAATTTTCTCCGTGAATCCTGTAACAATACGGTCCATATCCCTGGTTAACAGACGTATCCTGTTTTGCACCCATGGACGTGAATGAAAACATTGAATTGTATCACCTAATGTTATCAACAAAATCCTTGCTCTTTGGATGTTCACCATTCATAAGTTGTGCTAACAATTGTGGTGGATTCTTAACTTCCGTTCCTAATTTCACCTTTCCCTTACCACAACATATAGAGTATGATCCAATGCCTGAAGCTGTCGCCCCCACCGTAGATTCAGCATGCCACAACAGTGCGTCGTAGGATTCGCACGTGTAAATGGGATCTCCATGGTCAAGATAATCTGAGAATAGCCAAGTAATTAATTAAATTTCAAAGGAAAAAAGAAAAACATTCATTTTGTTTTTGGCACAAATGTTGTCTTTATCAGGGAACTGTCTAACGAATGTACCATTAGATATTCCTTTAAACATGTTTATCTGACCATCGTGATTGTGTGCTGAGGTGCCATTGTTTAAACCTTCGCGCCTAGGGATTTTCTTCGTAGGTGGTATCATTTTGTCCTGCAGCCTTTGTGATTTGCGTTTCGAAGTGTGCACACCAGAGTGGATGGTTCCAAGGTACACGGGCTCTTTATCGATTGCTGCAGCAAAAGTGAATGAATAACAGTTAATGATTATAATATTTATTAGCTACTTGTTCAAAAAATTGAAAATGTATTACGTGTTTTGGTTGGGTCTTTGAAAGGACGCCCTCTTGGTCTCTTTATTGGTGTTGGATGTTCACAGCCTGTTTGTTGGTTGATTCCTTTTCCCGTGTTTGTTTTGGTCTGAGAAGGTGTGCGCGTTGGCCGGATATTAAAGTTTCCGACATCTGTTGCAAAACAAAGATACATTAATATAACTGATTGCTCGTTGTTGTAGGCAAACATAGAATGTAATTATCATGATATGCAGTTTCTATAAATGATATAACATGTTTGGATTGGGTATATTGGTGGTCGTTCTCCAGGTCGTATTGGTTTCACAACTTGCATATACAATGTGTTACCCGTAAGTTCATCTTTCCGTTGTGGTCTTCCACGTGGCCATATTGCTAAATCATCTGATATAGCTGCCATGACAATCATAGTATAAGTAAACCAATGAACTGCTTTTAAGTCACCCTTTATGGGTTACTCATAAGAAAAAACTAAATACCTGAACACTACAATTTAAATACTTATTTGTTATATTCTTCTTTACAAATAACTAATGCTTTCATTTAGGAATACATCTAATATAGGTTGACCGTAATAACCTTACAATTTGTATTTGTACTTGTTAAAATTATACTTTGGTCTACTTTCAATCCCGTTTGACCTTACTCTCCTTTATTCAATCTAACGCACCCCCCTTAACCTGGCCAATATTAAACACTATAATAGAATCTACCCATGGGTAAGTTTTTGTATTTTTTTGGAACGACCCATGTTCACTGCAACGCTGGCATACTGTTAATACATTATTTTATAGACAAAATGGATATATTCTGTTGTAATCACCGATGTTCAATACAATGTTGGCATACTGTAAATATGATGGTGTGTAGTTTCAAACAATGTAATTACCTGTTTGGAGTTGACCCGTCGGTTGAATGGGCCTTACACTCTGTATATAGGACGTGCTGCCTGTTATTCTATGTGTTTTTTGTGGTCTTCCTCTTGGTCGTATTGCCAAATCTTCTGATACAGCGACCATGTTTATAACACAACCTATATATTGTAAACTCGGCAGTGTTGTATAGTATATCAAAATGGTGTTGAAAAGGTTTGTAGATGTTTAGTTGTTTTTTAAGTGAAATTAGTGTTTATTAATGGTTGAAAAGTAACATATTGCATAACCATACTTATCTACTACTATATAGTAGCATATATGTTAACAAAATATTTGTATTTTACATCTAACACCCGAATTGTGGTATTTTAATTTTAATATTTGCTTATATTTGTTAACAAATTATTATCATTAGGAATTGTAACATCTTTATTTAAATATTGCTCCTATCACAGACTTGAAAATAAGATAATTACTGGATTTTAATTTTTTTTAAACATGATTTCGTCTATAAATAGCATACCAAAAGGGAAAGGATAACCATTTTTTGGAAAAAAGTTTTCAATGGCGCCATTCCAGGTTTTAGAGGAGCTAAGCAACCTCTCTGGATCGTCCAAGCTACATGACTGCATGCGTGTTTGGTTTGTCCAACAGGCATGTGAAGAAGCCATTTGTGCAGAATTGATTCACACTTGTTGCGAGCATCTGAGGAGAGTTATAGCAAAGAACCAATCAATGATAGTTGACTTGGAAACATTAGGACCTCGTGGTGTCGCATTGGATTCACTTGACGCATTGAAGAAAACTCAAGAGAGGCGCCGGGTACTGCTCGAATTGATGGGAGCATTGCTTGCCCAAACAAAAGATGCAGTGCGCGAGGAAGAATCCAACGCAATGAAGATGAATCTTTTTAATTAAGTTGTTTTATTAGTGTTTTCGTATACAATATTCAACAGGCTCTTCATTTGGTTAATCTGTTTGATGAATAGTTTAAAATATACATAACAACCACATCAATAAGTTAATTTATTAGTTATCTGTAGTGTTGTCTTTGCCTCCTTGTTATTTTTTGTTGACATAATTATCAAATTCAACAACAACGACATATGAGCAGTACAAACCGCAATCCAAAACTTGTACCTTGTGTGTTTCTATTCATCTAACTGCTATCACATTCAGTACAAAGTCATAACTTACATAACTACAAAGGGCAAATCCTTCAAGCATAGCAAACTGTGTGGGCATACAATTACAATTAGTAGTTATTGTTTCATGAAAACTTTTTTAAATAGTAATTGCAAGCTTTATTATTCAAATAAGCAAAAGAACGTCACAAATAACATCATGAATCTTAAAGGGAAAAAAAAAACTAAGGAATAACATGACTGTTCTCAATATCTTTGTAAATATCAGCAACTTTCTGCTGTTCTTCTGCAATTTTTATATTCCGAATTTCAATTCTCTCTTGGCGTTCTCGTATGATTTCCTCATCCTTTCTGTTTTGTTCCTCAAGAAGCCTTATACGGTTGTTGTATAGATCAATCAATGATCGTTCAGTTGCATACTTGCCCGATTCACACTTAGCCAATATATTCTTTGATATGTCGAAGGCTTTGTATCTATCATGAATTGGATTAACATCATTATCTCTTTGGCGTTTTCCTGTCCTTGTATCAGTGTTTGATTTTGATGAGGCCATGGAATTATGAAAGTAGGAGATAATCTATAACTGTGAGAGGATAATACCTCTTTTTTTTTTGGTTGGATCTTTGTATTCTTAGACAATTTATTATGTTTGTAATCAAACAATAAAGCACACAACTATTTAACACACATCAAATTGGTAATCAAATAATAAAATTATGCAACCATCAAAGAGTGTTAATCAATTCAAACCTATCTGAAAATAGTATAGACACAATAAAAAAATTCACTACGAAAGTTCCTTTTGTTTCATGATATTGTTGATCTTTTCTTGGCACTCCAATATTTTTCCGCGTCGGTGATCAATATCATCTTTACACTTTAGCATTGTTTTTTCGTCAATTCTGATTTCTGCTTCCAACCATGCTACATGTCGTCTAAGCTGATCAACATAACGTATAGGTAGAAAATACCTTACAGGCCCCTGGTCACCTCTTGAATTAGATGATAGCTGTTTTGGTGGGGAATTACTTCTTGAGCGTTTTCCTGGTGACTTTGATGGGGGAATAAACAAACGCCCCATGGTTGATCTGAGCTCGTTACTAAATGAAAGTGAGAAAACCTTGTAGATGTTATATAGTTTGCGATATTGAATTCTTATTTGTTAAGAGATATATTCAATTTATAGAATATATAATTCCAATGATAAACATAGCATGTATATTTTTACCGAATATGCTAATAGATATATTTAATTTATAGAAAATATAATTGGGATGATAAGTATAGAATGTACATATTGTACCAATCTTATAAGTTTAGTTTCAAAGAAATTGATGCTAAGAGATATATTTTGTTGGGAATTAAATATTCTGAAGTAAGTCAAAGGTACTGCTAGTTCATGATCAAGGTACTGCTAGTACATGAAGGTACTGCTAGAGCAAGAAGGTACTGCTAGTTCAAGTTGAAGGTACTGCTAGTTGTATAAGGTACTGCTGATCAGTGACTCATAGGATAAGATCAAGAAGATATTTATTGTATTTTGGTCAAACATATACGGTAGATAATATCTTACTCCATGTGCTTAGTTAACAAGTTGTATACATAGATACATGTTGTATCTTATGTACTGACACAATATGCATAAGTTAAACAAGTAAGTCGGTCAAGACTTTTAGCAAATTTGTAAAGATCTTTTGCAACTATAAAAGAGATCTTAGACTAGTGATTATGTAGAGACACACATGCATAACATAGACTCATAACTGTTAAGACATAGAACAAACACAAATCACAAGTTGTAACATAAGATTCAAGGTTTTGTAACCCTAGTGAAAAACTCAAGATCACTCGTATTATTTTGAATAATATTGAATCGTTTAGTGAAATACTTTCTTTGTTCATTGTTAAGTAACAAACATAATTCTTCCATTTCCATAACATACATAACCTTCTAAGTGTGGTTAAGTAAATTCCGCGTGCTTAATCATATTAAGTCAATATATCTCATACACAAAGACACAAGGTTTAACCACCTTAACCGTGTATACACAAGATCCTCACAGTTGGTATCAGAGCTTAGGGTTGATATATTTGAATTAGAAGAAACAGAAATGGATCCACATGATGTTCAAACAAATGTTGCTGCAAAGTTGCCCATAATCAAACCCAATGAGTTTGAGTTATGGAGGATGAGAATTGAGCAATATTTCATGGTCCAAGATTATACTCTTTGGGATATAATTATATATGGTGATTCCTTTTCACCAAGCTACTCAGAGGTTGTCCTAGAAGGTAAAACAAGTAGAAAAAGAAATACTGGACCAGTGTCAAATGAAGAAAAGATACTGAAGAGAAATGATCAGAAAGCAAGAAATTTATTGCTTATGACCATTCCTAGCGAGCAGATGCTATCATTTAACAAGTATCTTGATGCAAAAACTCTTTTTGAAGAGATTTGTGCATATTTTGGTGGTAATGAAACTACCAAAAAGACACAGAAGACATTACTAAAGCAACAATTTGAAAACTTTACTGCTTTTAGTAATGAGTCTCTTGATAAGCTATTCTCAAGATTACATAAGCTTGTCAGTCAGTTAGCTGTGTTGGGTGTTGAGACAGAGAAGGAAGATCTCAACATGAAGTTTTTAAGAAGTCTACCTGATGAGTTCCATACTCATGTTATTGTCTGGATGAACAAACCAGACATTGAAACCATGAAGCTCAATGATTTGTACAACAACTTCAAAATTGTTGAACAAAGTCTAAAGAAATCTGGTCATTATGGTACTAGTTCTGGAAACGTGGCACTCTTGTCAGTTCCTAGTATTAGTAAGAATGAAGAGGTAGATGAAGGTGAAAGTGCTCCTTCCACAAGTTCTCACAAGGATGTTGCTGGTCTTGGAGATTCAACATTCTATGCTTTTATTACCAGTCAATCTAATGGCTCTCCTCTCAACCATGAAGACCTTGAGCAGGTAGATGGTGATGATTTGGAAGCTATGGATATTAAATGGCAGGTTGCTTTGCTTAGCATGAGGGCTAAGAAGTATTGGCAAAGAACTGGGAAGCAGATTACCATAAATGGTAATGATACTGCTGGGTTTGATAAAAAGAAAGTGGAGTGTTTCAACTGTCATAGGTTAGGACACTTTGCTAAGGAGTGTAGAAGCCCAAGAAAGCAGGAGAATAGAAACACATGGTATAAGCAAGATAGGAAAAAGGAAGTTACTGTTGAAGAGCCAAAGGCTATGTTGGCTATTGATGGTATTGGTTATGATTGGAGCTCTATGGCTATTGAAGAGGATGCACCACCAAATGCTGCTCTTTTGGCCAATGAATTTGCTCTAATGGCTCATTCTGATTCAGAGGTAAACAATATTACATCTTGTACTGAATCATGTCCTAATCTTAAAGCTTATAAAGACCTTAATAAGAGATTTGAAGCTCATAAACAAGAGCTGCTTGATTCTTTGTTTAATTTGGCTAATCACAAAAGAGGTCTAGGTGTTTTGGAAAAACAAGTCTTACATTTTAAAAATAATGAAATTCATTTTGCTGATGACATCAATATACTAAAAAATGACATTAAGATCAGAGATGAGTGTATTGTTGAGTTGAATGAATCATTAGCTAAACATAAGAATGAAAGAGAAAATGTAAAGGTTTCTGTGGATGTTTTAGCACATTCCTCAGAAGGATTCAATAAGCTTTGGGAAGCCCAAGTTATTGATAAGGTCAATTCTGGTGTTGGATTTAAGTCTGTACCCCCACCATACAGAGGTGTTCATTCACCTCCAGGTATTGATTTAGCACACACAGGGTTACCTGAGTTTCAAGAACCAATCATGGAATATGGTTCTAAGGTCACTAAATCTCCAAAGATAGAAAAGGTAAGTAAAAGTTTAGATAAAACTTTATCTTATCAGGACAAGGTGTCCTTTATTAAGAAAGGAGATACTATAGTTGTTGAAGATTGTACAACTGATAGTGATAGTGATGAAGAAGAACAGGTTATGTCTAAACCTGTATTGGTTAAGAAAGTAGGAACAAGTCTTCCTAAGATAGTCAATCACAACACTAACAGGCCTAAGTCAAATGTTAAGACAGTTAGGAAACCAGTTAGATATTGTGAACAATATAGAACTACAAACAAGCCCAGAGGTAACCAAAGGAATTGGAACAACCTCAAGTCTAACCAATTAGGTGATGACTTTGCATTTTATAATAAAGCTTGTTATACATGTGGTAGTTTTGACCATCTTGCAGCTTTCTGCAACCAAAGGGTAACTGGGTATGAATACAATAGGGTGAATTACAAAAGGCAAACTCCTCAGACTCTTTTTCACTCTAATACTCATAGATCTAAACCCAGAACAGTCTCAAACAAGTCTGGACTCAAAGGTCCTGATAGACAAAAAGGTCCTGTTAACAAAGTACTGCCAGTTCAAATTCAAAGTACTGGTAAATCTAAAGGTACTGTTAGACCTTTGATGACTGTTAACCCAAAATCAACAGCTAAGGATGCAAAAACAACTTTCAAACATGCATCTAAAACTGTTCTAAGGCCCATTCAATCAAAAGCAGTGGTCCACAAACAAATTTGGAAACCAAAGGGTGTGACTTCAAGGTTAGCAGACTCTGCTGAACATGTTACTCACTCTGCTGCTAAGGGTAATAGGGCAAATGCTGTTAAGGCCTCAGCATGTTGGATTCAAAAATCCAATGTTGCATCAACAGTTCTTAAAAGATTAAACTATATTGATGCAAGAGGCAGATCCAAGTCAGTAATGGCTTGGATCCCCAAAGAAAACTAACACTCTTATTTGTGTGCAGGAACATTCTATTGATCATCAAGATCAAGGATACTCAGATAGTGGATGTTCCAATCACATGACAGGCAACATGTCTTATCTTTCAGATTTTCAAGAATTCAATGGAGGATATGTTACCTTTGGAGGTGGTTTTCGTGGCAAAATTTCTGGTAAAGGTACTATTAAAACCGGAAATTTAGATTTTGAAAATGTGTACTATGTACAAGAGTTAAAGTATAATCTTTTTAGTGTTTCACAAATGTGTGACAAAAAGAATAATGTGCTTTTTACTGACACTGAATGTCTTGTTCTATCTAAGGATTTTAAGATGCCTGATGAAAATCAAGTACTTCTTAGAATTCCTAGAAAGGCCAACATGTATAGTGTTGATATGAAGAACATCATTCCTAAAGAAGATTTAACTTGTCTTGTATCAAAGGCCACATTGGATGAATCAATGTTATGGCATAGAAGGCTTGGTCATATTAACTTCAAAACCATAAATAAAATTGTTAAGAATGGTTTGGTAAGAGGTTTACCTCACAAAAGATTTGAAAATGATCAAACATGCATTGCTTGTCTAAAAGGCAAACAACACAAAGCCACTTGTAAGCCCAAAATTTTTAACTCTATCAATCAGTCATTGTTTATGCTGCATATGGACTTATTTGGACCAGTTTCAGTAAGGAGTATACAACATAAAAAATATTGTCTTGTTATAACTGATGACTATAGCAGATTTACATGGGTTTTCTTTTTAGCCACTAAGGATGAGACATCAAGCATCCTTAAGGAATTCATTACACTGATAGAAAACCAAGTAAGCAAGAAAGTAAAAGTCATTAGGAGTGATAATGGGACAGAGTTTAGAAATAGAGTTATGGATGATTTCTGCAAAGAAAAGGGTATTAGGAGAGAATATAGTGTTGCTAGAACACCACAACAAAATGGAGTGGTTGAAAGAAAGAATAGAACACTAATTGAAGCTGCTAGAACAATGTTAGCTGATTCTAAGCTACCAATAATCTTTTGGGCAGAGGCAATTAACACTGCTTGCTATGTTCAAAATAGAGTTTTAGTTGTGCAGCCTCACAATAAGACATCATATGAACTCTTTAATGGTAGAACTCCTGCAATAGGATTTCTTAGACCTTTTGGATGTCATGTGACAATTCTCAATACCTTAGACCATTTAGGAAAATTCGATGGTAAAGCAGATGAAGGTTTCTTAGTTGGATATTCTCTTGTTAGCAAAGCTTTTAGAGTTTACAACTTAAGAACTGAGAAAGTTCAAGAAGAACTACATGTGGAGTTTCAGGAAAACAAATCCAATGTAGTAGGTCAAGGACCAAAATGGATATTTGATCTTGATTATCTAACAAACTCTATGAATTATTTACCTGTTGTTGCAGAAACTAATAATTTTTCAGGTTCACAAGCAACAAATGAAGTGGAGTTAGATAAAGATCAATCTGATGTCATTATGCCATTGTGGTCAAGTACCAGTGTGGATTTAGCTTCAAACAATGATGAATCTTCTTCTGATAAAGCAAAAGAGGATGTTGAGGCTCAAAGAAAAGATGTTGGAACAGAGGAACAACTCAATATGTTGAATATTGAAAGTACTGCTGAGACAGAGCAAGGTACTGTTAGTACTTCTCAAGGTACTGGTGGTTCATTTGAAGGAACTGTTAGTTCAGCTGAAGGTCCTGCTGGTCCTTCACACTCAAAAGATGCAGAGTTCCAAGAAGATGAAGTGGATGTGACTAATCTTACACCATCTTATCATGTTCCCACTACCCCACACACAAGAATTCACAAAGTTCATTCCCTAGATAATGTGATTGGAGATGTACAATCTGGTGTGAAGACAAGAAGACAACTAGTCTCTTCAGACCAACAAGGGATTCTTGATGCCCTTTATGCTTCAAAACAACATGAACTTTCAAACTCATGTTTATTTGTATGTTTTCTCTCTCAAAAGGAACCAAAGAATATTCTTACAGCCCTAGATGATTCAAGCTGGGTAGAGGCTATGCAAGAAGAGCTTCTTCAGTTCAAGATTCAAAAGGTTTGGGTGCTAGCTGATTTACCTACAGGTGAGAAGCTAATTGGCACTAGATGGGTTTTTAAGAACAAAAGGGATGACAGAGGAATTGTGATCAAGAATAAGGCTAGACTAGTAGCACAAGGGTACACACAAGAAGAAGGAATAGATTATGATGAAGTTTATGCTCCAGTAGCAAGGATTGAGGCAATTAGGCTGTTTCTAGCTTATGCTTCATTTTTAGGCTTCACAGTCTACCAAATGGATGTCAAAAGCGCATTTTTATATGGTAAAATTGAAAGAGAGGTGTATGTTTCACAACCTCCTGGTTTCATTGATCCATTACATCCAAACAAAGTGTACAGAGTAGTGAAAGCTCTCTATGGCCTTCATCAGGCACCAAGAGCTTGGTATGCAACACTTGCCTCCTACTTATTAGAAAATGGATTTCAAAGAGGAAAGATTGATCAGACACTTTTCATCAAACAGCACAAGAAGGATCTTCTGTTAGTGCAGGTGTATGTGGATGACATTATCTTTGGATCTACAAGGAAGGAAATGTGTTTAGAATTTGAGAAGCTTATGAAAGATAAGTTTCAGATGAGTTCTATGGGAGAACTTACATTCTTTTTGGGTTTGCAAGTTAAGCAATCATCTGAAGGCATATTTATTAGTCAAGACAAATATGTTGCAGAGATACTTAGAAAATTTCAATTTGCTGATTCAAAAATAGCAAGCACACCAATGGACTCAGAGAAGCACCTTCTGAAAGATGAAGATGGAGAAAATGTAGATGTACACAATTACAGATCTATGATAGGCTCTTTGATGTATCTTACATCATCTAGACCTGATATCATGTTTCCTGTTTGTGTCTGTGCAAGATTTCAAGTTACTCCAAAGGTTTCTCATTTAACTGCAGTCAAGAGAATTTTTAGATATCTCAAAGGTCAACCAAGGTTGGGTATATGGTATTCTAGAGAATCTCCTTTTGACTTGGTAGCATATTCAGATAGTGATTATGCTGGTGCTAGCTTAGACAGAAAGTCAACAACTGGAGGATGTCAATTCCTTGGGTGTAGACTTGTCTCATGGCAGTGTAAGAAGCAAACAAGTGTGGCAAATTCAACAACTGAAGCTGAATATATAGCTGCTGCAAGTTGCTCTAGTCAAGTTCTATGGCTTCAAAACCAACTTCTTGATTATGGGTACAATTTCTTAAACACTGTTATTAATATTGATAATAGTAGTACAATTTGTATTATTAAAAATCCTGTACAACACTCTAAAACAAAACACATTGAAATTAGACATCACTTTATAAGAGATTGCAATGAGAAAAGATTAATTCAAGTTCTTAAAATTGCTTCCGAGCATAATTTTGCAGATCTGTTAACAAAAGCTTTTGATGTTTCAAGGTTTCAGTACTTAATAGCAAGTATTGGAATGCTTAATCTTTAAATTTTCAATATGATGTGTTTTTGTACATAAATTTTTGAAAGTACTGCTGGATTTATAAGGTACTGCTATATCAAAATTTGAATTGTGTTATTCATACAGTTGGTTTTATGATTAATCTAATGCAAGACAAGTACTTTGTACATTGTTCTTTTGGTTTTAGACTAACTATTTCAGGTATGAATATGTGAACACAAAGGATATTTCAAGTGAAATGGGAACAGCAGAATTCTTATCATATTGCTGACCATAATAGATTTATGATGGACTGAGTTTAGGAATTAAACCTCCTTAAAACTTCTTTCTTGAAATCTAGTTATGATATTTCACATTGAATTGATGACTTAGTTGATCAGATAGTAACTGATACAACTCACTTTCTATCATTTTATACTTTCAAGTATAATGAGTTAGTCTAAGGACATCTGATAGAAATAACAGCTAGTGAAAGTGAATCTAACACTTGTGTTGGAGGTAACAATTGCTATGAGCTGGAAACCCTGTCAAGAAAATCTTTTGAATAGATTTATCTTTTCACAGGCAGTTAGTGATAACTGAAAAACATTGGTTCTCACACAACCAGAGGTTATTTTTAAACCGAAATTTTGATTAGGTGTCTGTTATACACTTGATTCTTTCAAAATGGTTGAATGTAGTATGATTTTTCAATTCTAAAAATCATGAACATACTACTAAGTTAAAAGATTTCTTAAAAGGATTTTTCAAGGATTCAGAAAAACCATTCATTTATGGATTATGAATCAAAATGTCCACTGATTCACCTCTCATAGGAGTTAACACACCTAGAAGTGATGAGGACAGCAACTTAAACTCTTAAGGAATTGATGGCTTCATGTACAATATTGTCTGAAAACAAGTTCAAACTGATAGATCAGGTGATATGAAGAGAAGTTCTTTAGTACATAGTGAGATCTTCCAAACAAGGGGAGGAAATTAAAGTTATTTACTTCAGGGGAGGTTATAATCTCAGGGGAGGAAATAATTGCCCAGAAAAGGAAGAATAAACCAATATATGGAAGGAGAAGACAAGAGCATACAAGATGATGATGTAGAGGTTGAAAATGATTAGAACAGATCAAATATCTAGAAGGGATGAAGCATTCCTAAAGGAGAAAGTTCTATCTAGATCAAACGAAGAAAAGTTTCAATTTCACTTCAAAGACATGCTGGTTAGATGATTTCACTTGTTGA
Organism: Artemisia tridentata subsp. tridentata; assembly: GCA_021014915.2. Taxonomy (NCBI): domain Eukaryota; kingdom Viridiplantae; phylum Streptophyta; class Magnoliopsida; order Asterales; family Asteraceae; genus Artemisia; species Artemisia tridentata. The sequence goes on from CP139504.1 coordinate 394,824,497, forward strand.
AACAAGCATCCAAGATACACAGCATCATTGCCTCTTACAATTCCTCCATCCAAGGAAATTGCACCATCTTTTGGTACAATGTTTTGATATTGCTGAAGTCAAAGAAGAACAAAGCAGATGAGTTCAGAATAGAAGAATAGTTCAGATTCATGAAGTGTTTGAAAGATCTTCACAAGTCCTCATTTAATTCAGAAAAACATGTTTGAATTAATTCACATGTTTAGGGGAGGATTGTTGGGAATTAAATATTCTGAAGTAAGTCAAAGGTACTGCTAGTTCATGATCAAGGTACTGCTAGTACATGAAGGTACTGCTAGAGCAAGAAGGTACTGCTAGTTCAAGTTGAAGGTACTGCTAGTTGTATAAGGTACTGCTGATCAGTGACTCATAGGATAAGATCAAGAAGATATTTATTGTATTTTGGTCAAACATATACGGTAGATAATATCTTACTCCATGTGCTTAGTTAACAAGTTGTATACATAGATACATGTTGTATCTTATGTACTGACACAATATGCATAAGTTAAACAAGTAAGTCGGTCAAGACTTTTAGCAAATTTGTAAAGATCTTTTGCAACTATAAAAGAGATCTTAGACTAGTGATTATGTAGAGACACACATGCATAACATAGACTCATAACTGTTAAGACATAGAACAAACACAAATCACAAGTTGTAACATAAGATTCAAGGTTTTGTAACCCTAGTGAAAAACTCAAGATCACTCGTATTATTTTGAATAATATTGAATCGTTTAGTGAAATACTTTCTTTGTTCATTGTTAAGTAACAAACATAATTCTTCCATTTCCATAACATACATAACCTTCTAAGTGTGGTTAAGTAAATTCCGCGTGCTTAATCATATTAAGTCAATATATCTCATACACAAAGACACAAGGTTTAACCACCTTAACCGTGTATACACAAGATCCTCACATATTTAATTTACAGAAAATACACAAGCCTATACTATATTTTTTCAATAAATATTTTGTTTCTTTCTTTAACTTGAATGTTTAAAAACTTCGTGGATTCAATATACACATTTTTATAAACTATATGAAATATTAACGTATAATAAGTAATAAAATAGGCGAAACACATCAAATCCAGAATCAAATGACAACATAAATTCAAATCAGAATAGTTCGTCAACTATTTAAACTGAAAGAAAAACAGCCTATGAGCAACGCCTTGTAAGATGATGTTGAAATCTCAATCGTCATCACTGAAAAAGTTTAGATCCACAAGGTAGTCATCGGTCACCTCATGACCCATCTTGCGCATTTCGTCAATTAAGGCTTCTGTTTTCATAAGTTTCGCTTGGACGCCATTGAGAACCTGTTGAGACTCCTGAGGATCTCCAACATTTAACTTTAGCCAATTGAGGAAAACAGATTCGTCTAGCTCTTCTATTAAGTCAAAGATAAACGGGCTTATAAAGTTAACACGAATGATTAAATTAATTTCAAAAGAATTATAAACCTTATACACTTTACCTCTACTACTTTGAGAAGGTCCACCTTCTTCAAAGACTGATGCAAGAAATCTCAATGCATCGTCGACCTTAGTGCTTGGATCTCTATTTTCTTGATCATGCACCTCACCTTTTGTCTTAAGATCTGCAACAGGCTTTCGTGCATGAGCAAACTTTGGTTCTGTCATGGGGATTTATGGAGGAATGGGTTGATCCTCGCACCGTGAATCAGTGTGTGGGTTGGGTGAGGCTGAACCATGAAAGGTTTTAGGGTTTGATGATGCCATGGGAAGAGTATATGTTGATGGTTTACATTATGTAAACAATCATATATATATAGTTATTAAAAGCTTGATATCATTGGGCCTTCTCTTTTGGGTCAAAATTTGTTATATTTGTATTTAATGGAACAATACAATGTATATACGTCTAACATAATGAAAGCTTTAGAGGTAATTGAATTTATAATTCACCAACTTAAAAAACGCAACAATTATTCATAGTAATAAGGTATTATTTGCTGGATGACAATAAAGATAGACAAACAATATAGGATAAAACTCTTAAAAACATAATCTATGGAAAATCTAGGTATGTGTCATTATATTTCATCCTCACTATCATCATCATCACTTGTTTCATAATCAGTGGAGCTGTCGTTAATAAAGCTACTCATATCATCGGTATTGGAATGATAGCTGACAGTATACGTGTTTGAGCCAACTTCCCATGCTTCTTCATCGAGATTTCCGTTGCAAATATTTTGACCATTCACAATTCCGTCGATATCAGGCATATCGTTCCACATGTCATAATCGACTATGTCAGCCTCATCCAGTGCTGTGCATTTGAAATCGCATGTTCAAGTACAAATAAAACATAAATAAACAAATACCAAAAAACTATATACTTCTAAATCTGTGTTGCGGTTATAAATATGTATGTTGGGTTTTTTACCATTAACATCAGTATAATCTTCATCGACGGATGTATACTTTGAATCACCTATTGAGAATTTCAGATAAAAAAATTCATAAGTAAAATATAAATTTTAATTTAACACATATTTAGTAATATACAAATTTAAAAAACTATACAATTGGTTTCCAAGCAACAACCTGTAGAGGAGTCTTCAATGATAAGCTCATCAGGGATAGTATATCTAGGTTTATATTCTTTTAGAGGGTAAATTGGATCAGGAAGATCATCGATGTTCACCCAAACACCATCCTCAGAATCTGCTTTATTTTTTTCAAAATCGTCATCCGTATCCTCATCAATCAACATATATTTTTTACGACCTGTACTGTGTGTTGGGTGCGCTTCTTTAGATCCTTCTCTTATAACATTGCCATCACCATCAGACTTGTGGGTTTAAGGCACACGTCATAAAAAAATATGTTGTAAGTTTCAATATATTTATGTGTTACACAATGTCAGAACATGTTATACTGCATAATATAACAATACAAATAAACAATCTAAGATATAACCTTAACAAAAGTGGCGTCTACAGATGTGCTTGATTTTACCAATCTACGCCGTTTAAGTGATTGTAAAACAGGCTGGGAAGAAAAAACAACAACAAAATAAAACAAATGTTTAAGTGATTAATTCCATTAAAAACACATGCTAAGCAAGAACATATCAAGCTGATAATAAAACTACTCGGACATAGTATTAAAGATACCTCTTCATCGTCTGATATATTTATAATTGGCATGTCCTTGGTTGGAGATGGAACCTCATGTTTTTTAACCATATCAGCATGGCTAGGCTATAATTATGAGGAACGTAATCACATATTTTTATTTCGTGTATAACTTGAATGAATGCTTGAGTTAGATATTATACCTCATCATCATCTGATAAAATAATGAATGGTACATCCTTATTCAGCGAAGTATTACTTGGATATGGCGAATCATAGTCCTTTCTTTTAGTAACCTGTTAAAGTTCTATTACTTAAAATGATGTAAACTTACATAGTAACAGATAAAGCATACGTAACTTATAAGTATATACCTTGTTTGATCGTTTATATGACATTGTGTTTACTTCTCGTCACCAATAAATGAAATTATAAGCTCAGCAGCTAACATGTGGTTTAATTTATAGAGTTTGAAGATGAATATTAACTTCTAAAGTTTTAATATAGATAAAGTCTGTGAATATATTTAAAATATATTATGTTTTAAATATACACGTTTTCTTTTTTTAATTATCTTATTTTGGGTGCTTATCCTAAATATATACATACGATTTTATTATGAACTCTTAATAAGAGCAACTCGTTTTATTTTAGTAAGTATAATAACTCTATGGTTTTGGGTTGGGACGTTTTTTTTTTTATTTTCTATTTCCTGTGTTTATACTACATACATGTATGATTTCATGCCTATATTTTCATAAGTATAGTTTGGTTACTTTTCTAAATGAATTTGGTTTTTACTATAGTTAAAGATTGCGATTATATTGTACAAAAACATGCTTTTATATTTTATATTCTACAACTTAAACTGTACATAAGAAAACTCGAATCATCATAAGTTGCCTAATTTGTTATACAATGTACTTTAAATATATTAATTTAACAAATGACTACTTAAATAAAGAAGCAACTGATAAGAACATTTCATATGTCGTGCATAGGCAAACAGGTCGGTTCGTGTTAAAATTTACTTCAGACGGGTCAAAAAAAGAACTATCAAAAGCCGTATAAATGTGTAAAATAACATGTTCATTCCATTAATTTAAATTCTTAAACAAATAAAGCCAGGACGAAATTACAAATCTTCTGATGAGAAAGCAAGACGAACTTGATCGTAAGAATAGACTTCCAACTTGTGTTTCTTCCTCCTCTGTTTCCTAAAAGGACCAAACTCTCTCACAAACTGCTTATACTTTCTTCTTTCTTCTCTTAATCTTGCCTCTTCATCCTTGACTTGCTCCCACTTCCTCCGTTTAATCGCCTGTTTTTCTGAAACCATCCAATCGTAAACAGATTCTATGCTTTCTTCCTCACCTACATGGATGTTCAAGCCCTTTTTAAACATGCACATTACATCTAAAAATTGCAGTTCAGGAAAACTAACATCTGTTTATTTACCTTTGTTTTCATGCACTTCTTTCCCTTTACTTGCTGCAACATCATCCAACCTGGTGCAAACATGATGTTAGCATCAATTTTTTTGTGAAATACATGAAATCTTAACATAGATTAGTTATACAGTTAGTAGGTTTACCTTGGATTATTTACAGCTGTTACCTCTGCCATCTCGTTAGGATTTTCTTTCTTAGCAATGGAAGCCATTCTCAGATTATTGCAAAAAAGATGAGGCGTGCAAAGAGCAAGAGTTTTTTTTTTTTTTTTTTTTTTTTTTTTTACTTTGAAAACGTTTATGGAAGTTAGAATGGGTGATTATCTAAATGCATTTAACCACAAAATTGGGGATGGTAAAAAGTCAATAATTAATTTGCATTTTATCTTGGAACAAACACATCTTTTTTAAAAATATATGGATATATTTTTGCTTATATTTTGATTATGGAAAACATATTTTCTTTAAACGTTTTACAGCTAACAAATTTTTTTAAATATTTAGTTAAATTACAGATTTTACAAAGTGGATACATATCTTTTCTTAGGCCTTCTCACATTTGATTTAATTTTGCAACTGTTTACAATTTATTTTGTGTATAAGTTGAATAATTTTTAGTTTATTATGTGTATCCACAACTATAAAAAAATAAATAATGACAAGTATAGAGGGTTCAGTACACTAATAATGACATTAGTTGCTTTATCATTTCAATGTGTACATATGTACTAAAAGTGAAGAAAAAGGACATTGATAAGAATATTCACAACAATTATAAATTGCAAACATTGTGTTGTAAAAAATAATATGAGCATCCATAACAATCATAAAATGTAAAGGTTTTGGCGGGGAAAAACGATACGAATATTCATAACAATAATTACTTGTAAACCATAACTAAAGCGTTCACACATCTCTAAAAAACGAATTAAACATCAATCATCGTTATGCTTGTCCTGTCCATCGAGTCCATTTGCTGGTAATTTATCCTCACATGTTGCTGGAATACTGCTATTGTCATTTGGCATTCCATCATCTGCATTTTCCAATGGAGGTATAACATCGGCCGTGGCATCATCAGACAATGTTGCCATATCATCTAATGTCCCTGTGTACGGAGTTATAGGTTCGTTGCTTTGTTCCTGATATATTTTGTGGGAGGAATTAAAACTTTAGAATGTATTGTTCGTTAAAATTCAATGGTGTTTGTTGACACTAAATAAATCATTAAACAGTACCGCATTTTTTTCAGGAGAATGTGCATCCGTTTCATCGTCCGAGCACATAGAGTCATAGTCCAAACTCTGCACATCATCATCGTCGTCCTATTTTAAACAATGTAAAACGTTTAGTATATACGTAATTGTAAGCATACCTCATTGTTACGTATATTAAAGTAACAAATGGACCAAACCTCATCTTCTAGGAAGCCACGCTTGAAATAGTTGATTGTCTCAACATCTTCGGTAACCTTTTCAGCTCGATATATGTGACTGTTATTCTTGTTGTTAAAGTCAGAAAATAAAATCTTGAAAAGATACATCCTCCCAACAATCTGATTAAGATCTTCCGGAAAGTACTCGTCTGTGTTTATTCCTTCCCTTTCCATGATCTCCCATGTGGTCACATTTGTCATCTCATGTACGTTCTTGTCAAAGATTACCACTTGCGCGGTTCCAATATCATCAAATATGCGCACAATGATTTTGAACCTACGAATATAAAATATACATCGTAAAGTATAAAACATGTAAACAATTACATTATTTATTATACAGTTATATATGGTTTCAAATACTTATATCCATGTAGATACGCTGTTGCACATACTTAGAAACAACTGCATATGTCTCCCCGTGGTTCTTGCAATACCACAGCTGTTTCGGATTCTTCGAGCGTGATTTGACTTTCGAAACAATGGGTATCACTCTGGTACTACATGTCTTACAGCCTGTATAGACCCATCCATTTTCATATTGTATACTATGCACTCTTGCATAAACGACGCAATGTGATTCCTGTATTTAAAAAAAAATCGTTTGTCGGCAATACTAATGTGATTTAATCAAGTAAAAAACAATATTTATATTATATTTGAATCAACTAATTGTATCTTACAGGTTCAATTGTCCTAATCGATCCAACTCTTCTCTTCACGCAGCCGTGCATGAACTTTGCAGGCATGACAACAGGCTTCTCAATTGAATACTCTTCAATTTTAAACTCCCCTGCACTATATCCGTCTTGCTCTTCGTACCTGTAATGTGTATAAATAAGTTTTCAAATAAACGCAACATATAGTTAATTCAAAAGCAAAACATATATAGCACAACATCAAAGTAATCACCTCTCCCGGAAAGCTAACAACTGTGGCACATCTCTATTTATGAATATTCTTGTGCCAAACAAAGCATTATGTATGGACGGTTTGTCTGTGTTGGGTAAAAGAGAAATGTAAATTTTAAAATTAATACTGCGAACAAAAAAAAAAATAAACATCATGTCCAAAAATTCACTATGCATTTGTAAAACTTACTATTCCAATACTTCACTTTTGCTAACATTAACAGTATGTCTATATGCCCAAGTTCATCACGCTTGTTTTCATAGTCATTCTACAACAATGCCCAATTGTTCCAAAAAGTACAGTCGATTCTTAAAGATCTGCAGAGCATAGTGTATAATCAATCCATGATGATAATTGAACATTATTCTACACACATTATTTCAAAAAAATGTAAATGCGCACAATATACTTACTCGGCATCCTCAACAACTATTGTCCTTCGTATCATAGGAGTACCAGCACCGTTGATAGTAACTATTTTTCCAATAGCTACAACTGTACCAACAATATCTGAAAAAACATCTTATAAAGTAATGCAAGAAATCGTTTCAATAATGTCAAATTATGCAAACATTTTTTGAAAAAACACATACCAACACAGTCGCGTTCGTGGTACTGATTATCTGTATCCAGAATACTTGATAATGGCTCATTAATGAAGCCAACAAAATTGTCATCAATTTGATCTATCCGCGTGACCTCGGTCCCTTTATAAAAACATATTTTCCATTGATTTGGTAACAAAGGAAATCTGCCACCGTTTTCTGCTACTCCAAAATTAGATATTATGTAACATTGTCCCTCTTGTAAAAGAGGTTCAAATTTGTACATGAATTCCTTCTTGATATAAATCTGAACACGGTTTGACTGTATATACAATTCAAATATTAATATTATATGTAATGAAAATACATACAAACATAAATAGTTGGCAACCTAATCCATGTTACCTCCTCGTCCTGTAGAACACAGTCTAGACTGTAAGGATCATGCTCCTCACCAAGTTTGTGTGAATGCCACACGGAAATGCACCTACCTCTAATAGCCATGTTTAAATTCATTGGATTGATGTCTTTAATGAGAGTAATTTTTCGTTCTCTATTGGTTTTCATTGGCTGAGAATTTCCACCTATAATCACACAAATATACTACGACCATGTAATGTACATAAACCAATTATATTAAAGTAAGCACTACTAATAATCTGGGTACAAAACCTGTCGGAAGTTTTCCATGTGACGATGTGTGCATCACATTTTTTTGCTTTTTTTTGAAGGTACGGCCGAAGAGGTTGATTGATACCTCAAATCACGTTGTTTATTTTTAACATATGACAATCTATTAGTCTCAGCACTTGAGTTTGCTGCCCCTGCAAAGAAGTGTAAAACAGATTATTGTATACATATATGTATGCATTCTTGGGGGTTTCAAATTAATACCTAAAGGAGACTCAAAGGTGTGATGGGTCTCAAATGTCTCGGTCTGAGTCTTGCTTCTTCTTTTCAATGATTGTCCAGGGCATGTTGTTTAATTGATATAGATTTAATGTAATGTATCATAAGCAAGCATAGTTTTTCAATATAGTACACTCAAAATTTATCACACGGTAACAAATATTTTAAAAGCATCACTGAATAGCCCAAAAAAACATCAAACAAAACCTACAACTAACAAAATTACCAAGCCCTGTTATTCGTAGCCGAATAACCAACTATATATCTAACTCACTACCAACTCAAACTCGACTTATAATCAAATCACCACCACTGCAAAAACCTCGAATAAAGCCCAACTATAATCAAAGTACACAATCATAGATCTTCTTTGCAACCAAAGTATTAGATATACAGTAACAGATAGTTTAGACACACAAAAGCAAAATTCATTATACAGTAACAAATAGTTTACACACATACCACTCTCACGAAGTAACTGCCGCTCAGAAGATGATGAGGTGTTACTAAATTTTCTCTTTGGAGGCGGGTTAGATGCTGAAACAACTAAAAATATATAAATACCAGTGTTGCAAAAATCGGCCGATTAATCGGCGATTCCAAGGTAATCGGCCCTGGAACTTGGAGAGAATTCCAAGGTAATCGGCTGATTAATCGACCGAGTCAAGAAAATTGGCCGATTAATCAGTAAAAAATCGCTAATCGGCCCCGGACCGCCTCAGTACCGATTCATGATTTTTGCAACATTGATAAATACAATATATTTTTGATAGAAACAAATTTTGACTTACTATAATACCTGTAGATTGTGAAACAACATCGGGTGTATCACTCTCAAACAAAGTATTATCCAACTCTGAAGATGAAGACTGTTGAACTAAATGTGCTGATTTGCCCGTTCCTTTGCTCCCAACAATTGTCACCGTCTGTGAACGCTTACCTGCCGACAATACATGAGCATAAACGTACAATCAATTCAATCAAAATTTTGTTGAATATACTACCCTGGATTGTGAAATAACATTAGAAACAGCTGCCCTGGATAGGCTGCTAGGTGTGTCACTCTGGAACACGGAATTTTCCAACATAGAACATGAAGATTATGTAACCAAAGTTGCCGATTTGCCTGTTTCTTTGCTTTCAACCATTGTCAGCCTCTGTGGATGTTTGCCTGTAACAAAAACACGAACATATAGTGTAATGTTGTCAAGACAATGAACACGTGTTAATACACAACATATGTAAACACATACACCAATTTAATACAGACCAAGTAGTTATAAATTAGACCACACTTTTGAAAAAATGTATATAGTGCATACAATAAACAGAATGCATATTTGTTAATAGACAATTAATGTAAACTTATACAATAGCAAAGTACCTTGTGAAGTGCTCTTAGAGTTTCCAATATGCATATCAGTATCGTTGATTGTTGCATCTTCTATAACCAACCAAAAACCAAATACGCAGACAAACATTAGATTTCTAGTACATTCAACACTTTTAAGCAGATAATAAAAGTATAAACAAATTGCTACTGCTACAACTAATCTGAAAACAATTGTGTAAATAACACAAGTATATCAAAAAACTACTGTTACAACAATTTAAATGACAATCATGCAGAAGAATATTAGTGTGCATATCAGTATCCTTGATTGTTGCATCTTCTATAACCAACCAACAACCAAATACATAGACACATATTAGATTTCTTGCTACTGCTACAACTAATTTGAAAACAATTGTGTAAATAACAGAAGCATTACAAATAAACTACTGTTACAACAATGTAAATAACAATCATGCAAAATAATATTAGATTAAATGTGCACATAAAATTAATAAGAACATAAAATTGCTGTTGCTACGACCAATTAAAATCCAATTATGTAAAAACAATCAGATACACAAACAATACATTAAAGCTACATACAACATTAATATATAACCAATTAAGAAACAGTCATGTAGACAACATTAGATTAATTATACATGCAACATTAGTAAGAAATAACAGCAGAACAAACAAATGGCTCATTAACAACATACGTTCTGAAGGGGCATGTGTGTTTTTATTCCTGGATACTTTTGCAAGTCGTTTAGAGTGTCTTTGAGGCTGCATATTGGAATCCAGTTTCGTAGATACGGGTTTTTGATTTTTGGTGGAAGATCAGGTGCACATTACGAATTATATATATAGTCCCAAACCAAGGCAATGACATTTAAAAGCTTTTGATATATACACAACTTAATTATAGGCATAAAAGATGTAGTATATCTTCTACAAAATAAATCTTATATGTTTTAAATATACACTAAAAAAAAAAAAAACGTATATCTTCTACAAATTAACAATATTTTCGGGTATATATATGTATAAGAAAGCATATACTAATCTATTCCATAATTATAGCTTAGCAACATCATTTTTTTAAGCATGACATAAATATTTTCTTATGTAGATCACAAAAAAATGCTTGGTCCATTGGTTGAAGTATTCGTATGTGGATCAAATAGCCAGGGTTCAATTCTTGCAAAGGCCAACTTTAATTAAATTTTTAAATGCGAAATTTCTAGCAAAATCAATGATGCTTATGCGGCAAATCCGAATTTTCTACTAAAATCAATAATGCTTATGTGGCAAATCCGAAATTTAAAAAATAAATAAATAATGCTTATGTGGCAAGAAAATCGAAAATTTTAAACAAATTGTGCTTAGGTGAAATTATGACATGGCATTACTTGGCAATCTAACAATTAATGACGTCATGCGCATATTGTTATATATATATATATATATATATATATATATATATATATATATATATATATATATACATATATATATATATATACATATATATATATATATATACATATATATATATATATATATATATATAATAATTAAGTATTTAATTAATTAAAGCTCATAATTAATTAAATAAGTATTGAATAATTAATATGATAATGGTGTTAGTGGGGTATTATTATATTATAAATATTATAATTATTTATAATATAATGACAATTATAAGGAAATTTATAAGTATTTAATTTTTGAGAAATTACATAAGTGCAATTGTATAAATGTCAAAAATATATTCATAAGCCTTATAAGGTCTAAAAATATTAATTTAAAAGAATTAATATTTTTAATAATAAAAATAATCCGTTTCATCTTTTAGTCGGTTTTCATCCGAAAATACTCTAAGTGTCAAAAATTTAGAAAAATCGGGCATGACCCATTCGTTTATTCAAGCTTTTCCATTTTTCCCAAGTGTTGTAATTTCCTCAAATAATCCTTTTTTGTTAACTATATTTGCAAAAATAGTCCAAACTGTATATTTATCGTTATAACTATACTTATCGTTACGATTACTTCATAATTATTGTTTTCGATACAAAAGTCAACGTTTAGTCAAAATACTTTCAAAATTCAACAAAAGTCAACCTTCATCAAATTTGGGCCAGAAATCCTCTTAGTTGTCTTATTGGGCTTAAAATGTCAAAACGAGCCCAAAATGATTTTAATTGATATATAACGTTCTATTTCACAAAAATAATTATAGCGTGTCAAAAAATGTTCCAAAACTCATTTTTGTCTCCCGAAATGTTTATTGGGCCGAATAGGCCATATTGGGTCCATTAGTCCATTTTTAGCCGAAAACTAATTAACCCTTTTTATTTACGTTATATTTTACGTTAAATATCAAATAAGCTAATAAGCACTTTAAATAAGCAATTTGGTTCAAAAGCCCAAGTAGGCCGAATGTGTGATGGGCTCGGCCAATCTATGTCGAGTTCAATTTTAGTCCAAAACAAACAAGTTAAAACCAATAAGCTAGTGCTTATTTCAATAAGCTAACTAAAATAAGCTAATAAGCATAAATTTCACCATTTCACCACTAGAGCCAAAACTTTATGTTTTTCAAAACCCCAATAATTATTTATTTTTAAACATAGCCGATTCATATATATACACATAAAAGTGTATATTTTGTCTTAAACACGCGTAATTAGCACTAATCACTTTTGTATCATCAAACTAGTACCACAAGCAACAAGATTTACCACACAAGCAAGAAATATCATAATTTGTACAAGAACTCACAAAAAAGTCGAGCATACATAAACTAGACATCAAACCCTAGCTTTTTCATTTTAGTAAACCATACACATTTAGCACTTGGTAACACTTTTAAATATCAAAAGAACATGATATGAACAAGATTTGAACAAGTTTTGAAAATCCTTACAATGCTTGAAAGAAGTCGAGGGGTAGAAGGGCTCAAGAACACACCAAATTGCACCAAATTTACCCAAGACACGTTCCGATTAACCCAAAACACTTGAAAGTACACCCCAATTAGTTCAAACTTCAACAAATTTTTATAGATCTTGAATTCTTGTTCTTGGCCGTGTGTTTTGATGGTTAGAGAGGAAAATTTTGATCTTGGTAAGTTGATGAGGTAGAAATGAGAGTAGAATTGATATAACCACACTTAGGGTAATAAGGACAAAGTTTGCATGGTCATCAACCATTATCTATGTTAATTAGTAAAATAATCACTTGTCTTGGTGTGGGAATGGGCGGCAAATGAGAAAAAGGGGGAGGGGGAAACATATTTTTGGTTCCTCGTTGGTGTATCGTGTGTCGGTTTGAGCTTAAATGTTACCGTAATGTCCCGGTTTGACGTTTTTGGACACGTATACGCAAAATAAAGTTTTTATTGACGTTTCCGTCAGAATAATAATAAAATATTATTATTTTCCCAAAAATACATTTATTTGACTGCTACCATATATACTGTGCTGTCGATACGCGTGTGGGGTTGCTTTTCAGTAAATACGAGAAATCTCTCAGTAAATTACGAAACTTGTCAGTAACTATCAGAAATAGGATAATTTAAGCTTACTGACAAAAATAAACTTTTTCAGCAGTGACTGTAAGCTACAGTATGCGGGACAGCTCCCAAAAATGCTCAGAAACATGCAATCGCGCATAGAAATGCTAGTCTTAAAAATAATAAATAGACATTTATTATTAATTTAAAATGTGAAAATTACCATTTGTCGTAGTCTCCCCCGCTAATAGGGAAATCTGTCCCGGATTTCAATTTGCGTTACTCGATGAGTTCGAAAAGAGATGAGGATATTTTTGCTTGATTTCATCCTCTCGCTCCCAAGTGTACTCGGGACCTCTGCGAGAGTTCCAACGGACCTTCACAATTGGGATACGACTCTGCTTTAGTCGTTTAACTTCCCGGTCCATTATTTCAATCGGTTCCTCGATGAAATTCAGTTTATCGTCAAGCTGAATCTCATCCAAGGGAATGGCAGCGTTATCGTCAGATAAGCACTTTTTCAAGTTGCTGACATGAAAAATGTCATGCACAACGCTGAGCTCCGACGGCAGTTCGAGTCGGTAGGCTACCGGCCCGATTCTGGCAAGAATCTCGAAAGGTCCAATATAACAAGGGTTCAACTTCCCACGCTTACCAAATCTTATCACGACTTTCTACGTTGAGAACTTTAACATCACTTTGTCACCCACTTGGAACTCAAGGGGTTTTCGCCTCTTGTCGGCATAGCTATTTTGACGGTCACGAGCCGCTTGCATTCGGCTCTTGATCTGCACAATCTTTTCAGTAGTCTCGTGGACTCGGTCTGGTCCGGTAAGTTGACTTTCTCCGACTTCAGCCCAACATATTGGCGATCTGAACTTACGACCATAAAGTGCTTCATACGGTGCAGCCTTGATGCTGGTGTGATAGCTGTTGTTGTAGTAAAACTCGGCTAAAGGAAAATGCCTATCCCAGCCGTTCCCGAAGTCAATCATACAAGCTCTCAGCATGTCCAATGTCTGAATGGTCCTTTCACACTGACCATCAGTCTGAGGATGATAAGCTGTACTCATGTCGAGGTCGGTTCCCAACGCGTCCTGGAGCGACTTCCAGAAGTTAGACGTGAACCGACTGTCTCGATCAGAGATGATAGAAACAGGCACACCATGCCTTGCGACAATTTCCTTCACATACAGTCGCGTAAGTTTGTCCATGCTATCATTCTCCTTTATAGGAAGGAAATGAGCAGATTTAGTGAGACGGTCAATGATCACCCAGATCGTGTCATAACTGCTCGACGTCTTAGACAGCTTGGTGATAAAATCCATAGTGATGCGCTCCCATTTCCATTCTGGAATTTCGGGTTGAACAAGTAGACCGGATGGTCTCTAGTGTTCAGCCTTGACTTTCGAACACGTTAAACATTTACTGACGTACTCAGCTATATCGGCCTTCATATTTGGCCACCAGTATAGCTTCTTCAAGTCCAAGTACATCTTGTCCGATCCTGGATGGATGGAGTATTTGGATTTGTGGGATTCGTGCATGATCAAATCACGAATTCCTCCGTATAGCGGGATCCAACTCCTGTCCCCATAACACAAAACTCCATCGGATCTCTTTACGAAGCCGTTCTCACTCTCTGGCATTCCGTAAATCTTCTCACGCGGTCGGTTCTCTTCTTTGAGTGCCTCGACCTGAGCCTCAAGAATTTTCGATGGAAGCGGCTAACTGATCGTCATTCCTAATGATCTGACTCTAAGAGGTTTGATCCGCTCTTTTCTGCTGAGGGCATCGGCAACCACATTTGCCTTGCCTGGGTGGTAACGAATCTCATAATCGTAGTCGCTAAGCAATTTCAACCATCGGCGTTGTCTCATGTTCAGCTCCTTCTGGTTCAAGATGTGTTGTAGGCTTTTGTGGTCGATATACACCACACACTTAGTGCCATAGAGATAGTGCCTCCAAATTCTAAGTACAAACACAACTGATCCTAACTCTAGGTCATGGGTTGTGTAGTTCTTTGCATGGGTTTTCAGTTGTCGAGAAGCATATGCTATCAACTTCTCTCTCTGCATTAACACGGCTCCTAAACCTTTGTGTGAAGTGTCACAATAAACAACAAAGTCTTCACTACCCTCAGGTAAGGCCAAAATAGGTGCACTACACAACTTTTCCTTAAGGAGTTGAAAAGCTTCTTCCTCCTTATCTCCCAGTCATATTTCACATTTTTCTGTGTCAGTTTAGTCAAAGGCTTCGCTATCTTAGAGAAACCTTCAATGAACCTTCGGTAATAACCGGTAAGTCCTAAGAATTGGCGTATTTCGGTGGGTGTTGTAGGTGTCGCCCAATCCTTTATTGACTCGATCTTTGGAGGATCCACGTGAATGCCTTGACTATCGATCACGTAGCCCAGAAACTGCACAGTTGATATCCAGAATTCACACTTCGAAAACATGGCATACAACTCCTCCTTCTTCAATAACTCTAAGATTAGCTTGAGGTGTTCCTCATGCTCTTTCTCATTCTTAGAATATATGAGGATGTCGTCAATGAATACGATTACGAATTTATCCAAGTACGGCTTACACACCCGATTCATGAGGTCCATGAATACGGATGGAGGATTAGTCAAGCTGAATGGCATAACTTGGAATTTGTAGTGACCATATCGGGTTCTGAATGCAGTCTTCGGGATATCCTCTTCCCAGACTCGGATTTGATGATAACCTGATCTCAGGTCAATCTTGGAATATGCTGATGAACCTTGTGGTTGATCGAATAGGTTGTCGATTCTCGGAAGTGGGTATCAATTCTTGATGGTTAGCTTATTCAGCTCTCGATAGTCGATATACATCCTGAAGGATCCGTCCTTCTTCTTAACAAACAGAACCGGAGCTTCCCAAGGTGAAGAACTCGGTCTAAAAAATCCTTTTTCCGAAAGTTCAGCCAACTGGTTTGACAGTCCTTGCAATTCCGTCGGTGCTAATCGATAGGGTGCTGGATTCACTTCTAAGATTTGGTTTGGTGAACAATGGTATTTCTATAAAACCTCATGTCCTAGCCAAGCTAGTATCCCCAAGATAATTTTGCAAAGATAAACAACTGTTCCAAAGATAATGTCTCAGGTTGCACCGTATGGTCTTAAGACTTCCTTTGGGTTACGAGTCAACTTTTGGTAAGTCTCTAGACCCTTAAATGTCTGGTCGTTCACTCATTTCTTAATTCTGTCTAGGGGTCCTTCTTGTATTGTTAGGATCTTATTACCATAAGGTATGCGGACAAGTTTCCCATCGTGGGTGATTACAGCGTGGTATTTCGACATCCAGTCTATATTGGGGATGACGTCAGAGTCTCTAGGTTTTGTGGGCATAGGGTCACTGCTGGTTGAGGAGTTTTGCAGGTCTAGAGTACGACCTTGAAGGATGGTGTTGATTGCTACTAGTAGTCTGTTGGTTGGCTTAGTAAGATTCGTCCGCTAGATGATGCAGTGTCTCAGAATCGGAAAGGGTAGTGTACCGTGAGATGTTAATTTGTGGGGTCATCTTATGTTGGCTAGTGTTGTAAGTTACCCTTTCGGCTTTGGACGTGGTATGAAGTAAGGCTAGTTCTAGGTGATATCTTGGCGTCAAAGCCTATTTGTTTACGGTGTTTCCTAGTACGGATGCCCATGACTTGCACTACTTTTTTGTGCTCACACACGCGAGTTTCTGATTTCTCAAAAAAGGAAATAAAATATTCGACTTTGATAAAAATTTAAGGCAACCATTCCGTCCTACCCGAATTATACATAGGTGATCAGGCTTTGTATAATTGGGGTCCAACGATGCAATGCTGAGTTTAGTTACAAGAAAACATATCGGTTTTTCTGCTCGCGAGCTTGCAGCATAAACTACCTTTCAAAAAGTATATAATTCGCCGGGCGGTAACAGAATAGTTTGTAAAATGGTTTGCAAACAATTTATAGAGTAATAGGAAAACAATTCATTATTGGCAAAATAGTGTCCAAGTTATAGTTTAGCTTATAAATTGTTAGTAAAACAGTTCGTAAGGCAATATGAGGAAAGTTCCTTGTTTCAAAGAAAGTAGTGAGGTCAAAACTTTGATTCTGTAATCTGGTAGTAAAACGATTTGTAGTATGACTACGAGATAGTCTGTGAAATACTTGCAAAAGTTCGAGTGTTGGTAGCAATTCCATTTATTATTTCATGAAAAGATAATAAGGTAGACAACTTGTTTATAATACGAGTTCAAATAGTTGAAAAATGATGACAAAGTGGTTTGTTAAATGATAGTAAAAATTAAGTAGTGCTACGTGCGGCAATTGGTAAATCTGGTTGGCATAGGACCGTTGATAGTCGGAGTCAAATAAGCTTACATCTCATAATAAAAGTTCACCAAATCCATACATACGACGCGGTTCACAGAAAGATACTAATGAAGTCTTACAGAAACGAACTTAAAAGAGTCTAAACTTAGGTCCTATTGCATAGGGTAGTCATTCTTATGTCATCACATTTGAGTCCTGGTTTTCTCCCGCTCCAAGTTTTTCTTGATTGCTCACTTCTTCTTGGTCCTTTGGTTCCTGACACTTGTTCTTGTAGTGCCCCTTCTTTCCGCACCCAAAATAGATTACCTCAGATCTCCGATTTTTCCCTGATGTTGTCTATGCTACTGTAACGGTTTTAGACCTACAACCTCTAGCCAGGTGTCCAACCTTCTGGCATTTTTGGCACTTCACGGTGCAAGGCCCATTGTGGTGTAATTTGCAACGACTACACGTTGGTAACTTTCTAGCATAAGCCTTCCTGTTACTAGGTCCGGCAGTGAAAGTTTTGGCCAACTTTGGCTTTCTGAGGGGTTGTGGAACCCCTTTGTCTCCTAGGTTGTTATCCCGTTTCCTCTTTTTGTTAATGTTCTCAGCTTCTTGAAGTGCCCCTCGGTTCATTAAGTCGCAAGCCGTGCGAATTCCTAACTCGTAGGCAGCAATAGTCTCTGCTACTCGTTGGGCTACGAGTTGTTCCATGGCTGCGGAATTTAGGTCTTGCCTCTCAGGTGACATGGTCCTTCACAGTGAGAAAAGAAGCGTGAGACATAGCAAGGATGTGTCCTAAGAGTAGATGGTTCAAGGAGATATGTTATAAGGCGGTAGGTTATGGTCGTGCTCACATAAGCTGGTGGGTTCCTTTACGATAGTAATATAAGTGTTTCGAAAGAATAAGACGGTCGTCCAAACTTGGAGTCGAATAGAAAATGAATTCATGTGGTATGTAGCGAGTATTCAACTCAAAGTGAAATAATGACGTTACGTAGGAACATGGTCTGTGACAAATATGGTGCGGCATGTGTAAGTATATAGAAAATACTTATATCATATATGTTAAGTAAAATACTCAAACATCATAGTATAACACTTAATCATATAAGGCAAATAGCGATCAAATCATGGCAAACGAGGCAGGCAAGCATCTGCCGGTCATAAGGAAACGTTTTTCATAAAATGGTTATAGTTTAGGGTTTTTATAAACCTAGTTCTCTATAACCTAGGCTCTGAATACCAATCTATAACACCCCCAAAATCAAGATTTGCGGAAGCACACATATTTGGGTGCTACTAAATCGATAATCACAACACAAAGATATAGAGAACGGATTAAAGATCCGTTTTAAAACAATTTACATTTTCAAAGTTATATTGTCATACAACACGTTCAGTTCAAATAAAATGAAGCCCATTTAACAAAGCGGTCCCAAATTCAGAGTTTAACGCATAAGCAAAAACATTTCCAACAAATTTATGACCATTGCCATGCCTTGCCTTCAGTAAACACATTCTCAAATACCTGAGAAAAACATGCTAAAAGTCAGCTAACGCTGGTGAGTTCATAGGTTTAAAGTAAATAAGCACATATGGACCATAGCAAAATAATTCAGCAAACACACTATCCCGCTATGCAAACACTAAGCTCATCCAACCGAAACTAGACAAACAATATGCCAAGCTGGCATAGCAAATAAAGGGTGCCCGCGAGTGTTAATCCCCAGTCACTCGGCAAATTCCGATATGGTATACGTTCGCGTTGACTATGCCGAGCCAACCGAACTGGGGAGTCACCCCAATAGATCTATTTATATCACACACGTTTTCCAGCAGGAATTGACAGTTGATGATGGTGGGCGCAATGGGATTCAGCTAACTTAGGTTTTCGCATACAAGTGTGTATAAAAACAAAGTTCATTTTGGTCCATGAAAATAGTTTTGCATGTTTCTCACCCCAAGGTTTATAAAAGCAATACGTATAAAAAAATGGGGTTATAAACTCACCTTAAAAATAATAGCAATCTTCTAATCAATAACAACTCAGTGCAACCGCTCCGACACGCGACCTAGATCAGTGTGGTAAGTCTTAGCGAAATATTCGTGTTTTAAATTTCTTAATTCAATTGAAAAGTTTACGTGTGACCAGTGCTCGTGTATTTCTTGCTTGCTGTGTTGTAATGTACATTTCAAAATAGTTTATTGTATAAGACTCTTTGGTGATGGCTCGTTGTGAAAGTGTACGGTGAATATACGTGCGACGGAACTTCCGTGCTTAGTGTTTGTCGTCGCAAACTGCGTAAGTAATATATATATTATCGTAAATATATATTCAATAATTAAGTATTTAATTAATTAAGGCTCATAATTAATTAAATAAGTATTGAATAATTAATATGATAATGGTGTTAGTGGGGTATTATTATATTATAAATATTATAATTATTTATAATATAATGACAATTATAAGGAAATTTATAAGTATTTAATTTTTGAGAAATTAAATAAGTGCAAGTGTATAAATGTAAAAAATATATTCATAAGCCTTATAAGGTCTAAAAATATTAATTTAAAAGAATTAATATTTTTAATAATAAAAATAATCCGTTTCGTCTTTTAGTCAGTTTTCATCCGAAAATACTCTAAGTATCAAAAATTTAGAAAAATCGGGCATGACCCATTCGTTTATTCAAGCTTTTCCATTTTTCCCAAGTTTTGTAATTTCCTCAAATAATCCCTTTTTGTTAACTATATTTGCAAAAGTAGTCCAAACTGTATATTTATCGTTATTACTATACTTATCGTTACGATTACTTCATAATTATAGTTTTCGATACAAAAGTCAATGTTTAGTCAAAATACTTTCAAAAGTCAACAAAAGTCAACCTTCATCAAATTTGAGCCGAAAATCCTCTTAGTTGTCTTATTGGGCTTAAAATGTCAAAACGAGCCCAAAATGATTTTAATCGATATATAACGTTCTATTTCACAAAAATAATAATAGCGTGTCAAAAAATGTTTCAAAACTCATTTTTGTCTCCCGAAATGTTTATTGGCCCGAATAGTCCATATTGGGTCCATTAGTCCATTTTTAGCCGAAAACTAATTAACCTTTTTTATTTACGTTATATTTTACGTTAAATATCAAATAAGCTAATAAGCACTTTAAATAAGCAGTTTGGTTCAAAAAGCCCAAGTAGGCCGAATGTGTGATGGGCTCGGCCAATCTATGTCGAGTTCAATTTTAGTCCAAAACAAACAAGTTAAAACCAATAAGCTAGTGCTTATTTCAATAAGCTAACTAAAATAAGCTAATAAGCATAAATTTCACCATTTCACCACTAGAGCCAAAACTTTATGTTTTTCAAAACCCCAATAATTATTTATTTTTAATCATAGCCGATTCATATATATACACATAAAAGTGTATATTTCATCTTAAACACGTGTAATTAGCACTAATCACTTTTGTATCATCAAACTATTACCACAAACAACAAGATTTAGCACACAAGCAAAAAATATCATAATTTAATTTGTACAAGAACTCACAAAAAAGTCGAGCATACATAAACTAGACATCAAACCCTAGCTTTTTCATTTTAGTAAATCATACACATTTAGCACTTGGTAACACTTTTAAATATCAAAAGAACATGATATGAACAAGATTTGAACAAGTTTTGAAAATCCTTACAATGCTTGAAAGAAGTCGAGGGGTAGAAGGGCTCAAGAACACACCAAATTGCACCAAATTTACCCAAGACACGTTCCGATAAACCCAAAACACTTGAAAGTACACCCCGATTAGTTCAAACTTCAACAAATTTTTGTAGATCTTGAATACTTGTTCTTGGCCAAGTGTTTTGATGGTTAGAGAGGAAAATTTTGATCTTGGTAAGTTGATGAGGTAGAAATGAGAGTAGAATTGATATAACCACACTTAGGGTAATAATGACAAAGTTTGCATGGTCATCAACCATTATCTATGTTAATTAGTAAAATAATCACTTGTCTTGGTGTGGGAATGGGCGGCAAACGAGAAAAAGGGGGAGGGGAAAACATATTTTTTGTTCCTCGTTGGTGTATCGTGTGTCGGTTTGAGCTTAAATGTTACCGTAATGTCCTGGTTTGACATTTTTGGACACGTATACGCAAAATAAAGTTTTTATTGACGTTTTCGTCAGAATAATAATAAAATATTATAATTTGCCCAAAAATGCCACTATTTGGCTGCTACCATATATACTGTGCTGTTGGTATGCGTGTGGGGTTGCTTTTCAGTAAATACGAGAAAGCTCTCAGTAAATTACGAAACTTGTCAGTAACTATCAGAAATAGGATAATTTAAGCTTACTGACAAAAATAAACTTTTTCAGCAGTGACTGTAAGCTACAGTATGCGAGACATCTCCCAAAATTGCTCAGAAACATGCAATCGTGCATAGAAATGCTAGTCTTAAAAATAATAAATAGACATTTATTTTTAATTTAAAATTTGAAAATTACCATTTGTCACAGTTAGTGTCATTGTTCATCTTGTTTTTTTATCATCAAATTTTGTTCATCAGTTATTGTTCAGTATTAGGTTGTTTTGTTCATCATTTATTGTTTTGTTCAACAGTTATTGTTTTGTTCATCATATAGTCATTTATTGATCATCATATTTTTCTTAGTAAGTTATTTTCGACTGTCATGTTACTTTATTCATCAGTCATTGTTTTGTTCATCACAGTTATTGATTATGGTATTTTCGCGATGCGACATATGGAAACGTATCAAGGAAGCATGGCGAAATATGATGTTGGATTTGCACCAGAAGGAAAAGAGAAAAAGGAGCAAATAAGGCACTTGAGAATGAAATATCTGACAAAGATTCTGCTATCCGACACCAATGAAAACAAACAAAAAGTGGAAAAAGAAGTTCATGAATATCTGAACATGGATATGAAGACACAGAAAAAATTCCAACGAGAATCAGAGAAAGCTAAAATTACCCGTATCAGCGACCACTTCGATATTGCTCCTAAGCATACTGTTCGAAAGTGAAAACAATGTTAAAATGGTTATGTAAAAACAATATTTTGAATATTTTGTTGGTTCTGGTAGGTAGGTTGGAAAATTAGTTTGGTAAAAACAATGTCTGGAATATTTGGTTTTTTTTTTGGTTAAGTATGTTGGAATATTTGGTTGGTTGGTTTGGTTATGCAGCTTCAGTTTTTCTAAAACAATATTATGTAAGTGAAGAATTTTTAGTTTAAATATTATTGTACTTGCTCTACCCTATTGTCATGAACTAATGATTAATGTACATCTGTTTTTTTATATATATTTTTATGAAACGCTTTATAAATAAACTGATAAATATCTCTCAGATAAATTAAGGAAAACAAAAAACAATTTGAGTTCAGTTTATCAGAAAAGTTAAGAGTTATTCATCAGTAAGACATCTAATGAACATTTTTAATAAACTGATGAACATTTCAAGAGATATTCATGAAGAAAAAAAATTATGAACATAATTAAGAAACTAACAAACAATAACATTTAAAAAAAATGATGAACAAGTTACAAATAAAAATGCCAACATTTTTGTTATTAACATTTCTTAACAAAAAAAACTGATGAACAAACAAATAAAATGGATCATTAAAAGAAATTATAAAGTCAACAACATATACTAATATCTTTTTGGGTCCGTCAGTACCCAAGGATCCTGAAAACTGGATTTGAATACAAATTAAGCCAAGTGTTAATCAACCGAAAACAATCTTAGGTCACTGAGTGAACAGTCACTTAGTGAGTTACCCTCAAGATGCTCAGGACGAATCTAAGAAGAAAGATTCACCACTCAGTGAGGCGGAACTCTCTGAGTGTCTCTTAAGCCAAAGAAGAAGGTAATGGGTTCAGTGAGTATTGGACAAGAACTCACTGAACCCTAGTCTCCTCAACAACAATAAGTGATTGAAGACTGAAGACTGAAGGCGTAGGCTGAAGAACATGAAGTCTTAAATAAAGGCGGGATTAGGCGGGAAGAGTTTGAAGAGATAAGGAGAAGTCTTATCGCGCCAGAAATGAACCTTCCCTAAAACGGAAAAAGTCAAGAAGTGTCAGAACTGACACTCGGAAATACTTTTGGTCTATTCCTATTGGTTCTTGGAAATGACAAATACTATTGGTTCTTGGAAATGACAAATACTGTTGTAGTTGTCAGACATGCATGCTTATTCTTTTTGTATTTTAATCATCAGTGCTGTTTTGTACTTGTGTATAAATAGGAAGAGATTGAGAAAAGTGGGTTAAGTTTTGTGCATTAAAAGCTTAGACTTTCACAAAACCACTTTTCTCCTTCAAAGAGCAACTGCACCCCTGAGATAGCTCAGTGGGTCTTTATTGTTGTTACTCAAGTATAACTTGAGTTTAGAAAGGAGAACACACCATACTTTGTCTATTCGATCCCAAGTGTTTGTTCCGCAAAACACTTGGGTAATAGATTCTTTGATTGATTTCTAATAAGAATTTAAACGTTGAAAAACTGGTGTTTTTATATTTACGTTTTACTCATCAGTTATAATTAATCATTATATTAATCTCAGTCATAAACACAATTAGATTAACTTTGTAGTTACTTCTAAGTGTGTAAAGGGAACAACAAGTGGTATCAGAGCCTCTGGTTTATAAAATCTTTTCTAAAACCAAGAGTGCTCAAGGTTTTTAAAACCAAGATCCTACTATGGCTGATGTTAATGTGCCCCAGCTCGTCGATAAAAAGGCTGACAGCTATTCAGCTGTTGCTCCCAGACTCGAAGCTGGAAAATTTAGCAAGTGGAAAACGCGAATGCTTTGCTACTTGACTAGTATGGAACCATACTACATCACTTGTATCAGGGATGGTCCTTTTGTCCCTAAGACTGCTGAGGGGCTAAACATGCCTGAAGCTCAATGGACCATTGATGAGAGAAGGGTGGTCAATCAAGACCAACGCCTGAAAAGCATAATTATATCTTGTCTTCCTGACGATATAATGGAATTAGTCATTAACTGTTCAACAGCCAAGTAAACTTGGGTTGACTTGATTAACAGCTTTGAAGGTCCCTCAGATACCAAGGAAAACAGGATCATGGACCTGAAACTTGAGTACAACACTTTCAGGGCTAAGGACTCTGAAAGTCTCTCTCAGACATATACTAGATACAAGACCCTGATAAATGAACTGTCAAATGATGGTGTAGTTTTGTCTAAGCATGAGATCAATGTTGGCTTTGTCAACAGTCTCCCTAAGAAGTGGCTAAACTTCTCACAAGGCCTCAGGAATGCTAACTACATTCAGACCCTTGAGCTTCCTGAGATCTATGAGAAGTTTGTCTATGAGGACAACTTAATCTCTAGGAGATACCCTGACTCAAGAAAAGCACTTGAGACCAAAAAGGCCTTGACCTCCTCACCCATATCAACTGCCTTTTATTCTAATGGTGTTGTACAGGATTTTCAAGAGGATTCTGATGATGAGATTGATGAAAGAACTGGTGATGAGTACTTAAACGACTTAAACTTGGAATTCCAAGAAAGGGCACTCCTTGCCAATTCAAAACGTTTTATCAAAAGAAATCAGTCAAACTTTTCAAAAGCTAAAGCAAATGAAACCACTGAGTGTTTCAAATGTGGAAAAAAGGGCCATTTTGCAAGAGACTGTTATTCAAAAACCATCTCAGAACCCTCTTACAAATTTTCTGAAAATAGTTCCTCAAGAACTAGCAAGTTTCAACCTAGAATGCTTCAGTCGACTCAACATTTTCAAAACAATGATGTTCAAAAGGGTCAAAAAGACTTTGAGGCTAAATATAGGAAAGCTAAGGCTAAACTTGCCCTTCTTGAAACTAATCCCTCAATGTCTCAGGCTGCTCGAACTTCCAAACCTGTTCTGACAAAAAACAAGGTTCTTGTAGCAGAAGCTTATGACTGGGATGAAGAAGAGGTCTCCTCAGAAGATGAGGAAATTAAAGTGAGTGCACTGATGGCACTTTCTGTAACACCCCAACCCGAAAAGGGTAAAGATATCAAAATAATGGATTCATATCAGATCAAAACAGAGCATACATCTACAGTAATACAAAAATCTCAAAGGATTACAAATGAAATACTGAATCTACAAGGTTACAATGAAAGCTTTCAAAACTAATTCTAAAACATAATATCTTCTATCCAATTCTAATCCAGAATAGTTACCAAGCCTTCTAAGTCCAGAGGTACACTCTCACTCATTCCCAGCTTCCTACTAAAAACCTGCCGCAGGAAAAGAAATGCGGCTGAGCTTCAAAAGCTCAGTGAACAGATATATAGATAACAGAAATGATAACGGATAGCAGTACAAAGGAAATCAGAAAGTACAGATCATACAGAAACAAAATCAAATGAAGGAATAGGAATAAGAAATGGAATAAATGAAATGAAATAAGAATAAGAAATAAATAAGGTTTAAGAATAAGGAAAACAGAAATCTATCACGAGCCCAGATAACAGATAATATCATAACAGTGTAAACATATAAGCAATCTAGAGGGGATACCTCTCAAGTAACCAGATAATATGAGGGGTGATCTCATGTATCAATTCGGAGTGATCAGCTCCCAGATATATGTGAAAGACGTGTATCGCACACACCATCAGTCACCAGATATATACATAACAGATAACATAATAACAGATAACAGAAATCAGATCAGATCTAGGATGCATCCATGCGCCCCAGTAGGCCAAAATCTTCTCCTACATAACAGATAAAATCAGGGACGGGACAGGTCATCACTCTCCTGCCCTAGAGTCTTGCCATCGGTGCATCAATGACATGGACATGAAACCCTCATGCCTAGTGATTGGCTCGGATATCAGACTGTGGTCAAGGTCAGATGTCATATAATAAACAGAGTCATATCTAAGGGTTCATGGCAGAAGGGTCATGTCAACAATTCAGAATAAGATAATAAGGTTTGAATCAGAGTTTATCAGATTAAGTTTAATATCAAAACGTAAATTCAGATTAAAAGGTTTATTTCCAATAGTCCAAAAGAGTATATCAAAGGTTAAGAATTACAAGTTTATAGCAATAATCCATTTCAGAAGTTCCTGTCACAAGTTCACTTAAATCAATCCTTTAATAATGGTTTTCATTGAAATGATCTTACAAAATAGTTTTCATAAAAATGGTCTTCCAAAACTTTTAGTAACTTCCATTTCAAGTGGTATCACTTCTTTTTAAAATAGCTTTTCTTAAACAGTTTCATATGTAGTTTAATAAAGGTTCAAAATCAATTAGGTTCAGATAAGGATTTAACAGGTTAAGGTTTATACCAAAATCAAATCAAAGTTTACAACAGATATATCAGGTTAAGGTTCAGAACAAGGTTCACAGATCAGATTCAATCAAGATTCACAAATTCAGGGTTCAGAACAAGAGATCAAAACACAAAGGTTCAAGAAAGGTTCAGAACAGATCACAACAAAGATTCACAACAGAAGGGAACATAGCAGTGGTATCGGAAATCCTAATAAAGAAAATGAAAGACTGAAAGAAAAGGGGATGAAAGACCCTTACTGAAAAAGGGCAGAATATCTGTACCTTATTAGCACAGCAGACAAGCAAACAAACACAGAAATAAGATCAGGACTTCTCCTTCTTCACACCTAAGGAAGAGGAAGACAGAATTACTAAAGATTCTAATTCAGATTATTACTTTTAGTTTACCTCTCCATTTTAAGTACTTTCTATTTTTAGTAACTTTCCAGATTTAGTAAGTTCCCATAATTAGCAGGTTTTCCAGAATTAACAGATATTACCATTTCAGATTAGGTTGAACCCTTACTCAAAGATTATTATGGAATAACAGTATATTTTATCAAGTTACAGAAGTTTAGGGTTTTAAATGTAAATTCATCTAATTCAAAGGTCTTAAGTGAAAATACTTTAAGTTACAGAATTATATGCTCATTTTATTCAGAATTACATTTTATTCTCTTAAGTTTCACAATTTACAGATTATACCCCTTTAGTTATATAATTTACAAAACCAACCTTATATTTACATATTTTACAAATTAAACCCTACAATATCCATATATACCAAACAAGCATATTATATTTCATAATTACAGAATGTATTATCAGAATTTAGTACATTACAGATTAGACCCCTCAGAATTCAGAATTTACACAATTAGTCCCTTAAGTTTACAAAACTTATAAATTAAAATCATAATTCATAACAATTACATATTTAGCCCATAAATCCTCAAAATTACAAATTACCCTTTTTTTATCAGTATTTACTCAAAATAACCTCAAGATTCCAGAATTACACTTTTAGTCCCTCTCTTTTTATTTAATTTCAATTCGTATCCTTAATATGCCATTAATTCATTATATTGAAATATTTACACTTAGGACCCCAAAGTTATATTTTTCCCACATTCCTACAGATGTACATGACATTAAAAAAATACCCCAGAAGTTTCAAAGTTGTCAAAACAGGTCCTTTTACTTTTTATTTTAGATCGGATTACACTTTTTAAAAATAAATACAAACCCTACTATTAACCAATCATTGCACCATCATTATTATATCCTTAAAACATCTTAAATGATCAGATCTGTACCCAAAAGACCTAACCCTAATAGCCACGATTTAATTTTTATTTGTTTACTTTGTTTTATTAAAATCCGGTTTTAACAATAATTCACCATGCTTAAACTAAGCTTCCAAAAATCAAACTCATATTTTTATCAGATCATAAGACATATATAGAACCCATGAAAAATAAATAACATGCCCAGAAAAATCGTTTAGCATATATTAGATTTTTACGTACGTTTTTGACATCAAAATTACCAGGACATGATCTAGGCTTCCACAATTCGTTCTAACATTTTTCCCAGATCTAATACTTCATATGAGGCCTAAATAAAATACTTATCACGCCCAAAAATTTGGATTACATATATTCATAATTTACGTGTTCTATGTTCATATAATTCTCATACGCACGATTCCTCTTGCATGATTCGATTTACATAATTTATATAAGTTATATAGGATGTAAAGATCACAGGAAAATTGCTATATTAATTTTAGAACGTGTAATTTAGGCGCATGAATTTGTTACCTAGCGTATGGAAAAATTCGACAAGAACAATGTACCAAGAACGAACCAGCGAATCCACGAGCAAAACCTTATTTTTCTTAGCTCCCTTACACCTCCAAGAACTCCATAAAAATGCTTGATCACGTCCAGAAGTTGTGTGGATGTTTTGGTCGAATTTCTTTGTGTCGCTAGGGTTAGAATTTGCGATTAGGGTTTTTAGAAAAATAATAGGATTAGTTTATATATTTAATAACCGACCTAGGGGAGGCAATGAGATCAGAATTTCGGTATTAGAATCACCTAATAATTTGGATTGTATTTTGCTAATATTTTCTTTATTTATTTTTACACATTACTTATTTAAAAGATTTAATAATTGTATTTACTTAATCTTATTTATTTTGGATTTTAATAATAAATGTGTATAATAATTTTTTGAACATTCGAAATGATGTAACGTTGTCCCAGAAATTAGTTCGTTTCAGATATAGTTCGTTTTCAGAAGTTTTGGAATTGTTTCAGAATTTATAAGTTATTTAATTAGGTTTTATGCTTTCAGGGGTAATTTCGTCATTTTACGGGTTATCTGAATTTCAGGTATTACAACTTCTTCCCCACTAACAAAAAATTTCGTCCTCGAAATTTGCAGAAAGCAGAAGGGAAAAAGAGAGCAGAAAACAAAACAAAGACATAACAGACTAAGACGAGAATTGAGGCGAAACGAAACAGAAACACAACTGACGGTGAACAGAAATATGAAAGATTCGTTTCTCATGACTTGAACTTGTAGATTCCAAAATTATTTCAGAACCTCAGAACAGACATAATATACTGAATCCAGATCAAAAGAATAACATACCCAACATAATAGATGAAATCAGATTCTCTCGGAAGAGACAAAGAAATACATAGGGTTTTGACAGATATGCCGTTCACAGAATTTGATTCGACAGATCAGATTGAACTTACAGAAAATAGATTATCGATGACATCAATGGCAGAAAGTTCTATAACAGAAGCTAAGATTAGTATCAGATGTACAGAGGTCAGCAAAACGCGTGACGGGAATCCAGACGTATCAATTTGCATGACGGTGAAAGCAGATTACGCGTATAGGTAGAATGAACTTAAGTCTCACTAACACAGACGATCTCAAACAGTTATCAGAATTTCTAAAGCTTCTAGGGCACTTCTCGAAATATCCGATGCCCACAACAAGTGCACGTTATATGATGTAAGTATTATCACGTTGGCCAGACGTCATAATACTGGCATCATATAAATATGCCCTTATGATGGTCATGCTTTATCTCAAGTCGTGAACAGAACAAACTTATCTTAATCCACCTAGTCTTCCTACGGTCTCAGAGGTCATCAGAATCAAATACCCTAACTAAGAAGAGAACGAATTACTCGAAAAGTTAACGAAAGTCCCAGAATGTCTATCAGAATTTGGTACCTCAGATCATCCATCATTCGTCAAATTTCAGATAACAAAACCATCATCCGACATACGCAGAATGAACACAGAGCGGAATTACTGATAAAGAGCTTAAATCATTCAAAGGATTTTATCATTAGGTAACAGAAATTTAGATAGGTCAAGCAGAAGTGAATCACATCATCCATAGCTTCATCCGTCACAGAATTTATTCGCTTCAGAATTTTCTTCTATTCAAGGTCATGATCTCAGTTTCCATTCTCAAGTCTGCTTCTACTCTCAATTCATCTTAGTACAACTAAAATGAATAGAGAAGCAAGACTGCGAGTCTTGGACAGGTCTACTAGCACAGTTCGGAATTCGCCAACTCAGATTGCTGTCGTCTTCGGATGCTTGGTAGTGGTGTCTGCTACAATCTCTGAACGCCAATCACATCTACTCTTCCAGAACAAAGGTCATTCCCTTTAATACGAAGATGGTCTACATGCTTCCTCGTTCGTCTCAGGGCACAAACATGCTGTCATACTATGACAATTGTCCAGATACTCGTGAAAACATGATTCTTATTAGTCAATACTATTGGCATTATTTAAGACTCATAATGGTCACAATGAGTACGAAAACAGTTTTCATGAATCTTTTCAGGGATAACTTCATATAAAACTGAAATACTTTACGGAAGCTTCTCTCAGTTAGTCATCTCCTATCTTAGGAGTTCTTGAGGTTGCTTCTTCAGTCCTTCAAACATTAAATGAGGTTGTCTGATACAGAATTTCAAAGTAGAACAATTTAATCATTGATACGCAGAAATGAAAAGTGATTACGGTTGAGATTACGGTTAGGTTTACGATAGTTGATATGCAGACGCAAAATTTTCTCTTTCTTCTTTATAAATTAATAGGGTATTTAAAGGGGACACTGAGGTGAAACAAAATCATATCTCATCAGTTTCTTCAATCTCTCAACTTCTATAGCATCATGGCTCGTCAACCAAGATCGGTTCAGAATCAATTCTACTTCTCAAACGGAAGGAAAACCCAAGAGTTTCATCAGAAAATGCCAGAAAATTTGTACAACAAAACTTTGAATGCCAACACTTTCTAGGGGTGGATACTAATAGGGTGTCAGGTACATATTTCCATAGCAGTGTTAAGCTTAACAGATTTAAGCGGTTCAAGGTTATTATAACAAAATAGGGTGGAGCAGATTGTTATATTTCAGATGCGGTAGCCTATGATAGCTTTTACGAAGAGCCAGCCAATCAATAATCAAAAGATCTCCAAAATCAAGTATATCAATAGTAAACAGATCCGCAGAACGTATATGGTCACTTAACCAGACGGATAGTTCATATGTCAGAGTCAAGTACATGGTTCAGTATAGTGTTGGGGATAGGTATGCGAATAGTTCAAGGTGTTGGTGTTTTTGGTTTAGCTTTTTAGCATAAGTGGCAGGTAGGGTGTATCTCATTGGTAATACGAACATCGTATAATTGTCAGAAGTGAGGCTTATGGAACATCGGTTATCAGCATCATCATGCACAGTTAACAATTCCATACTGAGATAGTATTTGCATCAAATCCTTCCTGAGGAAAACTGATTGGCAATTAAGATTCATCGTTCAAGGGAGGGAATAAACTTCTATATCCAGCACGGGTAGTGAATTTACAAAAGGTGTCAAACACAGTAAGGTTAAACGGCCTTCGGGATGGTCGGAAAGATATCTGACTGCTTATCAAACAGATCGGAAGTGAAGGTCAAAATCAGGTAGCGGTAGCAAAATTTAACAATCGGTAATCATGGTAGGTTTTCAAAATTTGTCTCAATTGCCAAAGGTGAGACATAGGAGGATAGTCGTCAATATTAAATGATCAATCAATCAATCCTTATAAGGATAAAATCAAGGTTACTATCAAAGAAAGACGGATCAATAAAGATAAATCTTATCGTTCGAAATGAGAGGGAAAGCATTTTTATACTCGTGGTCAAACGCCATAAACTTCTCATGGGAACAGAGATGGTTAAGACGGAATCAAAGGATTTATAGGTAATTATCAGAAGCAAGAAAGAAATAACAGAATGTATCAAGTGTATCATCATCATGGGGATTCTCAGATTGCCCAAAGAGGCATCAGAATGATTAACAGAAGGTTCAGAGGTCGGAGTTGAAATCGGAAGGCAAGGATCAAATAATGTTAGATAATTACTACGCAATTTCCAATGCTTCAGACTTTATTTAGGTTTCAATTCTTAGGTGGTGCAAGGCATAAGCTCCAATTTTCCAAATGTGATTTAAACCAAAAGCAAGACACGAATCAGAGTGGTGCGGAAGCAAGATACTTAAGCAAATGACTTATAGTCTACCTATTCCTCAATGGTCAGAATTTAAGTTCCTATAGGGAAATCCTAAAGCAAATTCTCAAAGGTTGTACTACGAGCACCTACAGTGGAAACTTAGTGGTCCAGACTTCACAGGTCAAGGGTAAATGTATTACGAGTGGCAGCCTGAAAGCTCTGATACCATAAATTGTAACACCCCAACCCGACAAGGGTAAAGATATCACAATAATGGATTCATATCAGATCAAAACAGAGCATACATCTACAGTAATACAAAAATCTCAAAGGATTACAAATGAAATACTGAATCTACAAGGTTACAATGAAAGCTTTCAAAACTAATTCTAAAACATAATATCTTCTATCCAATTCTAATCCAGAATAGCTACCAAGCCTTCTAAGTCCAGAGGTACACTCTCACTCATTCCAAGCTTCCTACTAAAAACCTGCCGCAGGAAAAGAAATGCGGCTGAGCTTCAAAAGCTCAGTGAACAGATATATAGATAACAGAAACGATAACGGATAGCAATACAAAGGAAATCAGAAAGTACAGATCATACAGAAACAAAATCAAATGAAGGAATAGGAATAAGAAATGGAATAAATGAAATGAAATAAGAATAAGAAATAAATAAGGTTTAAGAATAAGGAAAACAGAAATCTATCACGAGCCCAGATAACAGATAATATCATAACAGTGTAAACATATAAGCAATCTAGAGGGGATACCTCTCAAGTAACCAGATAATATGAGGGGTGACCTCATGTATCAATTCGGAGTGATCAGCTCCCAGATAAATGTGAAAGACGTGTATCGCACACACCATCAGTCACCAGAGATATATATAACAGATAACATAATAACAGATAACAGAAATCAGATCAGATCTAGGATGCATCCATGCGCCCCAGTAGGCCAAAATCTTCTCCTACATAACAGATAAAATCAGGGACGGAACAGGTCATCACTCTCCTGCCCTAGAGTCATGCCATCGGTGCATCAATGACATGGACATGAAACCCTCATGCCTAGTGATTGGCTCGGATATCAGACTGTGGTCAAGGTCAGATGTCATATAATAAACAGAGTCATATCTAAGGGTTCATGGCAGAAGGGTCATGTCAACAATTCAGAATAAGATAATAAGGTTTGAATCAGAATTTATCAGATTAAGTTTAATATCAAAACGTAAATTCAGATTAAAAGGTTTATTTCCAATAGTCCAAAAGAGTATATCAAAGGTTAAGAATTACAAGTTTATAGCAATAATCCATTTCAGAAGTTCCTGTCACAAGTTCACTTAAATCAATCCTTTAATAATGGTTTTCATTGAAATGATTTTACAAAATAGTTTTCATAAAAATGGTCTTCCAAAACTTTTAGTAACTTCCATTTCAAGTGGTATCACTTCTTTTTAAAATAGCTTTTCTTAAACAGTTTCATATGTAGTTTAATAAAGGTTCAAAATCAATTAGGTTCAGATAAGGATTTAACAGGTTAAGGTTTATACCAAAATCAAATCAAAGTTTACAACAGATATATCAGGTTAAGGTTCAGAACAAGGTTCACAGATCAGATTCAATCAAGATTCACAAATTCAGGGTTCAGAACAAGAGATCAAAACACAAAGGTTCAAGAAAGGTTCAGAACAGATCACAACAAAGATTCACAACAGAAGGGAACATAGCAGTGGTATCGGAAATCCTAATAAAGAAAATGAAAGACTGAAAGAAAAGGGGATGAAAAACCCTTACTGAAAAAGGGCAGAATATCTGTACCTTATTAGCACAGCAGACAAGCAAACAAACACAGAAATAAGATCAGGACTTCTCCTTCTTCACACCTAAGGAAGAGGAAGACAGAATTACTAAAGATTCTAATTCAGATTATTACTTTTAGTTTACCTCTCCATTTTAAGTACTTTCTATTTTTAGTAACTTTCCAGATTTAGTAAGTTCCCATAATTAGCAGGTTTTCCAGAATTAACAGATATTACCATTTCAGATTAGGTTGAACCCTTATTCAAAGATTATTATGGAATAACAGTATATTTTATCAAGTTACAGAAGTTTAGGGTTTTATATGTAAATTCATCTAATTCAAAGGTCTTAAGTGAAAATACTTTAAGTTACAGAATTATATGCTCATTTTATTTAGAATTACATTTTATTCTCTTAAGTTTCACAATTTACAGATTATACCCCTTTAGTTACATAATTTACAAAACCAACCTTATATTTACATATTTTACAAATTAAACCCTACAATATCCATATATACCAAACAAGCATATTATATTTCATAATTACAGAATGTATCATCAGAATTTAGTACATTACAGATTAGACCCCTCAGAATTCAGAATTTACACAATTAGTCCCTTAAGTTTACAAAACTTATAAATTAAAATCATAATTCATAACAATTACATATTTAGCCCATAAATCCTCAAAATTACACATTACCCTTTTTATATCAGTATTTACTCAAAATAACCTCAAGATTCCAGAATTACACTTTTAGTCCCTCTCTTTTTATTTAATTTCAATTCGTATCCTTAATATGCCATTAATTCATTATATTGAAATATTTACACTTAGGACCCCAAAGTTACAGATGTATATGACATTACAAAAATACCCCAGAAGTTTCAAAGTTGTCAAAACAGGTCCTTTTACTTTTTATTTTAAATCGGATTTCACTTTTTAACAACAAATACAAACCCTACTATTAACCAATCATTGCACCATCATTATTATATCCTTAAAACATCTTAAATGATCAGATTTGTATCCAAGAAACCTAACCCTAATAGCCACGATTTGATTTTTATTTGTTTACTTTGTTTTATTAAAATCCGGTTTTAACAATAATTCACCACGCTTAATCTAAGCTTCCAAAAATCAAACTCATATTTTTCCCAGATCATAAGACATATAAAGAACCCACGAAAAATAAATAACATGCCCAGAAAAATCGTTTAGCATATATTAGATTTTTACGTACGTTTTTGACATCAAAATTACCACGACATGATCTAGGCTTCCACAATTCGTTCTAATATTTTTCCCAGATCTAATACTTCATATGAGACCTAAATAAAATACTTATCACACCCAGAAATTCGGATTACATATATTCATAATTTATGTGTTCTATGTTCATATAATTCTCATACGCACGATTCCTCTTGCATGATTCAATTTACATAATTTATATAAGTTATATAGGATGTAAAGATCACAGGAAAATTGCTATATTGATTTTAGAACATATAATTTAGGCGCATGAATTTGTTACCTAGCGTATGGAAAAATTCGACAAGAACAATGTACCAAGAACGAACCAGCGAATCCACGAGCAAACCCTTATTTTTCTTAGCTCCCTTACACCTCCAAGAACCCCAGAAAAATGCTTGATCACGTCCAGAAGTGGTGTGGATGTTTTGGTCGAATTTCTTTGTGTCGCTA
Organism: Artemisia tridentata subsp. tridentata; assembly: GCA_021014915.2. Lineage (NCBI taxonomy): Eukaryota > Viridiplantae > Streptophyta > Magnoliopsida > Asterales > Asteraceae > Artemisia > Artemisia tridentata. The sequence continues at coordinate 394,860,439 of CP139504.1, forward strand.
GGGTTAGAATTTGCGATTAGGGTTTTTAGAAAAATAATAAGATTTGTTTATATATTGAATAACCGACCTAGGGGAGGCAATGAGATCAGAATTTCGGTATTAGAATCACCTAATAATTTGGATTGTATTTTGCTAATATTTTCTTTATTTATTTTTACACATTACTTATTTAAAAGATTTAATAATTGTATTTACTTAATCTTATTTATTTCGGATTTTAATAATAAATGTGTATAATAATTTTTTGAACATTCAAAATGATGTAACGTTGTCCCAGAAATTAGTTCGTTTCAGATATAGTTCGTTTTCAGAAGTTTTGGAATTGTTTCAGAATTTATAAGTTATTAAATTAGGTTTTATGCTTTCAGGGGTAATTTGGTCATTTTACGGGTTATCTGAATTTCAGGTATTACACTTTCAGAAGGTGATCAGTTGGCTGTTGGAAAAAGCCATGCAAGGAATGGTGAATGGGTCAACATAACCATGAGAAAGGTAAACATTTTACTTTCAATGGATGATAATTCTGATTGGCAGTCCTATATAAATTACATTGGTGTAGATCTTAAGTTTGTAGAAGAACAAAGGCTTAATTTTCTTTCAAAATATAACAATCTTGTGTTAGAATTAAATAAGTGTAGAGATGAACTGCTTGTATTAAAACAGGCCAAGTTAGAAACTGTTACACTACAAATTCAAAACACTGAGATTTTGAAACAAAAACAAGCTCTTCAAAATGAACTTAACAAAGAAAAGGCTGTCATTGAAGGCTGGACTAAAAAGAACCCCAAAGTCTATGAAACTGTATCTCTAATTCCTAGTGAAAACAAGAAAATTATAGGAATTGACCAACTCACTGAAAACACCAGTGAAAGTCACAGAGAAAAGGCTTTTATTCCAGTTGGCATATCTTTTGAGCAGGAAATGGAACCCAAGTCAAATGACTGGATTGTCAGGGACAACCCAGTCAGTAAGTTACCAAACTTTGAGACTAGAAAGATCTTGCTTCCTGAAAGTCAGGCTCTGAAAAATATGCTTGGACTCATTGACCAACCCAGTAGTACTGAGTCAGTCAATGAGTCTAAATCAGAATCATTCACACCACTCCCACCTCTAAAAGTCCTTCAGGGAGCTGCACCAAGCTCAGACCTCACACCATTGGTCTACTCTCAGCATTCTCCAAAGGAGAAGCCAGGAATGGGACAAACCATCCTGAAAAGGCAAACCCCTGAAGTCTCAGTCTATACTGACGACTCAACAACTTCAGTCCCTTCTGAAGTAAAAACAGAAAGCCCTGATTCAAAAATTGATCAGTTGGCTGAGCTTGTCAGGAAGCTGAGTGAGAAGATTGAATCTTCTGAGATGCCTTCTCAATCCAAGATGAAGGAACCCAAATCATCTTCCTCAAGCACCAAACCAAAACCCTCCAAACCCCTGAAAAGGTGTGAGCTGTGTTACTATACCAATCATTTCACTGATGATTGCTATAGAACCCTTTACTGCATGATATGCAAAAAGGAAGATCACAGGACATCTGATCACCAATCATACACAGCCACATCAATGATGGCAAACTTTAAAGCTTAGTCTTTAAAATATCCTTCTGATTCTAAACAGAAACTGAAACAAAAGGCCAACCCTTTTGTACCTTGTCCTCACTGTGGCTTCAATGACCACCTTCCTAAGGATTGTCTAATGGACAATAGTTGTGAAATTTATGGAGATCCCACTCATGACACCTCAGGACATGAGAAGGTCATTCAAACTAGAAGAGGTATGACCAAGTCATCTTCTCAGTCTACTGAGTCTACCTCAGCAACCAAATGCAAAACCTGTGGTAGCTCAGTTCACTCAACCACTGACCATGATTCAATTGTTACTTTTAAGAAGGCTACCAAAGCCAAGCCCTCCAAGATGAGGGGTCCTAGAAAGAACTAACTCAGTTTACCATTTGTGCAGAAACATGCCAGGGAGCCTGTTTGGCATCTAGATAGTGAATGTTCAAGGGGCATGACTGGTGTGTAAGAATATCTGCACAAATATGTAGAAGAACCAGGACCCAAGGTGGTATTTGCTGATAATTCATCATGTCTCACTGAAGGTTATGGTTCAATAAACTGTAGTGGTATAGTCTTTACTAGGATAGCTTATGTAAATGGTCTTAAGTACAATTTGATCAGTGTCAGTCAACTATGTGATGCAAAGTACATAGTTCAGTTTGATGATAAGCAAGGAACCATCTTCAATGCAAATAAGGAAGTTTTCCTTATTGCACCAAGAAGGCAAGATGTTTATGTGTTAGACATGTCCAGTCTAACTCAGAATGGAACTTGTCTCTTTGCTAAGGCCACTGAAACCCTCAATTGGCTTTGGCATAAGAGACTCTCCCACCTGAACTTCAAAAACATAAACAATCTTGTGAAACAAAACAAGGTCCTTGGCTTATCATCACTTGTGTTTTCAAAGGATAAACCATGCTCTGCCTGTGAAAAAGGTAAACATCATAGAGCATCCTTTAAAACCAAAACAAACTTTTCCATCAGGAACTGCCTTCATCTTCTCCATATGGATCTCTTTGGGCCCATCAGTCCTAGATCCATTAACCATGAGAAGTATACTCTGGTCATTGTGGATGAATACTCAAGATACACTTGGGGTTTACTTCCTGATCAAAAAGAGTCAGGCAGCCGAAACAATCATGTCCTTTTTCAGGAAAATTGAAAATCAAAATGACATTAAAGTCAAACAGATTAGGACTGACAATGGAACAGAGTTCAAAAACTATGAACTTGAATGTTTCTGTGATGAGAAAGGAATTTCCCAAAAATTTTCCTCTCCTTACACAATTGAACAAAATGGTGTTGCTGAAAGAAAGAATAGAACACTCATTGAAGCTGCCAGGACAATGCTAAATGTATCAGTCCTTTCCAAACACTTTTGGACTGAAGCAGTCAAAACTGCCTGTTATACACAAAACAGATCCATCATTGTCAAGAGACATGGCAAAACCCCTTATAAGTTATTCAAGGGAAGGATCCCTGACATCAGCTACTTACATGTCTTTGGGTGTCCTGTGTTTATTCATAATCACAAGGATTACTTAGGGAAATTTGATGCCAAAGCTGATGATGGATGCTTCCTAGGATACTCACTTGTCTCAAAGGCCTTCAGGGTGTTTAACACTAGGAGACAGCAAACTGAGGAAACATTCCATGCTACCTTTGATGAGAGTACTGATGCAATCAGTGTCTCTAACACCTCAGTGAAAGAGATAGGTATTGATGACTCATCAAGATACCCTCCTGATGAACATCATCCTGACAATGATCCTTCCACTCAGTACCAAGCAAATGCTGACATCTCCTATTACATCATCCCTCACAACCTTCCTTACCCAACCATCACTGAGTTTGTTAAAGCACAAAGAAGTACTGATGCAATCAATCAGTCTGAACCAAGTGCTCAGGAACCAAACAATCTCAGTGATCAGTCAACCCAATCAGACACTCAAGATCTTGAAGATCATCAGGTGTTTACACCAGACCCAACCAATCAGGCCTCCACAAGTTCTAATCAGTATCCAATACCTCAGGACAGTTGGACTAGGTCTCAGGATATAGAACTTGTCAATATAATTGGAGAGCCTACTGAAGGCATGCTCACTAGAAGCATGGCTGCTAGTCTAAGAGCAGCCTCAGCCAATGAATGCCTATTTGTGGACTTCATTTCCACAATTGAACCCAAAAGTGTCAAAGAAGCACTTAAACATCCAAGTTGGGTTCAGGCCATGCATGATGAACTGGAACAATTTGACAGAAACAAGGTAATGACCTTGGTCAAATGTCCTGAAGATGTTTCAGTCATTGGCATGAAATGGGTATTCAGAAACATTTGCACCAGTGGCAAGGATGGAAGCCATCAGGATCTTCCTTGCATTTGCTACCTACATGAACTTCAAGGTGTACCAAATGGATGTTAAAAGTGCATTCTTAAATGGCTCACTGAAAGAAGAAGTTTATGTTCAGCAACCTCCTGGATTTGAAAGCCATGAGTTTCCTGACTATGTCTGCAAGCTTAACAAAGCCCTTTATGGACTGAAACAAGCTCCCAGGGCATGGTATGAAACTCTCTCAGCCTTCCTGATCCAAAACAAATTTGTCAGAGGCAAGATAGACAACACATTGTTTATCTACAGGACAAATAATGATGTCATACTTGTACAAGTATATGTTGATGACATCATCTTTGGCTCAACAAGTTATAAACTTTGCAAACAGTTTGAAAAACTAATGGCAAAGAAATTTGAAATGAGCATGATGGGAGAACTGACTTACTTCCTTGGACTGCAAATCAAGCAGACTGATAAAAGAACCTCTATCAGTCAAGAGAAGTGATGAAGCGAAAAGTGTACCGCTTTTAGGGGGTCATTTAAGCCCTAAATCGTATTTATTTGATCAAATATTGCCCTAAATCGTTCCTTTTGTCATTTTAGGTACTTTGGAGAAGAAATCTGGAAAAGGAAGCATTTTGGACGTTTTTGGAGCATAAAAGTGAAGAAAACGACAAAGTCTCCAAAGCTGCTGGAAAAGTACACTTGACGGCGTCAAGGATTGCTCCTGACAGCGTCATGGCTTGGCAAAAGAGGTGGATATGAAAAATACACATGATAAGCCAGGGAGTTTTACAAAGGAAGTCTGACGGCGTCACCCTTTAAGGTGATCAAGGCCATCACGGTTTAAGTTAAAGCGAGACGGCGTCAAGCACATTTCTGACGGCGTCAAGCCTTAATAAGCCAGGGAGGATTTTGGAGGACTAAAGAGGGACGGCGTCAGGAAGACCATCCGGGAACCCTAGCCACGGCGAGGTGACGGCGTCAAGATCTATAACGTGACGCCGTCAGCCACTAAACTCTATATATAGTTTTGCAATTTTTATTCATTAGTGTGCAATTTATTAGTGTGCAACTTTGTGAGGAGAAACCCTAAGATGAATTTCTGCCATTTTTTAAGGGTTTTTACACCCTTGGATCTCCCATGTTTAATTGAAGATAAGTAATCATTTAATCATTCAATATGTCTATGTGTTGTTTGATTATATCTTGTTCTTGTCTTTTAATTAACATGCTAGGCTAGATTTATCTTGTGTTTGCTTAGATCTAATGAAACCTAACTATTGATTATTGGTTATTAGTGTGTTATTAATTGTATTGGATGATTGTTTATCGATGTTAGGCTTAGAAAACTGGCTAACCTCCTATACGGTAACTTGCTTGAACGTCTTAAGAAACATGAACCAATGCGTACTAAGGTTATTATGGTTGTATTTAATGCATGAGCGAATTCTAGTGATCCCATGTTAGGAGCTTCTTAGCCGGCTCGACATAGGAGTGAAGTAGGAGCTTGTAGAGTTGGGGAAGTACGTACGCCACCCCACGATTGGTATTAAGGAATACACCCGTCATCCACGCAATTAATACACACTAATCAACCTGTAAAAGATAGTTAGGGAGTAAGGAAATCTAAGTAAACACATTTCTCTCCATATAAGTTTCACAACCTTTTCATTTTCAGTTATTTTATTTTATTTGCATTTGTAGTTATTTGGGTTAGTTGACTAGCAACTAATTCCGCCCACTCATTCAAACCCGAGATTTTACTTGCTTTCATAAAAATATAAAAATACAAAAAGAATCTTCCCTCACCCTTAGACCTATTAGAATAGTTTTTTCAATCCTAACGACACTATTCCCCTAGAGAACAATCAATCCCCCGGTACTTGCCACTTCACTATACTACATCGGTCAGGTACACTGCCTGGTGGGGATTGCAAGCCTCTTGAGATCCCTCGAGAGGTAAAACCTGTTGTAAGGTCGCAAAACCACGCATCAAGTTTTTGGCGCCGCTGCCGGGGAATAGTTATTGTTTAGGTTGAATTTTTACTTTATTAGGTCTACTCACTAGATTCCTTTCTAGTGAGATTTTTATTTTATTTTTCTAGGTTTTTCTTTAGTCTATCTTATTTCTTTGTACTTTTGTTTGTGACACCTTCCACCTACCTCATGAGTAATAGTGATCGTTTGATCCCTGTTATTCGTATTTTCCGCCGTGCAAACTTCCAACTACCCGTTCCCGCCCCCATCGTAGAAAACAACAACCTTTCACCCGACCACCACTTTGGTAACAATTCTGAGATGGAAGAGTCTGACCGTAAGAATGACTATGTTAGTCCATTTTACGACTCAGACTCCGATGAGGATGCTGGTAATGGAGAAGTATTTAACGAGGAATGGGGAAAAGAGGAAATTGATCCCTTTAAGTATGTTGACCCTAGGACTAAGATCGAAAAGGATAGCCTCTTTAACATGAAATTTCCATGTAAAATTGGTTATCATAGTTTTCATGCTTATCTTAACTCATCGTTGCCTATGAACATTATCTCTCGCGCTAATTATAATAAAATAATGGTAGATGAGCTAGAATATCAAGGAGATAACATTGTTGCTAGGATTAAGCCACTACACGTATTCGTAGGAAGTTTTGTGTATTTGGTGGATTTTATGGTTATGGAGAACTTAGGAGAATTTATTGATAACAAATTAACCCAAGTCATTTTTGGAGAACCCTTCAAAAGGTTGACCAACCTTGACGAAAAACTTGTGGACGGGTTAATTACATTCTCGGATGGGGATGAAGATTTTGTTTACCAAATGCCCCGATCACATCCTAGGTTTAAGAACTTCTCCATTGAATCTTGCAATAGACTTGTGCCTATTGACTTGTTAAGTGAGAATGATAAGAGAAAGGGACTCAAATATCCACATGAGAAAAATAAGAGATATTATCATGGATGTCTGGAGCTGAATGATGAATACAATAAAGACGAGGCAACAATTAGATGGCTCACACTCGGATACGTGAGCATAAGCGACACTAGATAAGCGTGACTTTGAGTCTAGCTACAAGACTCGGTAATAAAGAAAAGCGCTTCTTGGGAGGCAACCCAAGCTTTATTTGTTTGTTTGTTTATTTATTTGTTTGTTTGATTTTATTTGCTTCCGTATGTGTGTTTAATTTTTATTATTATTGATTCATGTTCAAAACTAAATTGTGAAAATGCTTTATCTTGTTTTTAACTTCGTCTTAACTACATATAAAGGTATTTTGCAAAAGTTAAGTGTAAGGGAAATCCAAATCGGTTTATTAGAACACAAATGAACATGAATCGTAATAATATTAAATTAACATACATATTAGTAATTGTTTGAGTCAAATGCTTGTATCGAGTCATAATGATATTTTGCAGGATTTCCAGGAAGTAAGGTATAGGTTTTTCCAGAAATTTTCCGGAAACTTAACATGAGAATTCTGTCAGATCATTTCTGACGGCGTCAGGCTTTACAACCTAACGGCGTCAGGTTTTAATTTTCTGAAATTTTTGTAAGTTTTGTTTTCATAAAAAGTTTTTATTAAATCTCTAACTTATAAACTCCAGGAATCTGCAAAATTATCATTCCACAAGCATTATATCCTTATATAGAATTTATCCCGCCGATGTTATGCAGGTTTTCGTGTTTGTTTTCTCAGGTTTAACAGGTTATTTTGGAGAAGGAGATGTATGTGGAATCAAGCTTTTGGCGATGCATTAGTCTTGGAGCTTCTACTTTCTCTTGGAAGAAGATCTAACCATGTTACCCCTTTATCCACCGAGCGAATCAGGGGAGTATTTGATTTCATTCTTTTACCTTATTACTTTTACATCTTGTTATTTGAACATTGGGGACAATGTTCATCTTAAGTGTAAGGGGGGGGGGTAAAGTACGATACTTTAGAGAATGCTATTACGCTTGATTTTTGTTTGTTTAATGGTAGGTGTGTAATAAAACTGAGATAAATACCTGTTAGGGCAATTTTAGTGCCAAATTTAAAATTTTTTACAACATATAGGAGTGAAACTTTGGTCTTAATGAGCGTCTCACGGATAGGAGTTATATGACTAGCACAAAACCGTACCACTAAAAAAATTTTCCACCCCCAAATATGTGAGGTTCGCCCCTAGAATTGGTAGGAAAAGCATTTATGCTATGATGTGTGTACCGGTAGCACTTAGATTCTAGAACTTGCGTTAGGACCATTCCGAGGCCACAAGTGAGACTACATTCGTGTAGTTAGATTTACTACATGATAAGAGGCATTAGGATTAACCCATTGTTTTGCACCTGTGTTTTTGTTATAATTACATTGGCTACATTGGTCAAGTAATTCTCCCACACCCTTTGCGTTGTACTCATTTTTAGTACACGATACCCCTAGTACACCCCTCAGAGCCTATCTTTTCGTTTCGACCTTTAAGCATTTTACTTAAAGGAAGAATTTGTTTACACCCCACTTAAATGTACACCCAAATCGCCTTAGCCTACCTTGTATGCACTCATTTTTAGTGCATTATTGTGACAACATTTGTTTAAACCCTTAGTTAATTATCTAATTGATTACATGGTTGCTAAGTCGAGTCATATCCTTGTACATATTGTTTTGGGACGATTGGGACTCATGGGTAAAGTACTAGTGTAATGGAGTAATGGGGAAGAACAACATTATTACCCCCATATGTGCTAAATATTTTAAAAGTACTCCAAGTGTTTCGATTATCTTAATTCGAGTCATTAGAATAGTTAATTGTAAAGTTATGTAAAAGTTCAAGTGTAAGGGGAATACAACGCCCCTATGATGTATTATTTTGGATGGTAGGGCAAGAGTGTATGAAAAAAAAAAAAAAAAAAATCGAAAAAATCAAGAAAAATACAAAAAAATGAGAAAAAGAAAAGTAGAAAAAACATACGGACTACCATCCCGTTTCATTTTATGTTTATTTTATGTTTTTATTATTTTGTTTTTAGCTTAAGTCGAGTCTAGTCTTGGCTTAGCAACGCCATATTGTACATGTAATTAATCAAGATCTTTAACTCGCCACCAGTAAAATATCCCTTATCCAACAATTCCGTGTTTATCATATCCCTACACCTAACGTTATAACCCGTTTAAAAGCCCTCTTTGATAGTTTATCTTAGGTGCTTACGCCTAGTGGAGGAGGTTTTCGATCCTTTCCCAAGCCTATGGTAATCTATTTGCTATGACAGGTAGTGAGAGATATTATCCGTTTTCATTTATGAGATATACTTTTATGACACCTGAGAGATGTGAGTATCTAAACACTACTTGTGAGGTGCTAGTTTGTAATCTCCGTGCTTATTATGATTAAAGTGGAACGACTATTTGTTGTAATTACTTTTATATTAGCGTTAAATGACCCCTAACTTGTATTTTGATTAGAATAAAAGCGCATTTGCTTGAGGACAAGCAAATCTAAAGTGTAAGGGTATTTGATGAAGCGAAAAGTGTACCACTTTTAGGGGGTCATTTAAGCCCTAAATCGTATTTATTTGATCAAATATTGCCCTAAATCGTTCCTTTTGTCATTTTAGGTACTTTGGAGAAGAAATCTGGAAAAGGAAGCATTTTGGACGTTTTTGGAGCATAAAAGTGAAGAAAACGACAAAGTCTCCAAAGCTGCTGGAAAAGTACACTTGACGGCGTCAAGGATTGCTCCTGACGGCGTCATCGCTTGGCAAAAGAGGTGGATATGAAAAATACACATGATAAGCCAGGGAGTTTTACAAAGGAAGTCTGACGGCGTCACCCTTTAAGGTGATCAAGGCCATCACGGTTTAAGTTAAAGCGAGACGGCGTCAAGCACATTTCTGACGGCGTCAAGCCTTGATAAGCCAGGGAGGATTTTGGAGGACTAAAGAGGGACGGCGTCAGGAAGACCATCCGGGAACCCTAGCCACGGCGAGGTGACGGCGTCAAGATCTATAACGTGACGCCGTCAGCCACTAAACTCTATATATAGTTTTGCAATTTTTATTCATTAGGGTGCAACTTATTAGTGTGCAACTTTGTGAGGAGAAACCCTAAGACGAATTTCTGCCATTTTTTAAGGATTTTTACACCCTTGGATCTCCCATGTTTAATTGAAGATAAGTAATCATTTAATCATTCAATATGTCTATGTGTTGTTTGATTATATCTTGTTCTTGTCTTTTAATTAACATGCTAGGCTAGATTTATCTTGTGTTTGCTTAGATCTAATGAAACCTAACTATTGATTATTGGTTATTAGTGTGTTATTAATTGTATTGGATGATTGTTTATCGATGTTAGGCTTAAGAAAACTGGCTAACCTCCTATACGGTAACTTGCTTGAACGTCTTAAGAAACATGAACCAATGCGTACTAAGGTTATTATGGTTGTATTTAATGCATGAGCGAATTCTAGTGATCCCATGTTAGGAGCTTCTTAGCCGGCTCAACATAGGAGTGAAGTAGGAGCTTGTAGAGTTGGGGAAGTACGTACGCCACCCCACGATTGGTATTAAGGAATACACCCGTCATCCACGCAATTAATACACACTAATCAACCGGTAAAAGATAGTTAGGGAGTAAGGAAATCTAAGTAAACACATTTCTCTCCATATAAGTTTCACAACCTTTTCATTTTCAGTTATTTTATTTTATTTGCATTTGTAGTTATTTGGGTTAGTTGACTAGCAACTAATTCCGCCCACTCATTCAAACCCGAGATTTTACTTGCTTTCATAAAAATATAAAAATACAAAAAGAATCTTCCCTCACCTTTAGACCTATTAGAATAGTTTTTTCAATCCTAACGACACTATTCCCCTAGAGAACGATCAATCCCCCGGTACTTGCCACTTCACTATACTACATCGGTCAGGTACACTGCCTGGTGGGATTGCAAGCCTCTTGAGATCCCTCGAGAGGTAAAACCTGTTGTAAGGTCGCAAAACCACGCATCAAGTTTTTGGCGCCGCTGCCGGGGAATAGTTATTGTTTAGGTTGAATTTTTATTTTATTAGGTCTACTCACTAGATTCCTTTCTAGTGAGATTTTTATTTTATTTTTCTAGGTTTTTCTTTAGTCTATCTTATTTCTTTGTACTTTTGTTTGTGACACCTTCCACCTACCTCATGAGTAATAGTGATCGTTTGATCCCTGTTATTCGTATTTTCCGCCGTGCAAACTTCCAACTACCCGTTCCCGCCCCCATCGTAGAAAACAACAACCTTTCACCCGACCACCACTTTGGTAACAATTCTGAGATGGGAGAGTCTGACCGTGAGAATGACTATGTTAGTCCATTTTACGACTCAGACTCCGATGAGGATGCTGGTAATGGAGAAGTAGTTAACGAGGAATGGGGAAAAGAGGAAATTGATCTCTTTAAGTATGTTGACCCTAGGACTAAGATCGAAAAGGATAGCCTCTTTAACATGCAATTTCCATGTAAAATTGGTTATCATAGTTTTCATGCTTATCTTAACTCATCGTTGCCTATGAACATTATCTCTCGCGCTAATTATAATAAAATCATGGTAGATGAGCTAGAATATCAAGGAGATAACATTGTTGCTAGGATTAAGCCACTACACGTATTCGTAGGAAGTTTTGTGTATTTGGTGGATTTTATGGTTATGGAGAACTTAGGAGAATTTATTGATAACAAATTAACCCAAGTCATTTTTGGAGAACCCTTCAAAAGGTTGACCAACCTTGACGAAAAACTTGTGGACGGGTTAATTACATTCTCGGATGGGGATGAAGATTTTGTTTACCAAATGCCCCGATCACATCCTAGGTTTAAGAACTTCTCCATTGAATCTTGCAATAGGCTTGTGCCTATTGACTTGTTAAGTGAGAATGATAAGAGAAAGGGCTCAAATATCCACATGAGAAAAATAAGAGATATTATCATGGATGTCTGGAGCTGAATGATGAATACAAGAAAGATGAGGCAACAATTAGATGGCTCCACACCGGATACGTGAGCATAAGCGACACTAGATAAGCCTGACTTTGAGTCTAGCTACAAGACTCGTTAATAAAGAAAAGCGCTTCTTGGGAGGCAACCCAAGCTTTATTTGTTTGTTTGTTTATTTATTTGTTTGTTTGATTTTATTTGCTTCCGTATGTGTGTTTAATTTTTATTATTATTGATTCATGTTCAAAACTAAATTGTGAAAATGCTTTATCTTGTTTTTAACTTCGTCTTAACTACATATAAAGGTATTTTGCAAAAGTTAAGTGTAAGGGAAATCCAAATCGGTTTATTAGAACACAAATGAACATGAATCGTAATAATATTAAATTAACATACATATTAGTAATTGTTTGAGTCAAATGCTTGTATCGAGTCATAATGATATTTTGCAGGATTTCCAGGAAGTAAGGTATAGGTTTTTCCAGAAATTTTCCGGAAACTTAACATGAGAATTCTGTCAGATCATTTCTGACGGCGTCAGGCTTTACAACCTGACGGCGTCAGGTTTTAATTTTCTGAAATTTTTGAAAGTTTTGTTTTCATAAAAAGTTTTTATTAAATCTCTAACTTATAAACTCCAGGAATCTGCAAAATTATCATTCCACAAGCATTATATCCTTATATAGAATTTATCCCGCCGATGTTATGCAGGTTTTCGTGTTTGTTTTCTCAGGTTTAACAGGTTATTTTGGACAAGGAGGTGTATGTGGAATCAAGCTTTTGGCGATGCATTAGTCTTGGAGCTTCTACTTTCTCTTGGAAGAAGATCTAACCATGTTACCCCTTTATCCACCGAGCGAATCAGGGGAGTATTTGATTTCATTCTTTTACCTTATTACTTTTACATCTTGTTATTTGAACATTGGGGACAATGTTCATCTTAAGTGTAAGGGGGGGTAAAGTACGATACTTTAGAGAATGCTATTACGCTTGATTTTTGTTTGTTTAATGGTAGATGTGTAATAAAACTGAGATAAATACCTGTTAGGGCAATTTTAGTGCCAAATTTAAAATTTTTTACAACATATAGGAGTGAAACTTTGATCTTAATGAGCGTCTCACGGATAGGAGTTATATGACTAGCACAAAACCGTACCACTAAAAAAATTTTCCACCCCCAAATATGTGAGGTTCGCCCCTAGAATTGGTAGGAAAAGCATTTATGCTATGATGTGTGTACCGGTAGCACTTAGATTCTAGAACTTGCGTTAGGACCATTCCGAGGCCACAAGTGAGACTACATTCGTGTAGTTAGATTTACTACATGATAAGAGGCATTAGGATTAACCCATTGTTTTACACCTGTGTTTTTGTTATAATTACTTTGGCTACATTGGTCAAGTAATTCTCCCACACCCTTTGCGTTGTACTCATTTTTAGTACACGATACCCCTAGTACACCCCTCAGAGCCTATCTTTTCGTTTCGACCTTTAAGCATTTTACTTAAAGGAAGAATTTGTTTACACCCCACTTAAATGTACACCCAAATCGCCTTAGCCTACCTTGTATGCACTCATTTTTAGTGCATTATTGTGACAACATTTGTTTAAACCCCAAGTTAATTATCTAATTGATTACATGGTTGCTAAGTCGAGTCATATCCTTGTACATATTGTTTTGGGACGATTGGGACTCATGGGTAAAGTACTAGTGTAATGGAGTAATGGGGAAGAACAACATTATTACCCCCATATGTGCTAAATATTTTAAAAGTACTCCAAGTGTTTCGATTATCTTAATTCGAGTCATTAGAATAGTTAATTGTAAAGTTATGCAAAAGTTCAAGTGTAAGGGGAATACAACGCCCCTATGATGTATTATTTTGGATGGTAGGGCAAGAGTGTATGAAAAAGAAAAAAAAAATCGAAAAAATCAAGAAAAATACAAAAAAATGAGAAAAAGAAAAGTAGAAAAAACATACGGACTACCATCCCGTTTCATTTTATGTTTATTTTATGTTTTTATTATTTTGTTTTTAGCTTAAGTCGAGTCTAGTCTTGGCTTAGCAACGCCATATTGTACATGTAATTAATCAAGATCTTTAACTCGCCACCAGTAAAATATCCCTTATCCAACAATTCCGTGTTTATCATATCCCTACACCTAACGTTAAAACCCGTTTAAAAGCCCTCTTTGATAGTTTATCTTTGGTGCTTACGCCCAGTGGAGGAGGTTTTCGATCCTTTCCCAAGCCTATGGTAATCTATTTGCTATGACAGGTAGTGAGAGATATTATCCGTTTTCATTTATGAGATATACTTTTATGACACCTGAGAGATGTGAGTATCTAAACACTACTTGTGAGGTGCTAGTTTGTAATCTCCGTGCTTATTATGATTAAAGTGGAACGACTATTTGTTGTAATTACTTTTATATTAGCGTTAAATGACCCCTAACTTGTATTTTGATTAGAATAAAAGCGCATTTGCTTGAGGACAAGCAAATCTCAAGTGTAAGGGTATTTGATGAAGCGAAAAGTGTACCGCTTTTAGGGGGTCATTTAAGCCCTAAATCGTATTTATTTGATCAAATATTGCCCTAAATCGTTCCTTTTGTCATTTTAGGTACTTTGGAGAAGAAATCTGGAAAAGGAAGCATTTTGGACGTTTTTGGAGCATAAAAGTGAAGAAAACGACAAAGTCTCCAAAGCTGCTGGAAAAGTACACTTGACGGCGTCAAGGATTGCTCCTGACGGCGTCATGGCTTGGCAAAAGAGGTGGATATGAAAAATACACATGATAAGCCAGGGAGTTTTACAAAGGAAGTCTGACGGCGTCACCCTTTAAGGTGATCAAGGCCATCACGGTTTAAGTTAAAGCGAGATGGCGTCAAGCACATTTCTGACGGCGTCAAGCCTTGATAAGCCAGGGAGGATTTTGGAGGACTAAAGAGGGACGGCGTCAGGAAGACCATCCGGGAACCCTAGCCACGGCGAGGTGACGGCGTCAAGATCTATAACGTGACGCCGTCAGCCACTAAACTCTATATATAGTTTTGCAATTTTTATTCATTAGGGTGCAACTTATTAGTGTGCAACTTTGTGAGGAGAAACCCTAAGACGAATTTCTGCCATTTTTTAAGGGTTTTTACACCCTTGGATCTCCCATGTTTAATTGAAGATAAGTAATCATTTAATCATTCAATATGTCTATGTGTTGTTTGATTATATCTTGTTCTTGTCTTTTAATTAACATGCTAGGCTAGATTTATCTTGTGTTTGCTTAGATCTAATGAAACCTAACTATTGATTATTGGTTATTAGTGTGTTATTAATTGTATTGGATGATTGTTTATCGATGTTAGGCTTAAGAAAACTGGCTAACCTCCTATACGGTAACTTGCTTGAACGTCTTAAGAAACATGAACCAATGCGTACTAAGGTTATTATGGTTGTATTTAATGCATGAGCGAATTCTAGTGATCCCATGTTAGGAGCTTCTTAGCCGGCTCGACATAGGAGTGAAGTAGGAGCTTGTAGAGTTGGGGAAGTACGTACGCCACCCCACGATTGGTATTAAGGAATACACCCGTCATCCACGTAATTAATACACACTAATCAACCGGTAAAAGATAGTTAGGGAGTAAGGAAATCTAAGTAAACACATTTCTCTCCATATAAGTTTCACAACCTTTTCATTTTCAGTTATTTTATTTTATTTGCATTTGTAGTTATTTGGGTTAGTTGACTAGCAACTAATTCCGCCCACTCATTCAAACCTGAGATTTTACTTGCTTTCATAAAAATATAAAAATACAAAAAGAATCTTCCCTCACCCTTAGACCTATTAGAATAGTTTTTTCAATCCTAACGACACTATTCCCCTAGAGAACGATCAATCCCCCGGTACTTGCCACTTCACTATACTACATCGGTCAGGTACACTGCCTGGTGGGGATTGCAAGCCTCTTGAGATCCCTCGAGAGGTAAAACCTGTTGTAAGGTCGCAAAACCACGCATCAAGAAGTATGTCAGAAGCCTACTGATGAAGTATGAGCTCAGTGACCGTGCCTCAGTCAAAACTCCCATGGTTCCCCCCAACAACCTTGGTCCTGACCTTACTGGTAAACCAGTCAATCAAACTCTATTCCGAGGAATGATTGGGTCACTGATTTATCTACTTGCATCAAGGCCTAACATCCAATTCTCAGTATGTTTATGTGCCAGATATCAATCTGACCCAAAAGAATCTCATCTCACAGTTGTGAAAAGGATACTCAGGTACCTGAAAGGTACTCCAAACCTTGGATTATACTATCCAAAATGTTCAGGCTTGGATCTCAAAGGATACTCGGACTCTGACTATGCTGGATGCAACATGGACAGAAAAAGCACCTCAGGCTCCTGCCAAATACTTGGTGGAAAATTAGTCTGTTGGAGTGCTAAGAAACAACAATCAGTTTCCATGTCCTCAGCTGAAGCTGAATTTGTTGCAGCAGCCAGTTGTTGTGCAAATGTACTTTGGATGAAAAGTCAACTCAGTGACTATGGAATCCAGTATAAGATGGTTCCCATCTTTTGTGATAACACAAGTGCAATTGCCATCTCAAACAACCCTGTTCTTCATCAGAGAACAAAACACATTGATATTAGATATCACTTCATCAGGGACCATGTCATGAATGGTGACATAGAATTACACTTTATTCCTACTGAATATCAGCTAGCTGATATATTCACCAAACCTTTGGATAACCAACTTTCACAAGACTGAAAGCTGAATTAGGAATGTTGGATATTGAGAATCAGTCCACTGATTGAATCCATTCAACTAAGTGTAAATTCTGAAAACCTCAGGTCCCTGATAAAATGTGTTCCTCAGTGAAAAAGATCACTGACTCACCTTCCCTGAACCCTTCACTGAATGAAAAGTCATTCAGGGCCCTCAAAATGACATTCAATGCTAACTTAAATGCTCTAAGTATCTAGTTAGTAAATGTCCGAGGTTGGTGATGCGGTGTTTATTGCTCTAATTCTTTTATATCCACGGCAGCGGCGCCAAAAACTTGGTGCGCGCGTGATGTGTCGTTGTGGTTTTAGCAGTATTAATGCCTACTCAAGTTTTAAATTTATATTTAGCCGACTTATCAATAAAAGACACACTTTAACGAGCAGTGTACCCGGTCAGTATGAATATAATGGTAAGTAGAGTGTCGATCACTAAGAGTGGAACGTATTATCTAGTTATTCTAATCAGTATTTTAATATCTTAAGTTAG
Organism: Artemisia tridentata subsp. tridentata; assembly: GCA_021014915.2. NCBI lineage: Eukaryota > Viridiplantae > Streptophyta > Magnoliopsida > Asterales > Asteraceae > Artemisia > Artemisia tridentata. The sequence continues at coordinate 394,877,551 of CP139504.1, forward strand.
CTGTACAACCTAATCTAACGCAAGGGGGTTCAGCCTAAGAGACTGGCACGGTTTGGTTATAATTAAATAGTAAACTAAACTAATGAGCACGAATCAGTGATTAGCACACACGTACACAGATAGATACTTGAGACAATAAGAAGACCTGTCCTGATAATTAAGTAGCTTGTCACTTGTTTTATTGCTAGTTTTATATGAATTGTATATAATTAACCCTTTCTCGTTGGCTCTAATCTTATCGGCGAGTAAACCCTTAATGATCACTTATGTCTATCCCACTATCCTAGAATATTGAGCATTTATGATGCCCACGTTTTGTATACGCTAGAATAGATAGGCGAGGAAGGGGCATGGCGACCCAAGCAATGCTCAGCTAGACACAGAGGTTATCAATGCACTAATAAAAGTCACCAAAGACATCAACATATAAACTTTAATTAATGGGAAAGCAATTTTAAGGGGTGCCCATGATATTCCGTAGTCACATGAAATCGGCCCATCAATCCTGATGAATTAAAGTGTACTAATACAATAAAACAAAACTACTTAATGAATTGAATACATGCAGGACCTTCTTACAGCTCTTGTATCTTCGTTTAGGGTGTGTCTTGTGCTGCTAATACGTCTGAATTCGGCTTTAGGGTTTCTGTCTTTCTCTTCTGAGTTTAGCTATATGTGTCTCGAAATTCGTCTGGCCTTGGGGTATTTATAGTTTCTGTCTGAGGGTTAGATGTGGCGCATAGGATAAGTAGATGCGGCGCATTGACTTAACTTCGCGTGGGGTCCAAGATTAATATATTCAGGAATATTCGTTCACCGCCAGAAGATGTGGCGTAACTCCATTTCTCTATGCGGCGCATGTCATTTGCTGTCTTGGATTGTAACTTGTGAAATCTTGATAGTGATACGCCGTATGTAAGAAGTATGTTGCGGCGTATCTGGAGCAGAATGATCTTGATCGTGTACATTTCAGTAGACTCTTAACATCTTGCTTGTTTTGCTCCATAATTAGTCCAAAATCGCCAAGTTTCACATAATACTTGTTTTTACCTGAGAATTACAAAAGTAAACATTAACGTATCGATTCTCATAGATAATATAATAAAACAAGTCAAATAAATAGGATAAATGATGATAATAAAATGTACTTATTTGAGTTCATCAAATATCCCCCCAATTAAACTTTACTTGTCCCCAAGTAAACCTTAGAATAAATCTTATGAAAATGTATCCTAAAAGATATTAGGATTTATTTTTATATTTAAGCATGTATTCGTTTTGTCATAATTGCACAACCAAACACTTAACGAATTAGAAATAAAATAAAATATTTTGATAAAAGCAAATCTAATTGTTTAACTGTCCAGTCGTGACTAATATTCTATCATAAGCTTGGCAAGTATACGCATCTCCCCCACTAAAGCCAAGGAATAACAAGTCTAAAGCGGTAAAAAGGGTTTGTTGGTTAAGGGTTGCTCATTCTTCTTAATCTCTATCGATCTCACATTCCAGAAAAGGCGACAAAATCACAAATACATGATCGAATCCACGACCACGATACTTGCAATTGCTCAAATCCTTAACTCGAATGGGCTAAAGATAGGACCAAGTAATCTTTACCAATAATATTATATCAAAAAGGGCGACAAAATCATAAATACATAGCCGAATCCACGACTACGATACTTAAGATTGCTCAAATCCCTAATCTCAATAAATCAAAAGTTTGGATAAAGAATGATATAGGGTATGGATAATATTTGGGATACAAATTGGTGTAAAATGAAAAATAAACAAAACAGATAAATTAAAATCCTAAGTGTAGTAAATTACTTTCCCAACCATCCCATGAATAAGACTCATATCATTGAATAACTCACGCTTTAACACTTGAAACACACGCTTTAGGTAGACACGAATTATACTCAACAAGATCTCAATCAAAGAATAACCTTAGTTGGCGTTCCATAACGGCCAACTCCCATTCAATCCATAAATATAATATACAACAAATAGTGGTGATATCGCCCACTTAATACAAAACTTTACATAAGTTGGTTAAAACAAACTTCCAACTTTTTCTTTTTCTTTTTCTTTTCTATTTTTTTCGATTTTTTTTTCAACATATATGTGTAAAATTTCACAACTTTTCTATCACTATTTTTCCGGATAATTTTTCCATACTCTTCATACTTTCAGAAATAACTGTAATAGCGAAAGTAGTAAACACACGAAAAATAAACTCAAAGTTATACAATATTTACTTTCATACCAATTGCATTGTGCAATTTCCTGACTCAACCAAAGATAATGAATTACGCACGCGAACACAGGTAATGTGAGGAAACACACTTTGCCTAAAGCAATTAACCACGGATTTTAATCTACAGGGTAGGCTAAGGTGTAAGGGTGTAACGAAACATTATAACAAAGGTGTAAGAAACGAAAGGAATGGCTCTGAGTGTTTTTCTAGGGGTATCTTACTCTAAAAGTGAGAGTAACAAAAGGGTTTATAGGGGTTAACTAACCAGTGTAGTTAGTTAATATCACATAACATATAAAGGCTATTTGGGTGTAATCCTAGAAATTTACCAATTTAGACAAGTCACTCCAATTATATAGATAATACTTATTATGGTGGTCTCGAATAGTATACAAGCCAAGTTCTAAAGTTTACAAGTCACCGGCACACTCATAGATTTGTGAATTTTGATAAGTTCACAATTTTTGAAAATAAGGTTATGTGTGCAGCTATGTAATTTAGACTTTAAACAAAAACATGCTAAAAATTTTAAATTTTGATATATTAAACGCATTTTAAGCATATTTTGAAAAAGTTTAGGACAAGTAAGTGTTCTAATTCTCTAATCCCCCCACTTAAGTTAAACAACGTCCTCGTTGTTTGTATCAAAGATTAAAAACTGGAAAATAAAAGAATTAGAACAGAAAAACTCCCCTGAGATTTGCTCGGTATGATCCTCCATTATTCGTATATGAGCAAAAATCAACTTTCTTGTGGATGAGAACGTTTAAGCTTCAAAAATGATGTATCCACAAGAATGCAGGAATCTATAATACCATTCAGACTTTAACACACCTGAGTTAAGAAGGTTCAACCTTGCATAATACATTAGTAGTTAGTAAAAATAAAACTTAAAAAATTAAAATGAAAATCATCAGGTCAGTCGATACGCCGTATCTTATGGAAAAAGATACGCCGTATCGAGCCTAGAATAAAATACGAATCAGAATAAAAGATGCGTCGCATCCTTAACCAGGGATGCGCCGCATTAAAATAAACTGACAGAAAGTTTTAAAGTCAAAAATAAAAATGCAGAAAATTAAATAAGATATGACCAGTGCAGGTGATGCGCCGCATCTTAGGATGGAGATGCGTCGTATCTCCTATAGGTCTGACAGACTCAATACAAAATCAGAAAATAAAATAAAAGATAAGCATGGGTTGCCTCCCACGAAGCGCTTGTTTTTATTCGAGTCACGAGCCTGACTCCACCCTTATTTACTGTGTAATAGGGTGTTGTTCCCCCCACTTGGGATCAAGTGCGGGTGATAGTAGTAATAAACACGAAAAGAGTGTAAATTTTCTATTAAAGATGGAAGAAATACATAAAGATCATACCTTGGCAATATATGTACATCTTCCCTATTCTTACCCGGTTTGGTTGATAAATTGGATGACTTGACCACACTTCATCTGAAAGAGTAGTATGTTGAGGAAAAATGAGTCTCCTTTCTTCTTGGTTAGTCTCTTTGGTAGTAAGGCATCCCTTGACTTCCGCAGAAGATGAGAAAGGGTCTTTAGCAAGTAAAAGTTTGAGTTCCTCTATAACCTTCATAGGGTCGAAATCATCATCTTCATCAATCATAGCAATGTTTAAGAGCTCATCACCAAATTCTTCCTCGAGCTCCACCAAAAATGGGTTGATCACAGGTGCTTCATGTGCTTCGATAGGTAATGTAATAAATTTGACCTCATCATTCTTTTGTTTCGCAACCTGTTCATGAAAACTAGCAAGATTATTAGTAACGGGATTAATAATATTAAATAAATTTGTACCACTTTGTGTTGTAAGTGACTCCAATTCATCTTGTGAATCTCCATCTTCAACTAGTGGTCTTGCAATTTCATAATCGTCCCGAATTTCATCCTTAAATAAGTAATCCCAGATTTCTTCAAAATCCCTCGTTGGGTCAAAATCTGGTTGAGGTATGTCATCATAAACTATGGCGTCAAATGGTTCGAAATCAAAATTAGAATACTTTTCATCTTCATCCTTTGGATTGTCTAATGGTGGTAATACGATTGCAGAATATTCTTCAACGTAAGGTTCCGTATACACATCATCTTGTGCAATCTCCGGAGAAAAAGTACTATCAATAACAATTGCCGGAATTGGTTTCACGGTATATGAATCTTCTTCATCATCATTTGACATACACCAAGTGTGTTGAAATGGCAATTTGTTTCTTTCTTTCCTTGACGTTTCTTGTCCTAAAATCAAGTATTCTTCCATAGTGATTTCTTTCGTCCCAATGACTTGTGCACCATAACTTGATGTTTTCCAATCATACACCTGATTATTGCTCAAGGCTCTTTCCTCTTTTAACTTGACATATTCTTCCATTGTAATATCCGGATCGTCCATCTTTCTGAAATAAAACTTACTCGTGCAAAAGAAGAGTGAAACAATCAAAGTAAAATAAAAGTTGCTGATATCAGTAGACGATGCGCCGTATCCAAAAAAGTTGGATACGCCGTATCTTATTACTTTAAATTTTAATCAGACTTTTATTCAGAAAACAGATACGCCGCTTATAATTTTAGAATGCGCCGTATCTAGTTTAAATTGTCAAAAATCGATTATACTTATTAAAATTAAATGCGTCGTATTAACAAAAGCTAATGCGCCGTATTTTCGTTACGTTTCAAAATACAAGATTTTTGATTTAGAAGATGCGCCGTATCGATAGAGATCGATGCGTCGTATCTGTTTAATAATTAGAAAACTGTTTTTAATTTAAATAATAAATACGCCGTATCTGTTAAAACAGATGCGTCATATGGCGTTAGGGTTTAGAAAAATTTCTTATTAAAAACAGAATACGCCGTATCTTGGGGAAAGATGCGTCGTACTCGAATTTATTAAACGCGTTGTATTTTATAAAAATTAAACGCAATACGCCGTATCTGTGAAAACAGATGCGCCGTATCGTTTGTATCAGCTCAGTACAACGATAGCAGAATGCAGAAAAAAAACTAAAATAAAAATAAACAAAAAGAAACAAAAATTAAAGAAAATAAAAACACACAAAAACAGAAAATATGCAAATAATACAACGAATGCAATTTATCTAATATATAACAGGGTTAGTGGTTAGAATCTAAAAATTAAAAAGAAAAACCTAATTAAAATACTAATCAAATTAACAGATAATAACAATTCACTCCCCGGCAGCGGCGCCAAAAACTTGATGCGGTGTTTATTGCTCTAATTCTTTTATATCCACGGCAGCGGCGCCAAAAACTTGGTGCGCGCGTGATGTGTCGTTGTGGTTTTAGCAGTATTAATTCCTACTCAAGTTTTAAATTTATATTTAGCCGACTTATCAATAAAACACACACTTTAACGAGCAGTGTACCCGGTCAGTATGAATATAATGGTAAGTAGAGTGTCGATCACTAAGAGTGGAACGTATTATCTAGTTATTCTAATCAGTATTTTAATATCTTAAGTTAGCTGTACAACCTAATCTAATGCAAGGGGGTTCAGCCTGAGAGACTGGCACGGTTTTGTTATAATTAAATAGTAAACTAAACTAATGAGCACGAATCAGCGATTAGCACACACGTACACAGATAGATACTTGAGACAATAAGAAGACCTGTCCTGATAATTAAGTAGCTTGTCACTTGTTTTATTGCTAGTTTTATATGAAGTGTATATAATTAACCCTTTCTCGTTGGCTCTAATCTTATCGGCGAGTAAACCCTTAATAATCACTTATGTCTATCCCACTATCCTAGAATATTGAGCATTTGTGATGCCCACATTTCGTATACGCTAGAATAGATAGGCGAGGAAGGGGCATAGCGACCCAAGAAATGCTCAGCTAGACACAGAGGTTATCAATGCACTAATAAAAGTCACTAAAGACATCAACATATAAACTTTAATTAATGGGAAAGCAATTTTAAGGGGTGCCCATGATATTCCGTAGTCACATGAAATCGGCCCATCAATCCTGATGAATTAAAGTGTACTAATACAATAAAACAAAACTACTTAATGAATTGAATACATGCAGGACCTTCTTACAGCTCTTGTATCTTTGTTTAGGGTGTGTCTTGTGCTGCTAATACGTCTGAATTCGGCTTTAGAGTTTCTGTCTTTCTCTTCTGAGTTTAGCTATATGTGTCTCGAAATTCGTCTGGCCTTGGGGTATTTATAGTTTCTGTCTGAGGGTTAGATGTGGCGCATAGGATAAGTAGATGCGACGCATTGACTTAACTTCGCGTGGGGTCCAAGATTAATATATTCAGGAATATTCGTTCACCGCCAGAAGATGTGGCGTAACTCCATTTCTCTATGCGGCGCATGTCATTTGCTGTCTTGGATTGTAACTTGTGAAATCTTGATAGTGATACGCCGTATGTAAGAAGTATGTTGCGGCGTATCTGGAGCAGAATGATCTTGATCTTGTACATTTCAGTAGACTCTTAACATCTTGCTTGTTTTGCTCTATAATTAGTCCAAAATCGCCAAGTTTCACATAATACTTGTTTTTACCTGAGAATTACAAAAGTAAACATTAACGTATCGATTCTCACAGATAATATAATAAAACAAGTCAAATAAATAGGATAAATGATGATAATAAAATGTACTTATTTGAGTTCATCAGTTGGTAACTGAATGCCTATTTAATATAGGAATATATGTTGCTTTGCCTTCTGGGATCCACCTCTGGGCCCCCACTTGCCCACTTGGCATTTTATGCCTCTTTTCTCACATAAAAATAGGTGATGATGTAATCTCTGCAAATTACACTTTTTGCAGACGCCACAACTGTTCACCTCGACTGTTGCGCAAAACCAGGGAAAGTGGAGTGGTGGCATTTAATGCGGATCCCAAACGTTTTATACAAAACGGTTTCCAAAAATTTCTTTTTGAGAAAATAAAACCGCTTAATGCCTAAAACACCCATTCTCTTCACTTCCCTATAAATACCCCTAAACAAATTAACACACACACGTTTTAGAAAATCTTAAGCAAACTCTGCCCTTTTTTCTTTCAAAACTATTGTGTGTGTTCTTTATCTTTAGAAAACCAGACCATTTTCTTGTAAAACCAAGACCTTCAAACAAATGGCTACTTCTAAAGCTATAACCTACGCCCCAAATGTGGAATTCACAATAGAGGGCGTGGACATGACCAAAAATAACATCATAGGAAACTTTGCCTACCCCGAAAAATTTTGGGCGTACAAGAATGTGGTTAAATATCTTCAAAACTGCTTTCTTGCTACGGCATTCACAAAAACCCCCTCTGTCATATATAATGACTATCTGAGGGAATTATGGTGTACAGCAGTGGCAACAAGCCCTGAGGACACCAAAGACTCAATAATCACGTTCTCAGTGATGAATGGGAGAAGGACCCTCTCCCTGGATTACCCAACCTTCATCAAGGCCACAGGTCTTGATTTCACTGAGAACTTTGAGCCCAACCCCACTGACCAAGAAGTAAAGGCCGAATTGCTTTTACTAGGGCTACATAACCCAAAACAACCTGACGTAGCCTCAGGAACTTTATTGGCCAAAGCACCAATAATTAAGACTTGGTTCTCCCCTGTCTGGAGGATCCTAATGACCTTTGTCATTCAGGTCCTTGGAGGCAATAAATCCTCCACGGAGCAATTGAATGCATCACAACAATTGATGGTGTTCAGTCTCTTCTTCAGTCTCCTGGAGGGTAGAAAAATTGACATCGGAGGAATAATCTTCCGAGACCTCGTAGCCAAGCTCTCAGGAAAATCTAGGCAAAGACACATGTCTTACCCTAGGTTCATTTCCTGTGTGCTTCAGGAGTTACTAGGCTCTGATTATGTTAAACCCAAACCACTCGCCCTTGAGACCTCTTCCTCAGAGCCTAAAGAAAGGCAAACAACGGCCAAGACCTCTGAGACACCCACTCTTGAGACCCTCTTGACCTTAAAACAAACGCCAACGGAGGATACTGAGAAATCATCCTCAGTGTCCTCAGGCAAAACCTTTCCTCATGGCCCTACTGACATACACAATTCAGTGGGGTCAGGAACCTTCACCCTTTCACATCCCGATGAAGGCATTAGTCAATCCCAACCTTTGCATGAGGGAGTACAGGGTCCTAAATCCTCGATAGAGCAGCACTACTCTACTGAGAAGGGGACTGATGATGTACCCTCCGAACGGGTCGAAGGACTCCCCTTCGAGCCTGTAGAAAGCCCTCCCTTCGGAGGCCCAAGTTAATCTCCTAACACATTTCATTGGCGTAAAACCATTCGCGTGCGAACTGGTTACTATGTGGGAATCCGCCAATCGAAGCCTTAAGCCCTTCGGGGTATCTCCTACGAAGGAACTAGGACGAAGGACAATCCTGACCTGGTCAAACCCACGTCTCCTCTTCCCTTGGCTTTCCCGCCAAAACAGAGATCGTGGGCTACAAAGCCCTAGCGGGTACCACAAATCATGGGACGCCCCCATGATCTCCGAAACATGTGCAAACCGCCCACTAAGGCCTATTTCTCCCCTATAAATAGCTTAGTCGGGCATGAACAATGTAAGTTAACTTCACTCTCTCAATTTACGACCTACTTATCATCACACATACTTACTCGCACGCCGGAGGTGGTTCGCAGGGTCCAACCCCTGCGCAATCACTTAACGTAGTGTCTTCGTATTTCTTATTTCAGGTTAAGAACAAGCTTGGCGCAATCTCAACACCCCATTATTCCTTTGATCACCATCGAAGGCTTGGTTGTGAAATTATTTGTTCAATCAGTGGCGCCATCCGTGGGACCGCTACAATTGGTCTCGTTATTTCCAAGCTTATAACCAACCAACTACTTTCACTATTATTCCGGCATGGATCAAGGGAGAGAAGATACTCCCCCACCAGGTTTCTCTACCTTAGCACCAATACCAATCAACGACTCTAACAACCTTCCCCCAATAACCGCCTCCACATTCACAACACGTTCTCACCCATAAACAACACCTAACCATCATGCTTCGACATCAGCCAATCAGGAGCCCATTATTAGCCCAGCCTTTGTCGAAGCCAACCACGAAGTGTTGGAATCCCTCCTAAGGGCTCGTAAGAGGCAAGTCAGGAATGCTGAGATGCGCAGGGAGTTGGAATACTCAAGTGATGAGTATGATGAAGAAATGGAGATGGAACCTAGGCCTCCGACCCAAGGAGCAACTCTATCGGCCTTAAGGATTGGGTCTCCAGTCAGTCGAAGGCTAAGCAGAAGGTCCGTTGGTTTTGAAGGAGTTCCCGAGAGGGCTCCGACAAGGAGAGAAGGGGCGATACCGAAGGCTCTAACGGTAGGAGCCAACGAAGGGAAGAAGTGGGGGTGACTTTGCCTCCATTTCTAGCAGCTCATCTTGGAAGGACTGAAGCTGGGGTTCTGTTGCAGCCTTCTCATGCATCAGGCGTAGAAGGCAATCCACCTACAATTAATATGGGAGGAAATCTTCCTCCCAATGGTATGTACCCCTCGTTCCAAACTCAGTCTTACCCTCAAAATTTATATCCTCCAATAAATGGATAGCCTACTAACCTAAGCCTCCCTCAAGCTTATGGGAGCATACCCTTCGGGCATCCTATGGCATACCCTCCATATGCCATGGGAAAGGGTTATCCTTTTGCCATGAATACACCTTATCAGTCCTACCCAAGTCAAGCTCCTATGGGAATGCCCCCAAACAACAATCCCTATAATACTGTTCCCATGTATGCACCACCTTACAATTGTCTATACTCAGACCCTATGGGTTCAGGTACACCTTTCGTTAGGTGGATAGAAGATTACCCATTGCCTGATGGGTTGAAAATGCCTTCGCACATTGGAACTTATGATGGAAAGGGGGATCCGGAAAATTTCTTACACTTGTTCGAAGGGGCTATCAAAATGCAAAAATGGGTTATGCCGGTGGCCTGTCATATGTTTACATACACCCTGCGGGATTCTGCTCGTATTTGGTGGAATGGGCAAAAGCCCGGTAGCATCGTCAATCTTGATAATCTTAAGGCTAAGTTCCGGTCACACTTCAGTCAGCAAAAGAAGTTCACAAGGACTCATTTAACGATGCACAACATCAAACAAAAGGAAAACGAAAGCACAAGGGCCTTCGTTACTAGGTACACCGATGATACTTTGCAGATTTTGGGTCTTCATGAAGATCAGCATATTTCGGGTTTCGTACATGGTCTTCGAAATCGGAGTTTGGTGGAGTTCTTGTCCACTGACCTTCCGACAACTTACAAAGGGTTAATGGAAAAGACGTATACTTGGATCGAAGCAAAAGAGGTATCCACTAATGGGGCTCCAATAGACAGAGACAGCAACAACAAGTTTTTGAAGCATTCTTCGTGGGAAGGGTCAAAGAACAAGAACAAGAACAAAGACAGGTTTTCTCCGTACAACAAAGGTCCCAACCATGGTTTGTTAAACAGTCTAACCAAGTCTCCAAAGGAAATACTTGCTACGGAGAGGGCTGCTAAGGCCTTCGAAGCACCCCCTCGTATGACAAGTAAGGGAAAAAGCAGGGATACCAGCAAGTATTGTCACTTTCACGAAGATTATGGTCATGATACGAACAGTTGTAGAGAGTTAAAGAAACAGATAGAAGAAGCTGTGAAGTCCGGGCAATTGGCACACTTGGTGAAGGGTATAAAGAAGGGAAAGGAAAAGATGACCGACACTCAATTGGCTAAAGATACTACTCCTCTCGAAGCCCCAATACTCATGGTTCGTTGGGGCGAAGCCAGCTTGAAAAGAAAGGTAACGGAGCAGGAGGGTAATGCAATAGGGGAAGTAACTTTTCCTCCTCTCACAGGCCAAGTCCCTTCAAATGATCCAGTAGTCATCAAAGTCCTCATTTCCAACCGAGAAGTGAATAGAGCCTATATGGACTGTGGAAGCTCCTGCGAAATCATTTATGAGCATTGTTTTCTTAAGCTCAAGCCTTCGATCAGGTCGCAGCGGGTTGATTCGAAGATACCTTTGGTAGGATTTTCTGGTGAGCATTCGTGGCCTCTGGGAGAAGTTCCGTTGGAAATAACAATTGGAGAAGGCAAGCTCGCAAGGACAGAAACCCTCATGTTCGCTATTGTAAGGTCCAACTCTCCTTACAACTTGCTGATAGGAAGGACCGCCATGCAAAAGATGGGTATCATAGTTTCCACTATACATGCAGCGGTAAAGTTCCATACACCTTATGGGATAGGAACCGTGTTCTCCTGTTACAGTCAAGGGCAAGTGGGAGACAGTGGCAAAAAGATTAGAGAAAGTCCGGAGGAGCCTCCGAAGGCTATCCTTAGTTGTACGGATGTCGAAGAACGTATTGTGATAAATGAGCTCTATCCAGAGCAAACGGTGGTAGTCGGAAAGCAACTCCCTGCTAACTTCAAAGCAGACCTGGAGAAGCTGCTCAAAGCCAACAAAGATGTGTTCGCATGGACATATTGAGACATGAAAGGAGTTCCCAGGACTCTTATGATCGATGGCAAGCCCTTCGGCACAGAACATAAGCTTAACGAGTTCAAACACATTGAACCAATTAAGCAGAAGCGATGAAGCCTGGCACCAGAAAGAAATGCAGCTGCTTGCAAAGAGGTGGATGAGCTTGTGCGAGCAGGAATTCTCAGGGAAGTGAAATACCAAACTTGGGTTGCCAACCCAGTCATGGGAAAGAAAAGTGACGGAGGGTGGCGTATGTGCGTTGACTTCACCGACATCAATAAAGCTTGCCCGAAGGACTGCTACCCTCTACCAGAAATCGATTGGAAGGTCGAATCTCTCTCAGGGTTCCGTCTGAAATGTTTTCTGGACGCATACAAAGGGTATCACCAAATACAAATAGCGGAGGAAGATGAAGAAAAGACAGCCTTCTACACAGGAAAGGGTGTCTATTGCTACAAGAAAATGCCCTTCGGTCTGAAGAACGCAGGGGCAACTTACCAGCGATTAGTAGATAAAGCCTTCCACAAGCAAATCGGGAGGAACTTGGAGGCCTACGTTGATGACATGGTAATAAAAAGCAGAACCGAAGAGGACCTCCTCTCCGACATCCAAGAGACCTTCGATCAATTACGGGCAATCAATATGAAGCTTAACCCTAAGAAGTGTTCCTTCGGCGTGGAGGAAGGACAATTCTTGGGGCACCTGATCACTAAACAAGGGATTAAATCCAACCCTTCGAAGGTAAAAGCCATCACTGACCTTCAAGCTCCGAAGTCACTAAAAGAAGTTCAAAGCCTCAATGGGAAGCTTGCGGCACTTAGCAGGTTCCTGTCGAAAGGGGCAGATCGGTCTTTACCATTCTTCAAAACACTCAAGGGGTGTACAGATAAAAAGACTTTCCAATGGAGTTGTGAGGCGAAAGCAGCCTTCGAAAAGCTAAAGGAATTTATGGAAATCTTACCAACACTTACGGCCCCAATCAAAGGCGAAGTGTTGTTTATGTACATTGCGGCATCATTCGAAAGCATCAGTGCGGTGCTCCTAGCCGAAAGGGAGAAGAAACAAGTCCCTATATACTTCGTTAGCAGGGTCCTACAAGGAGCTGAATTAAACTATCCGGAGTTGGAAAAGCTAATCCTAGCCTTGGTTTATGCTGCAAGACGCCTTCAAAGATACTTTCAAGCTCATCCCATCACGGTATTGACTGACAAGCCTATTAGGCAGATACTGTCGAAGCCTGAGAAATCAGGAAGGGTAGCTAAATGGGCTATCGAATTGGGAGAACATGAGATAGAGTACAAGGGTCGAAACTCCGTCAAAGGTCAGATACTTGCAGACTTTCTCGCTGAAACACCCTCCGGACCTAGCCAAGATAAAGAAATTCCTAAGGAGAAGCCCCAAGAGACGAAGGAGGGGTGGAAATTGTACACAGACGGAGCATCAAGTTCTGATGGTTCAGGAGCAGGTTTAATGCTAGTTAGTCCGGAAGGAAGGGAATACACTTACGCATTGCGTTTTGAGTTCGAAGCTACCAACAATGAAGCCAAGTATGAAGCTTTGTTGGCCGGCCTTCGACTTGCAAAGGACATGGAGGTTCGTAATCTCTCCGTTTTTGTAGACTCGCAGTTAGTCGCCAACCAAATTAAAGGCTCCTACGAAGCAAGGCAACCCACCATCAAGCAATATTTGGAAAAAGCTAAAGAACTCCTTCAAGGCTTCGAAACATATGATATAGCACATGTTCGCAGAAATCAAAACAAGAAAGCAGATGCCTTAAGCAAGTTGGCTTCAATGGCATTTGCTCATTTAACGAAGGAAGTTTTGGTATAAGTATTGACTGACAGGTCAATTAAAAGAGGCGAAGTTTCTGACATCATACTCGAGGAAGGCACCAATTGGATGACTCCGATCAGGGAGTATTTGATCAGTGGTATTCTGCCGGAGGATCCTAAGCTTGCTCGAAAGGTGAGGATCAAAGCTCCTCAATATAGGCTCATTGGGGATAACCTTTATAGGAGATCCTTCCTATCTCCATGGCTTCGTTGTGTGGGACCAAAACAGGCTTCGAACATCATCTATGAGGTTCACAAAGGATCTTGCAGGTTGCATGCAGGCCCTCGCTCCGTTGTTTCCAAAGTAATGAAGCTAGGGTATTATTGGCCATCTATGCATAGAGACGCAATAGAGATAATACAAAAATGCGAAGCTTGTCAGATCCACTCCAAAGTTCCAAGAATGCCTAAGCAAGACATGACATCCGTTACCTCAGCATGGCCTTTCTGTCAATGGGGAATCGATATAGTCGGACCCCCACCAGTAGCTCCGGGAGGGGTAAAGTTCTTGGTCATAGCCATAGACTACTTCACCAAGCGGGTCGAGGCCAAACCTTTAGCGTCGGTAACAGGAAGGCATATGGAGAAGTTTGTATTGGAACACATAATCTGTCGATTTGGTGTTCCACACATTATCATCTCCGACAATGGGAAGCAATTCGTCGAAGGAGTATTCCCAAATTTTTGTGAAGGCCTAAAAATCAAGCAATCGTTCACTTCCGTATACCATCCTCAGGGCAGCGGACAAGTTGAAGTCACGAACAGGGACATCATCGATGGTATCGAAAAGAGACTCGAACGAAGTCATCATGGGTGGGCAGATGAGTTACCCCAACTTCTGTGGGCACATAGGACACACCCCAAGTCAAGCCTTGGGGAAACTCCTTTTAGCCTGGTCTATGGAACGGAAGCTGTCATACCCTCCGAAATCAGCATCAAAATAGAACGCATTGTAAACTTTGAAGAAAAAACAAATGACAAAAGGCTTCACGAAAACCTCGACCTCCTGGAAGAAAGAAGAGTAATAGCCTCGATCAGGGAGGCTATCTATAAACAGATGTTTGAAAAGTACTATAACAACCGAGTTCGACCCTCCACATTCAAGCCAGGTGAATATGTCCTCCGTTTAAACAGCGCAAGCAAGGCTGAATACGAAAGAAAGCTAGGGCCAACATGGGAAGGACCTTACGTTATATTGGAAGCCTACGGAAATGGTGCTTACAAGCTCGCAACGCTTAAAGGGGAGGCCATGGAAAGGACTTGGAATGGTACCAATCTTCGTAAGTTTTACATATAAAACTTGCTACATTTAAAACAATCAGTTTGTTTTTCAATTTCATGTAACGCATTCTTCTCATTTGGGAAAAAAGCATTAATGGTAGGCATCTTAGTGTTCATTTTTTAGAATGATGTAATCCTCCCTACCCACTTAATGATATAAATTATTTCCCTCAAAATCTCTTGTTTCGTTATTTACAACAAAGATTTGCTCAGCCAAGTACTTTACAAGTTTCAATGTCGAAGGATGAAGCAAGACACATGTCTTGTATACAGATAACATCCAAAGCAATTCACATTAACTTTTCCTATATAGTCTTAGGGTATTCTAAGCCCTTCGTACCTTCAGGATAAAGACGGAGTGGGTCGTGACCCTCTGTCGCAGTCAAATTATACGATTGCGGAAAATCTTGGTTCAAAATACACACAATAAGGTTATAACCTTAGGTTGTATATGTACGTTTATAATAAGCGTACGAGAAGAAAAGCATGACATTCATAGCGGATTATTATCCCTACTTAACATTGATAAGACCAACAATGGTCAAAGCAAAAACAGTTTAAACAATTGTCTAACGCATGGGTTGAAGCCCATACCGCAACAAAGATAAATTGTCTTAAACAAATGAACATTAAACACGTTGGGGCATTATGCATAGAGATCCTTTCAAGGCAGAACAGAAACAGATTCCTTTGTTGAAGACGGAGGATGGACTTTCATCAGCTTCTTCGCCAAAAGTTCTTCTATGGGAGCCAACGGATCTTTGGTTACCTCGGCTAGGAAAGGGTACTCTGTTGACGTAAACGCATCGCCAGCCTCATTAAATTCTTTCTCAGAATCAGAGCGATAGTATGGTACCTCCGACAAAACCACAGGCTTCTTTGTCTGGGCAATTTCTTCCAAAGCGGTACAGGTACCATAAAAGATGGCTGCGTTCACTAGTTTCCCAATAACTTCCCCCACCTCATCGCTACGATGCAATTCCATTGCCACATGAGGAACAACCTTCGAAACTACCTCAGCTCGGTCTTTCTTCAAGCTTCGACACTGGAATTTCAGACTATCGACTTCCTCGCAAAGCTTGGCCTCCTGCTCAATCAGCCTAGACCTTTCGGCTTCCTCGCAAAGCATTTCAATTTGGGCTCTATAGATGGACACCTTAGACTCCTCAACCTTCAACCTATCACACCTTGCTTGGGATTCCTTCAATTGCCCCTCGAGTCTGTCAATCTTGGCTCGCATATCTTGTACAAAAGGATTCTTCTCAAAGTTCTCCAACACTTCTTTGCACTTAGCCTCCAATTTATCATATTCATGATCCCTAGCTTTTTCTTTGGCTAAGATAGCATCCATTTTCACTCTCACATTCAACACCGTTTGCACCAATTCCCTTGTCCTAGAATTAAGATGATTATCCAAAACAGCCTGCCTAGCATAACTTTTGGAATGAAAGTTGCAAAGCTCTTCCATAGACATGTTATCCAAGATTCCCTTCCACTTAGCAGGTGTCATTTTTTCAACCGAATGGCGACACGCAGTTGAATTGGGTAGTTCATTAACATCGGGAAGACCTGTGAAAGACAGAAGCACAAGTTATATAAGGAAGGACACTTATTACGCATACATTATAACTTACTAGGAGTATCATCTTCAGGAATCGTCAGAGGAGTAGGTATAAAGGTTTTAGAATGAGAGCCTTTGGGCTTCACCATTCTTGTCGGAGAGGTAGGAAGGGATAATTTCCTCTTCGGAGGAGTCTTCACAGACATAGCAGCTTTTGCTTTCTTACTTTTCTTCTTATCTGAAAGACCGGAGGACCTTACGAGCCTTGTTTGAAATTCCTTGATAAGGGGATCATTGGAATCTGCTACAGTCTCCACAAAATGCGGAGTCTCGTCGTTATTAATTGATGTTGATGGAGAACCTACTTCATGATTCACATTGTTTGGCTCTTTGGGGACAAAACTAAGCTTTCTAGTACTACGGGCTACAACGAAGTTCCTGAATGTCATTCCTACAGAGAAAGGAAATGAGATAAATACCATCAGATAAGTCATTTACTTTATTTGAATAGGTACATACATACTTTTCCCATTGCAGATTATCTCAGGTTCCAAGGGAGAGCCTTCCCAATGATCTATAATGCCCGCCAGAATTGAAACAATATTGGCTCAGGAAACGTTTGCACATCAAATGGGTGACGGTCAAGACGTTGGTAGAGGGGATAGCTTCTTACGAAGTGCGGCAAAGGATCATCAAAGTGTTTCTCGTCAAAATGATTGTCTTTATCTAGCAACGCCGGATAATTGGGAGGTATGATCGTATCTTGCACATAGAAAAACAGACCTTTCCATTTTCTTATGTTGGCAAAAGGTTTAGTTATTAAGCAAGGCACATCGGGCTCACTTCTTTTGGCCAATGTTAACCAATCACCACCAGGACAAAGGTTTATAAAACCTCTAAGCACATTCAGTGTTGGCTCATACCCCTAAGCTTTACATACAACGATGTAAGTAGTCAACTTGGCTAAGCCAAAAGGGTTCAGCCTGGATATATGTACTTGATAATATTGTAGAAACTCCAGGATTAAGGGGTGGATCGGAATCCTAAAGTTAGATTCTGTAAATGCATGCACATAAAGCCCCACATAACCCGCTAGAGCATCAAAAATATTTTGGTTTTGATTGGGAAGCATAACTTTAAACTCTTTAGGTATGGGATATATTTTAAGAAATTCTATTAGAGCCTGCTCTGATAGAGTACATTTTTGCTCCCTAATAGTTCTTTTCGCTGCCATACTCATCTTGAACTAGAGACTATGAGCGCAAAAGGACAAAGATCGGAGAGGAAAACTTACCTTTAAGCTTAACTGAAGCACAAAGCATAGGGTCGTGTACGTGTATTTTGGGCGCAAAAGAAAATTTGATCTAGGGTTGGAAGTATGAAGGGTTTATGAATATCCTTTGTAGTTTCATCCTAGCCATCCACGTGCAGTTATAATCCGAGATATACATGGAGACTAATTTTTTAATTTTTGAAAAGATGTTTACCGATATCTTCGCTGCTATAGTATAGAGTGGTAGCTGAAAATTTATTAGCCGCATTTATTGCGCAAAGTTTGTTTAAGCACTTATCTTCATTGCGTTCAAATTTGCGACAAATGGGATAAAGTGTAGCAGGTTTTTTGAGTCGAATGCAATTTATCCTTGTACGTATATATCACTTTCGACTGGGGGGCTTGATGATGTACCCTCCGAACGGGTCGAAGGACTCCCCTTTGAGCCTGTAGAAAGCCCTCCCTTCGGAGGCCCAGGTTAATCTCCTAACACGTTTCATTGGCGTAAAACCATTCGCCTGCGAACTGGTTACCATGTGGGAATCCGCCAATTGAAGCCTTAAGCCCTTCGGGGTATCTCCTACGAAGGAACTAGCATGAATGACAATCCTGACCTGGTTAAACCCACGCCTCCTCTTCCCTTGGCTTTCCCGCTAAAACAGAGATCGTGGGCTACAAAGCCCTAGCGGTTACCACAAATCATGGGACGCTCCCATGATCTCCGAAACATGTGCAAACCGCCCATTAAGGCCTATTTCTCCCCTATAAATAGCTTAGTCGGGCATGAACAATGTAAGTTAACTTCACTATCTCAATTTACGACCTACTTATCATCACACATACTTACTCGCACGCCGGAGGTGGTTCGCAGGGTCCAACTCTGCGCAATCACTTAACGTAGTGTCTTCGTATTTCTTATTTCAGGTTAAAAACAAGCTTGGCGCAATCTCAACGCCCTATTATTCCTTTGATCACCATCGAAGGATTGGTTGTGCAATTATTTGTTCAATCAGGGACCCATACCCAATCACATCCTGCTTACGGTCCTGAGAAATCACACTCAGGATCTCAGGGAGACAAGGACCCTAAAACCTCAGAAGGGCAGTCCAACCCTAATGGGAAGGGGGTTCACCAACAATCATTGCCTCATGATAGTACTGGAGAACGCCCGCCAGTCCTTGAAGGCACTCAGGGGGACAAATACTCTGAGGGATTAAAACCACCCGCTGATACGGAACCCACAACCCCCCATGGTGAATCCATTCACTCGGGAACTGACTCCAAGGTCCAGGTTGAGAAACCCACTCTGTGCACTTGGAGGGGTTAGAACCTGGCCACTACGAAGGTGAGCCCTCTTCTGAGGGGGATCCGGATTCCCGCAGGGTTCCTATTCTGGCAGATCTTGAAAGACTGCTGGATGATGTGTCAGAGGAGGAAATGGTTGATTTTGGTGATGAAGACGTTTTTGATGCTGAGGAGGAAATGGAGACTGAAACACACAACTCTCCTCATCACCCTGAACAACAACAATCATCTCCTCCTCCTGAGGATCAACGACCCCTCACCCTAACCAACCCAACAACATCATCATCATCATTAGGTCACTCTTCTGCTCCCGCTACTCCTCAGTGGTTGAAGAAATATGATAATGTTCTTCCACTTACTGAAAGGCAGTTGGTAATGTTTCTCCGTAAAGCCAACCATACTCTCTTTCGTGAGATAACTAAAGAGTAATGGGATCAGCATACTGAAGCAGCAGCCAACTATGCTGACTTCAGGGCTACTGCTGAAGAATCTCAGGGCAAAGTGCTACAGGTCACCAAACTCACTGACAAACAACTCGGTGACCTGAGGGAATCTCTAGATTGTATGGGAACTGAACAAGATAAGCAGCTCACCAACATACTGAAGGCTCTTGATCATATTTAGGAAGAACTCGAAGGTGATCCCGCCCTGATCACAAAGCTGAAAGAGTACATGGATACTCAGACCACCACCTCCACCAACATTACTGAGCTTTTAAAGCTTCTTCAGGGGGTGGATCTCAAAACCATCAGGTCTCAGCAAGATTCTCGTCATCAATCAATAGCTGATTCCAAGGAGTACCTGAACAAAATATCCTTAGCCTTTGATTAGCTTTCAACAAAACATAATGAGCTGATCACCCACTATACAACCAAGGTCACTGAACTCACCTCCACTCAGAATGCCATGGCCGCAGAAATGTCCACACTGAAGAATGAGACCTCTGAAATGAAGAAAATGGTCTCCAGTATTCTATCAATTCTTCAGGCCTCTCCGGTTACCCCAACTCCTCAGTCAACAGGTGCATACACTGAAGTTCCAGCACCTGTTGAGGGGGAGAAATTTGATGATCGTACTCCTGAACCTTTATCCTCAGGACTTGTTGTTGCTACAATCCCTGTACAACCTAAAGCCATAGCAACAGAAGTGCCTGAGACTTCCACCAGTCAACCCCCTCCCACTGACAAAGGGAAGGGTATCATGGTGACTGAAGATCCTCAACTGCAATTGGTTCCAGCATCTACTGAAATGCGACCAGACCCGAATGAACCATTTATGGTTGAATTGGATGGTGGAAAGACCTTCTTAGGGACTCCAGCGAAAGTGGCCGAAGTCTTGCTTCAACAGGACATAAGAAGGGCCAAAGAAAAAGACAAGCAAATCAACAGACCTATAATTGCTGAGGTTGCCAATGAAGTAATAAAGGAGACTGATCAGGATATCAGGGGGGAAGAATTCCTCAAACTTCAGGCCGATAGCATCAGGGAACACAATGAGCAGGTCAGGCTTAAAGATGAAAGGAGGAAGAAAACCTATGAGAGGTACATGTGGCACATGACAAAGACCAAGGGTGAAGGCACAATCACTGACATGACCAGTCACCTCACCAACCCAATAAGCGTTACGGTTCACAGGGGACCAAGAAAGTCTGAGGTAAACAAACCCTTCAGATTCTCAGAATATGGGTTAAGGGAATGGGATATGATGATGCCCATCCTGAGGAAGAAGCAAGGCAAGATTATTCCTAGCCTTCTAAAGACATTGAACGCCAAATATGAGAAACTTGAAAAAGTGGCTGAGAGTCTAGGAATAGATCATGAGAAGGCGCTTGCTTCTCAGGGACTGTCAATCCCTGAGCCTACTCAGAAGACCGGGAGGAAAAGAAAAGCTGTGGGTCAGGAGCCTGAACAATTCATAGCTGCTCTTCATTGCGACAGGATTCCTCTTCATGGAGTCAACTTTGTCCCCAACCTGGTCATCAAGGAGCCTGAGTACGGCATTTTCTTTGTCGATGAGTTCAGCCAACCGGCCTTCCAAAGAGTCAGTTACATCAACCTTGTGGAAACGACAACTCTTCTGGCATACAAGCTAATGGCACTTCAAGTAAAGAGCCCTGCAAATGAAGAGTTTGTCAAGCTGATGGATAGGATGATGAGAGAGCGACCTGACAAAGATGTGTTAGTGTCGAAGAGAGCTAAACTGGAACTCTTGGGTATCTTGGAAGGAGAACAAGAACCCTGAGTATTATGTTAGATAGGACTTTGTAATGATATTAATAAAATTGATGGCCCATGTTTTTGTTATATCAGTGTCCTTAATAGCTTTCTAGTATATTCAGTATGAGAAGAAGCCCATTGTCTCACTCATAACTGATCAAAACACTTAGGCATAATTTATAATCAAATAGGGGGAGATTGTTGGGTCCGTCAGTACCCAAGGATCCTGAAAACAGGATTTGAATACAAATTAAGCCAAGTGTTAATCAACCGAAAACAATCTTAAGTCACTGAGTGAACAGTCACTCAGTGAGTTACCTTCAAGATGCTCATGACGAGTCTAAGAAGAAAGATTCACCACTCAGTGAGGCGGAACTCCCTGAGTGTCTCTTAAGCCAAAGAAGAAGGTAATGGGTTCAGTGAGTATTGGACAAGAACTCACTGAACCCCAGTCTCCTCAACAAAAATAAGTGATTGAAGACTGAAGACTGAAGACTGAAGGCGTAGACTGAAGAACATGAAGTCTGAAATAAAGGCGGGATTTGGCGGGAAGAGTTTGAAGAGATAAGGAGAAGTCTTATCGCACCAGAAACGAACCTTCCCTAAAACGGCAAAAGTCAAGAAGTGTCAAAACTGACACTCGGAAAGACTTTTGGTCTATTCCTATTGGTTCTTGGAAATGACAAATACTGTTGTAGTTGTCAGACACGCATGCTTATTCTTTTTGTATTTTAATCATCAGTGATCTTTTATACTTGTGTATAAATAGGAAGAGATTGAGAAAAGTGGGTTAAGTGTTGTGCATTAAAAGCTTAGACTTTCACAAAACCACTTTTCTCCTTCAAAGAGCAACTGCATCCCTGAGATAGCTCAGTGGGTCTTTATTGTTGTCACTCAAGTATAACTTGAGTTTAGAAAAGAGAACACACCATACCTTGTCTATTCAATCCCAAGTGTTTGTTCCGCAAAACACTTGGGTAATAGATTCTTTGATTGATTTATAATAAGAATTTAAACGTTGAAAAACTTGTATTTTTATATTTACGTTTTACTTATCATTTATAATTAATCATTACATTAATCTCAGTCATAAACACAGTTAGATTAACTCTGTAGTTACTTCTAAGTGTGTAAAGGGAACAACATATCTCACTCGAAAAAACCAAGAAAAAAAAAAAAAAAAAAAAAAAAAAAAAAAACCTTATCAACTACTAAGCCTTTATTTATCTAACAGTAAAAAAACATGAAATAGTAACTAAGAAACAACAAAAGCATTCTTATCAGACAACTTCACCTTCTTAGCAGCCAACTTCGTCTTCTGCTTGCGCTCCTTGATAGCAGCCTTATCACTAGCCTTCTTAGCAGCAATTTCAAATGTAATAGCGTTGCATTTCGCTTGATCATGATCTTTCATGCTACATTTGCGGTATCTACAGTTCTTCCTACAGTTCCCGCTTGGCTAAGCAAGTATGTCTTTGGAAACTTTTTAACCTTTGACAACCTAAGCACATAGAATATATTACGACATAATAGTCCATATGACTCAAAAAGATTGCACGTACAGTCATAAAACTCTTCAGCTGGCATACACAAGACCTACAAAAAAAAGTAGTACGTACAAGATATGTTCATCAAAATAAAAGAATTCTAACAAATCAACATGGTTCATCAGTTCAACAGTTGTTCATCAGATACACTGATAAAATGAAAAAAAAAAAAAAGAAGCATTTTTAATCATATACAATAAAAAGGTCATCTCTTTTTTGTTGATTACAAAAAACTGATGAACAAAAACTAATTTTATAAATAGATATGTTGACTAAAAAGTAATTTTATAAGGATAAAAAGTGATGAATAAAAACTAATTAACAAATCTGATGAACAAACTGAAAAAGCTGTTAGAACGTATTGAAAAAGTTGTTACCTCATAGAAAACTGATGAACCTAACATAAAAATAAGAAGATAACAAAAAAAATAAAAAAAAAAAAAAAAATAACCATAAACTGATGAACCTAACATAAAAATAAGCAGATAACAAAAAATGTACTAACTGATGAACCTAAGATAAAATAATAGCTAATATGTTCATAAACTAAATAAACAAATATAACAAAAAAGCATAAACTAATGAACCTAACATAAAAATAAGCAGATAACAAAAAATGTACTAAATGATGAACCTAACATAAAAATAAGCAGATAACAAAAATAGCATAAACTGATGAACCTAACATAAAAATAAACAGATAACAAAAAAAAGCATAACTGATGAACCTAACATAAAAATAAACAGATGACAAAAAATGTACTAACTGATGAACCTAAGATAACATAATAGCTAATATGTTCATCAACTAAATAAAAAATATATAACAAAAAAGCATAAACTGATGAACCTAACATTATCAACATAAAAATAAGCAGATAACAAAAAATGTACTAACAAATGAACCTAAGATAACATAATAGCTAATATCTCAATCAAATTTCCTTTGATCAATATTAAAATTAAAAAATATATCAGCAACTAAGCCTTTATTTATCTAACAGTAAAAAAAAAGTGAAATCCCCAAATTATATCAAATTACCTTGATTTAAATTAGCAGATAACAAAAAATGCACTAACTGACGAATATCTAACAAATTATTCATCAAATTAATAATTAAATACCAAATTACCTTGATTAAACACATGAGTATCAACATTGACCATTAGAAATTGATTTGACGATGAAATGCCCAAATTTTATCAAATGAACCCTAATTCTTTTCCGATTAACCAATTGTACGGTTATAAACCCTAAATTTTTTTCCCAATTAACCGATTGTACAGTTATAAACCCTGATATTTTTTCCAATTAACCGATTGTGGTTATAAACCTCAATTTGTAACCGATATGAAGAATGAACATGATTTGAAGAACGAATATGAACACAGAGAAAAAAACCCTAATCATTTGATAACTGGGAAGAGGAAAGAAAAAGAAATTACATAGTGGGATCAATTTAAATAACTGAGAAGAGAAAGAAAAAGAGGGAAGGAGGAGTATATAGCAGGAGAAACTGAAATTACATAACTCTCCTTAGGAAAAAAGGGGAGGGCACGTGGCATTACGAGGTTGCTTTTTAGACTTTTTAAAGTTTTGTCCCTTTTCAATTGATCCGCTACCTATTACAACATCTCCCTGTTATTATGCTAGTTCAGAGTTGAGGAAAATGAATAACTACAATATCACGACTATAATTGTTTGCCTCTATAAAAAATCTTATTGATATGTACGAGTACTCGCCTAGTATATAATAAGGGAACATAAAAAAAAAATTGAGAAAATGGTTCTGTTGACCAATAAAAGAACTCAATTTCAAAATTGAGCATTGGCAAATACAAGTCAAAATTGACTTCAATTTGATCAAACTCATCTAAGTTTTATCCAATAAAAATAGATGTATATAAAGACATATGTGTTTATTTTATAAATAAAAAGAAAAATAATGAAAGGGTAATTAATAAAACTTTAGTTGATAAATTTTAAGTAAATTATTAAGGAGTTACATAAATATTGTCTCTACTACTTATAAAGAGTGTCTACTACTTATAAAGAGTGTATCTCTTTTTTTGAAGTTTAAATTAATATAGTTTTCTTAAATTACCTCTAAGTACCTGTCAAATTTGAATTTTTTTCTTTTAATCATTTCCAAACTTGCCAACTTTTCAAAATCACGCACTATGTTAATTTTGGATAACACACACTTTTATTTCAAAAAACACACGCCTTGCATCAAAGATCGAACAAAAATCACGATTTCACAAGTATAATTATTTGCCACGTACTATACACCCTCATTTTGCGCGAATATTCGTCTAGTATAGTATAATGTATGTATCAAATATACTTTATTCAGTATGTCGAGATTATGTTTTATCTTAGGTATTGCATTAATCACACGGGGATTATGTTTTTTCAAGTACGAAACAGATATATAGGGCATTATGGAGCTTTTACGGATGAAATATTAAATTCATAGATTTCTGATTAAATATAAAATATAATATTTTAATTAATTACCAATAACAGTCTAAGATAATAAATATTTCTTGTTTTAAGTTGGTTTTAATGGTATCATTAAACCAGTATATAAGAAGCATTGCAACCATGTTTTAGGTCATATCATTTGCTAATATTTGAATCAAATCAAGGCAATATCAACACAACAAACTAATGGCTTCTGCAAGAAAAGTTTCTTCCACTGCAATACTTTCGGTATTGATGTTTCTTTGCATGTTTTTTGTAATGAGTTCAGGTATGAGTTTCATATTTCATTTATTATTAACTAAGTTACACGTTTTAGAGCTTTTACCTAAAGGGCATGTTACTTTAACCAAATGTGTGTTACTCTGTTACAGCGCTATTGCCGGCATGTCTTGGAAATTGTGCATCGATTAAGCAAGATTGCTTAACACTTTGTCTAAAAGCAGGCTTTACGGCAGGTGGTTGTAATGCATCAGGAATTTGTTGTTGTCGTGATTAGCCAGTTAATTATTTCAGATTGTAACCATTAACTATGAATGTATGAAATAAATTATTAAAAGTTGTCTAAGAATAAGTTCAGCAACTTAATACAGTAAATGGTTAATGCTTGTAGACCATCTTTTTTGGGATTTAAGGGAAAAAGTTGTTGACTATTATTTGCCTGTCACTTATTTGTCATTTCAGTATCATATATTCAATGACCAAATATTCACAAAAGCAACCATAGGTTGGATCCCGATCTTGACAAACTTTGTCATATGCATGGATTTGGTGGTATAGTTAGTAGTTTTATTAAGCAACAAATATACATATATATCATACATAGAGAAAAAAGGTTAAATCAAATCTCCAAATGCCTAAACAATCACAGTTTAAAGACTAATATATGGAGAAACGATGAAGTATCACAATAACCTCAGATTTATTGAGCCAATGTGGCACCGGTTTTCTTCGACCGATTGCGTGCCGCATCGTCGGTATTTACAGCAGAAGAACGAGCAGCTGATGCTGCTGCTGTTTGAGTACTATCTTGCGGAGCTGCAGTTGCCTGTTGTTTCATAATAATATCACTATTAATATATGTTCGATCATTTGTAAATAAAATAAGCAGTCGCCCAAACAGTCCCTTGTTATATTGTGATGCTAATGGTTGTAAATGGTCATTGAGGAATTTTTTGGGGCTAATTATTGAATTTATCTTATTATCGCATCTTGATACAACATCTAAGAAGTTTTGTAGGTGAGAAACTATTTTGATGTGGTGGGTACAAACTACCTTATGGATCATTCGACGATTTAGAAACAAGGTATGCTTTGATTTGAAGCCCCCTCCTAAGGACATGTTGTCTTAGGGGGGAAAAAAAAAACAAACAAACAAACTAGCTCATTCTCTTGAATTGTAAATAGGAGTACAAAAAATCATCCCATATGGACTCATTGGATTCGAAATTCTATTTGTGCCTGTAATACGAACTTGTAATTTTCCTGCCATACGCTTGCTAGAGTTCTTTTATGATAATATCGCCGTTCATAATTTTTTTGTGTGGGTGTCTTACATTATTTATCCAAGCTGTTAATCAGATTATAAGTTAATCCAAATAAGTTATTTAGATTAAGCTAATTCAAAATCGCTTCTTTGATATATTGATTACTAGATACGCAATCCCAAACGCCCCTAGCTCTATATTTCAAATCCTAGAATAGAACATAAAAAAACAAAAACAAAAATCATACCGGAGGGGCTTGAGGTCTTTGATAGGCTTGTGCCATAATCATTTGAAGAATTTCGAAAGCACGTGTCTGACCGTAGACTAAAACTCGTGAGCAGTAAAGAGTTGCAGAATCTCCAGCCCTTGTCTTCAATTCCATTAGGGTGCGATCAATCTCTGCTTCATGCTTTGAAATGTATGGTTTCACTAAGGACTGATAAATAGATTTTGTTCCCTGAAATAATAAAAACACAACAATGAATATCAACATTAAGTGAGAATTCACTTTTTAGTCAACAGATTTTAAGCAAATGCAAACACGAGAAACCTTACCATTGTTTTAGGGTGCCACAAGTATACACATAATACCAACTTGGCTTCACTATACATTGGGAGCCTTCATCATTACAACAATAGTAAAAACCCCAAAGTTAGAAGTACCATCATGAGCTAGAGGTTATTCATAAAAACATATTCGACGTGTTACTAGATATCAATTCTTTTGCATATTTTTAGTACAAATGAAAATAAAAATGCATACTTTAAGCAAAACTGAAAAGATATTTGGTTAGCTTAGATATGATAGCTTGAGGAGCCACCGTATCTTTCAACTTATAAACATCTTTCACTATGTCTTACCATCCAACGAATGCATCACCAAATGGATCCCAAACAGTCATCAGAGCAATCAATATCCTGTAAAAATTAAGATAGGGTTTGAAAACTAAGGTTGTAAATAGCTTATCTCTTGACACAAATGATAACAAGTTACAAGTTCATGTATAATACCAATATTGGCACCAAAAGCGAAGTTGATCGACATCTGGTTTATTTTTCTCAATATTTTTGAAGCATTCATAAGCTGGATATAAATATGCCAGCAACAACCTGCAAATATAGTTAGGTACCAAATAATTAACAGAAATCCCGTCAAGAACCAACATAAAGAAAAGAGTATTTGATCGAAACATACACAAGTATTCGGTTCAGCATATATCCTAGCATCTTGCCCTGTCACAAGCAACTCAATGATTAAGTTCAGTTACCTAAACAGGTCCAAAACTATATACATAGTGCAATGAAATAATTTTGATCCTAGTTGATAATGATGGATTATAAATAGCAAAGTGATGAAATAACATGCAAAATGAAACGCGACATGGATATTATTGCTAGAAATTGCAATGTCCCCAACCAACACCAAGGTGGCCTAGTGATGACTTCTTGATGTCCTCACAATAGGTATACATCTTGATACCCAACCACCATCGCCCACCAGAGTGGAAAACCTCATACGTTTAACCGTTTTTCTTGCATTGCAACATATCCCTTTAATTATTGTAAGTTTCAATCACAAAGACTAAAACAATGATTAAACAAATTGACAACATTACTGTTAGATAGAAGAATCTTCATTTTGCAACAATAATTTTAGATTCTTCATATATACTCGTAATGTTCAGTCATAACTGTTTCAAGGTCATAAAAAACATCATTATCTTTTGATGAACCATGAATTCATAAAAAACAACTACAACCACAACAAAAGTTTACAATATTTAAACCTAAAGATTGTAATAATTAAACATAATATCTTCAATCTAAGCTTTATAAAAACAAATGAGACCATGATACAATATACATACACAATAACCATGCAAATGAGATCATGCAAATAAAAAACCTGAAAGTAATCTTACGGTTTATTTTTTTTACTTTCTGATATAAACAAAATGTTGATCGTGCCACCGTTAAGCAACGGCAGACGGTCGACGAGGGAGAGAAAACTGAGAAATCGATCAAAGTCGTTAGAGAATTAATCTCTCTTTTATTATGTTTTTTTTAGATTTTGATAACTTATTTATGTATTTATAGGAGTTGTTAATAATCTGATTCGAACAAATAAACAAGAATCCTCATCCATCCATATGATATGGACGGTTTATATTTATCATGTAACACGTACGTTGGATAATTAGTAGTAGTAGTTAATCTAATAATGGGTTGGTTAAGTTGAGTTCATTGAATATAAAACAGTTAAATATAATTTCATTTTTTTATGGTATAGCCGCATATTAAAGCTTAATTATGTTCCAAAAAAATATAAGGTTCAATTAACATGTCTTTAGTTTTAATTTTAAGAAAACACAAATTAGATAAACCCTGTATATAGAGATAAAGTCGTTTTTCTAAGCATACTTGCTAGACCTTATGTGTTAATTACTTAACTGGTAAATGAATTAAGCTTTTCATATTCAAGTTACCCGGGAAGGTAATTCTTTTGACACATATGTATGTGAGGCTAACCGGGATATCCCGTGGTCGTTTCTCACACTTTTCATGGCCATCTCCAAGATGAATACCTAATGAAGTTTAAGCATGAGACATCTTGTGTGTAAATCATGGTGTGATAACTAGGTCATCTTGGTGGTGGTTGTTAGACGTTAGCTGTTAGTCATTAGATTTTTTTATTTTTAGGAACCATGGTTTTCGACATTTTGACCACTAATCTAATGGGAAGATTAATTAATTGGGAGACTACTCTTGCAAACAAATATACAATGGTGATACACTGGTACAAAGAACCTTCATGGTATACAAACAAACAAGAATTACTCCCGACAGGTGATGATCGATGGACTATACTTACATGACTAAGGATAACTTGTTATGTTTAAGCGGCGAACCTTATTTATGATTTACAACGTTTTGAAAGATTCGTAGAGTTAAGGATGTGAAGACCACAACTTGTCTTCACCGAGGATGGATAATATATGCCATTAAATATGTCGAAAGCTTTGTCTCACCAATCACCATGATACTTTGAACTTAAGATATGTTAGCAGTTGCATGTTTAATTGCATTAATCACACAGCCAGTATATATTTTTTAATTTACTTTGGAAGAAACATTGAACATGTCACCTATTATGTTTTTTTAAGGATAATGATATATTAATATGCAGATTATATTGTTAATATCAGGTCGATACCATTAACTACTACTTACCAACACAGCAATACCCCTACTAACATTCAGGATGCATTTAGTTGATGAAAAATATCCATGTTTTAAGACTCAAAAGGGTCTCCTTTAACTGGATTGGGAGAAGGTATTGTCATGATTCATGGAGCATCAACGACACATTCGTTAGTACCAATCACAAATTATAAGCTACACAGGACGACCACCTACTACTAGTCTTCGGCCGGAGGGGATTATATATATCACAAAAACAATACTAAGTGCAAGATGTACTTTCCAACATAGAGGTAAGATAAGTGGATTCAAGTTCTAACAATATACTGTATTATTTTTCAGATAGAAATTGAGATAATAACATACTCGTAGTTATTAGCACAAATATTAACCATCAAATCAGCTAAACACGTTTCTAATTTTTTATATTGTCATCGATTCAAGAAATCAAACAATCAAAATGAAACCAACGTAAATTAAAGGTAAAAAAACAAATCTCACATAGGAGGGTTCATAACAAGCTAAGACTACCAAAGCATAAATAATAAAATTATGTTTCTAACGCCAAACTGCAAATCCATACTCAAACCTATTTGGACCGTTTAGAATATCTTAAAAATGTCTGCTTGTGTCTGCTTAAGGTTTGGGTGATGTTGCATGATCTATCCGTCCACGCTATTTGTTCCGACTGATACAACAAGAGAAAAAATATCAAAAGAAGGTTAATCATATATGACACCCAATTTCAATAACGATAACAAATATTTTATTCCATTTTGTAGATTGATCAGTTTTGACGATATGTGATCCTTATGGGTCAAATTGCTAAGCTCAAAAAGATGACGTATAAAAGATGCATCAAAAGAAAGGGGAAACGCTATTAACCTAAACATTATCGTTCTCATGTTACCCCTTTTCATCTCGAAAAAGTGTTCACCAACAAATTTTATACATTTTATGATATGTGTTGTTGGGAATTAAAGCTTCCAAGATGTTAATACTGCTCAAGATGGATAAAGCTGCTCATGAGATTACAACTACTCAGGTGATTAAAAGAAAAATGTTGTTCTACTGTTGGTTATAGAGTTACTGCTACTAATGAAGGTTAAGACTGCTACTGTATATTATAACTGCTGAGAACTTCATGAAAATATACACTAAGTAGTTAGTGCTGCCAGGCTTAATGTTAATGCTGCTAGTTCAGAGTTTCAACTGCAGCAAGATTACTACTGCTAGAGTTAGAATTAAGACTGCTAGAGTATTTAGTTAATACTGCTGATAAGATAAACTTGTATAGTCGGTTATATAATTATAGAAAAGATTCTTTAAAGATTTATCTTGTATAGAAAGTTATTGTAAGCCGACTAGGACTCCTTAGCCTATAAAAGAAGGTCCTAGGGTATTGAGTTCGATACACATTATTCATAACTTCAAGGTTGTAAACCCTAATACTTAAAGAGTATTCGTATTAATAATATTGAAGTTGTTGATTTGTTTACAATTGTATTAACTGTTCTTCTTAATACTATTGTTTAGATTCCACATAAACCTTAGTAATTCAACACAGTTTCTATACCTAGTTGTGTAAATTCATCTCGCATAACTAAACCTTTACAAGCTAAGGGAGTCGATCAAGTGTATAGCTGGGATCAACAAGTGGTATCAGAGCTTGTGATCTAGAAGCTGTGATAAAGAAGAACATGTTTAAGCTCAAAGTTGTTCAGATCTTACAGAAGACATGGATTCAGAATCTACACATATGATTACTGCATCAAAGGTTTCAATGCTCAAGTCTGGTGAGTATGAACTATGGAGAATGAGAATAGAGCAATACATTCAGATGGTTGATTATTCCCTATGGGAGGTTATAGAGAATGGTGATTCCTTACCAAAAACTGAAGTATCTGATGCTGGTGTTAAGACTGTTGTGCCTATTAAAACTGCTGAAGAGAAGGCATAAAGAAGATTGGAGGTTAAACCCAGAAGCACTCTCATGATGGGCATTCCTAATGAACATCATTTGACTTTCAATCCTATCAAAGATGCTAAGTCTTTGTTAGCAGCTATTGAGAAGAGATTTGGAGGAAATGCTGCTATTAAGAAGACTAGGAAGAATCTTTTGAAGCAACAATATGAGAACTTTTCTGCTCCAAGTTCTGAGAATCTTGATTAGACCTTTGACAGACATCAGAAACTTGTCAGTCAATTAGCACTTGTGGAAGTAATAATTCCCCAAGAGGATATAAATCAGAAGTTTCTAAGAAGCTTGTCACCAGAATGGCATACACATACTGTGGTGTGGAGAAACAAGGATGATCTAGATACAATGAGCATAGATGATCTGTACAACAATCTAAAAGTGTATGAACCTGAAGTCAAATGGCCATCTAGCTCATCTTCAAGCACACAAAACTTGGCTTTTGTGTCCTCCTCCAATAACAGTTCTGGCAGTACTAATGAAGCAGTTAATATTGCTCATGGAGTTAGTACTGCTGGTACTCAAGTTAATACTGCTAGTTCTACAAACTTTGATAACTTGAGTGATACTGTTATCTATGCTTTCTTGGCTGGTCAAAGTAACAATTCTCAGATTGTACATGAGGACTTAGAACAGCTTCATCCAGATGATCATGAAGAGATGGACTTGAAGTGGCAGATGGCAATGTTGACAATGAGGGCAAGAAGATTCTTGAAGAAAACGGGAAGGCAACTCAAAGTCAATGGGCAAGACAACATGGGGTTTGATAAGTCAAAGATAGAATGCTATAACTGTCAAGAGAGTGCAGGGCACCAAGAAGTCAAGATTACAAGAATGAAGAAAGCTCAAGGAAAGCTGTGTCTGTGGAACCGAAAAATTCTACAGCTTTGGTGTCTTGTGATGGTTTGGGTGGATATTATTGGAGTGACCAAGCAGCAGAAGGACCAAACTTTGCACTCATGGCCTATTCTTCTTCTTCATCAAGTTCTGACTCTGAGGTATCTAATGATTCTGGTTGTTCTTATAAATCTTGTTTAAATACTGTTGAGGAACTTAAGGCTAGGAATGAAAAATTATTAAAAGATTTAAAAAAGTTAGAGTTAGATAATTTAGGCTATAAAGTAGGTTTAAAGTCTGTTGAGCAAAGACTTGAATTTTTTAAGCAGAATGAGATTGAGTTTGTAGAGAAGGTTAATGTTTTGGAAAGAAAACTTTATGTTAAAGAGACTGAAATTTAAGAACTTACTAAGAGGTTAAAACAGGCTCAAAGAGAAAAGGATGCAGCTCATCAAGAAAAAGAAAAACATCAATGTAAAGTAAATAAGCTTGAGTTTGCATCTGAAGGTGTAAATAAGGTAATTGAGTGTCAACTTATGAGGAAAGGTAGTGGTATAGGTTATAATGAAGTTCCCCCTTCTATTATAGGCAAATTTCCACCTCCTTTACCTGAATTGTCTTGTTTAATTGAGTCTGATGATAAGTTTGTAGGTGAGAATAGTAAGTCTAATAAGGAGATGCTTAAAGTTGAAAATTCTGATGCACCTATCATTGAAGATTGGGTGTTTGATGATGATGAAGATTAGGTTGAGTCTACACCTAAAGTTGAATGTAAGACAGTTAAACCTAGTGTAGAAAAGGTTAAGTTTGTCAAACCTAGGTTTGGTGATAAGTTGTCTAGGAAAATTGTTGATTACACTAAGCAACCTAAGAGCAACACACATAGTCCTAGAAGGAATCAGAGGAATTGGAATAACATGAAATCTCAAAGACTAGGAAGTAATTGGCAAATGTTTAACAAGGCTTGTTATCACTGTGGTAGTTTTGAACATTTATAGAAAAATTATTTTTACTATTAAAAACCTGTTTGGAACTATGCTAGAAGGGTGAATCACCAAAGTCTTTATAAAAATACTTACCCAAATGCTAAGAGAAATATAGTTCCAAGCGCAGTGTTAATAGAATCTAGGCATGTATCAGTTAATACTGTCAAGCAAAATATTTTTAAAACAACAGTATTAACTAATATTGCTAGACAAGTTGATACTGCTTCCACCAAAAGAATAGTGAATGGTGCTAAATCCAGGTTACACTTTTCAAATACAGCACATTCATCTGTAAAAATGCCTATTCAAAAGAATACATCATTTAGTGCTGCTAAGGCAAAAGCAGTAGTTTATACTGCTAAGCCAAAAGCAGTAACCGATACTGTTTTGGGAAACCATTTTTATGCTGCTAAGGCCTCAGCTTGTTGGGTCTGGAAACCAAAAGTTAAAGTTTTAGATCATGTCTCAAGACACAGCAGTGCATCCATAGTTTTAAAGAAGTATGATTATGTTGATGCACAAGGCAGATCCAAGTCAGTAATGGCTTGTGTAACAAATAGTAATTTTCCATTTTAATAATTATGATTAATTATCAGAAAATGCGCATTTATTATTTTCTGACACTTGTTAATGAGAGATTATCTCATTTAATTATGTTATCACACTTCGATAACACAAACACATTGATACATGATTCCAATACCATGGAACCAGCTCACACACGGACCACGAAAACCGTTTAAAACTAATAATACACCAAACGGACCATTACATTAAACCTGGCCCAATTATTTGGCCTGTTACTATTCATGGCCCAACTCAATTTTCTAATTTCTTTTATTCTCAAATCGACTGAACATGAATAGCTTTACCTCGATATCTTTTTATTTCGACACATAACATGTGAAACTTTTTACACCACTCGATTCTCCATACTTCAAACAATCAGGATCAACAAATCTCATGTCATAATTCGAAGATTTTAGCACCAAACGAAACACAAAGTAAATCATGTTCGAGACATACACAAGTTCAATCAAAATTTATCCAAATATACTAAACTCGACCAAACAAAATTCTAACCTATGTCTCTTATATTTATTAGTCGAATAAGGGTTCATGTAAACATTCATAACCATTTTCAAGTCATTAGACACGTTAGAAACCATTTTTGGACCTTTTATGTATATCGATATGTACATATATACGACACTTATGCATAGCCGAGCAAACCCTCCCCTTAACTCTATATACTCAAGTACTTATTACTACATGGACTCTTCCCATGTTATTACATGCACTCTACGCATGCAAATTGTTGTAGCTTTGGTGACATGAAACTTAGCGCAGCGTAATAGCTCTTTAGTAACATTTCACACTTTGAAATGTTGGCATCTGAACTTACTAGTCCAACTTTACTGAGAACAATCACTTTTTCTAACCGACTAATCATTCAACATTCACACGAAAGTATACATAATTCCCAAACAAGCATCACAAATTACTCCATAACAAGTTTCATCAACAAACGTAACATTTCATTCAACATCAAAATGTTCAACATAATAATTAAGTAAAAGAAAGTTACCCAAAGCAAGACTACAATGAGTAAGAAATATAAAGAGTTATAGCACTCCTTAACGCCTCCAATCAAACAAGGGAATTCTCCGCCTTTTCTCACAAGCATCACCAACACTTCTTGGTATCTCCTTAAGAATGACAGGAATTATTGAGCTCTTTCGGGTTGTATAAGATATGATCAAGTCCTTATGGTGTAAGGCTTGATTAAGATTTGTTGTCTTGTCTCTTGCTTCTTGTTGTATATTGTGTCCCATTGTGTGGTGATTAGGGGTCCTATTTATGCTTGAATTTACTCACAAAAGCTGTTACAAACACCCCATAATCATAATGGAGAGGTAATGATCGAAATTGGTGATTAATGGTAGTTAAAACCTTGAATTAATGCAACTCTTCATCTCAGACACGTCTCAACCCGCGGTTCAGATTTGAACCGGCGGCTGGGATGACTGCTCAACCTCAGGTTGGGCTATTGAACCTTGGGTTTGAACCTCAACTTCAACCTTGGGTTGGGAACTGTTTTGCACATAAATTTCAACCTTGGGTTGGCATAAAACTTCATCCTTTAATACTCTTTTTAGCACCAAATCATGACTCCATCTTTCATTGAAAATCTTCACAACCCTCTCTTGTACATCGGAAATAATCATAACATGAATAAATATCTTTGACGGCAATCTTTTCTTGAATATTCTCTTAATCTTTTGGCTTTTCTTCGTCATTCTTCAATATTTCCTTGTACTTAGACCTGAACACATCTTAATACCTTTTAAGCGCAAAGTGCTTATAAACATAACTAAATAATATACAAAAATATACAAATATCGCGACTCTATCATAGACAAAATGAGTGTTATCAAATCCCCCTCACTTAGGTTTTGCTTGCCCTCAAGCAAAGTAATCTTTTGAAAAATTGTTTTCCAATAGCCAACCATCATGATTCTCAAAAATTTCACTAATCGTCCTTATCGCCAAGGGAAAAGATCAAAAAGTGATTTTTACAATTTATACGTGAAATTCAAACGAAGTACTCGATCAAGCTAGATAACACAGCAAAGCTCCTCACTAAAAGAAAGTAATAATATAATTCACTCACACTCATTTCATTTGTTGGTGGTGTATTTCACTCAATTACTCAGTCATGATTTCATTTCATACCATAAGCTTGTACAAGTATCAAAACTAATCCAAATCATGTAAGAAATAAATAAACTTATCAAAGAGGACTTTTATTCGGGTTGAAACGTTAGGCTGAGGGTTAATATCAACTTATGCTCCAATAACTTCTGTATATAAACATAATAGATCGCTAGTGTGAATTCTTGATTTACTCAAACAACGGATGGTCACTAAAGTAAAATACCTTAGATCGCTGGCGCGTTATTCGATCACTCAAGAACCGGATGGTCACTAGAATATTCATACAGTCGATATCTTCACAAAGCAAAAAGGGTTAGGATAATGCATGGGATTATTTAGTGGAATTAGTAATGTAACAATAATCAAGTCAAATACCAAAATCACTTGCTGCAAAAAGAATCGAACCATGTATCCCAAAATGATTATAGCCTCTGAATCAACATTTCCCCTTCTCTTTGATTTCTTTCATCGATCACCATATATATAAACATCACGTCTTAGCACATTGGCTATTCGATAACTCATAATACTTCTTTTTCCTCCATCTTCATAACTATAGCACATTGGCTATATATTTCTTCATCATATTTTTATTTTTTCTTTCACACCCCCCACACTTTGGATGAGCATATACCTCAAAAATACAAATAAGAAATAGCTACCTTCGTCTTTGTCGGAAAGGTATATCCGAAATACAAAGTGTAAGCTCATAATCATCAAAAACTTCTTCACGCCAACAACAAGTAATTCATCGATTTGACTTGACAAAAAGGTTAGGCTAAAGTTTAAAGGTGTAAAATCTTTTTGTATTTTTCTGGATGTAACAAAACAAAAAGAATGGCTCAAAGGGTGAACTAAGGGTATCTAGCGCTAAAAATGAGCGCTAACAAATGGGTCCATAAAAAGTGGTTAACTAACCGATGTGGCTAGATAATATATCAATATATGTAAATGGAAGGCCATTTGGTTGAAATCCTAAGTTGCCTCTTATCATTTAAATTTATATATATCACACGAATGTGACCTTACTTTGGAATTCGTAATGCATGACAAGCACAAGTTCTATAATCAATTCAATCACCAGCACACTCATAGCAAGAAAATAGAATTTAAGCATAAAGATATGCTTTAAATGATAGGTTCAAATCCTCACATATTTGTAGAATATGCTATAAATGCACAAGTAATGTTATCAATCCCTAGAACGGATCGCTTCACTTAATCGAGATACGTTAAAATTTCAAATTGCCATTTTATGCTATTGGAAAATTCCAAGTTGTTTTAATTAGATATAATCTTTTAGGTGTAAAAACAACTAATTTCCTTAAGGGCAATAAAACAAACTCCAAAATAATCACAAAAAAAATTAAAAAACAAGATCATTTTCACTATTTACTTCTCTCCCCCACACTTAAGTTTTGCATTGTCCTCAATGTGAAAAATTAACTTCAAAGCAAAGGAAATTTGGAAAATAAAGTAGTAAATGATATCACCGAGAAATCATGCGAGATCCATATTTGGTATTTAACGCATGAGTTGGTCACTCCAAACTCCAAAATGTACCAACCATATGAATGAGCAATAATTCCATGGTATCTCAAACCTGAAAAATAAACACATGCACAAAACATACAAAAACAAACACACAAAAATAATAATAATAAAGTGCTTAGTAAAATCCTAAATAATAATAATAAATCCTACATCACATAATAATAATAATTCAGAAATAAAGTACTAGGGAGAAGATAGAATAATTATCCATTACACATCATATAAAACCGCGAATGATAGTCAAAATCATTCGTCATCCATGTCCTCATAGTCATCTCCTTGGTAATCAACCAATGTTCCAACGCCAACATCTCTAGACGACGTTCCTGCTTCATAACCTCTAGTCCCCACATCAGAAAAATAATAACCCATGAACCCCTCATGATTAACATTGTACCCTTCACTTCCTTGAAATGCACTAGATGATGTTAATTGGGTAAGGTACATATTGCAATGGGTATGGTGTATATGGGTATGGATAAGGTGGAACACTAGGCGGGTCATAAGTCATTGGAAAAGAATATGGCGGAACACTTTGGTGACCAAGGTGTGTGAGAATCGGTGCACAATAATCCATTTGATGTCCAATCCTCATCATAGACATATCTCTCCAAACTTTTCTCTTATCAACTTGTGGCAAGTTCGCATGCCATTCACCCCATCCCGAATCAAGTCCCGAAGGTTCTTCCATACGTTGTGGCGGTGGTTGGTTACGAGCCACATTTGCAATAGTTTTAACCAAACACATCTTATCATGATCAAGCAAACCTTGCAAACTCTTCTTATCAAGCTTCTCACAATCTTTCATTACCGTAATCCTATTCAACTCACTTTGTAGCATACCCCAAACTTCTTCCAATCTTTGACCCATAATGGCCTCCATTGATAAAACCATGCTCCGACATAAGGGTTGCTCTCTTGGACAAATAAACTGCGAAGGTCCATGCCACATTCATTTTCAACTTCTTTCCATCACGATAACTCATCATCATTTCAGTCAACCACAAATCCGGTTGATGAACCTTGTCTTGACTATTACCTTGATGTACAAATGAGTTTACAAGTATCTTGTGCAAAAGCCTTGCCATTGGTGAATGAATTTCCGTCACCTTTGGTCTTGAACTACTCGGTTCTCCAATCTCATTCCAAATCTTAGTACCATCATACTTTGGTGGCTCCCTTTCCAACTTACCTAAATGAACAACAAACTCCTCTTCAGCAAGATCATTATCATCATACAAACCAAGCAATTTCCCAAATTCCGGCAAAGTCAACACATGATCATCCCCACACAAGCGAAACCAAATACATTTTTCTTTCAAAATGTTACTCAAATTCACCTCTTGATTGAAATAAATGGTGGAAAAG
Source organism: Artemisia tridentata subsp. tridentata (assembly GCA_021014915.2). Taxonomy (NCBI): domain Eukaryota; kingdom Viridiplantae; phylum Streptophyta; class Magnoliopsida; order Asterales; family Asteraceae; genus Artemisia; species Artemisia tridentata. The sequence goes on from CP139504.1 coordinate 394,916,931, forward strand.
AACTCCAAACACCATTCTTTGTAGATTTGCTTCTCATTGATCCTAAGAGCGAGCTCGAAACTAATATCCTCAAAAACACTTCCATCTTCATACTCCGTGCTAACATCCATCAACTTCTCTAGATTCTCATAGATATTATACTTCTTAATCAAATTCCAATTAACCAACTTTGGTTGCGCAAGATCCTTCCTTTGTAACTTAGCTAAACGGCTATTAAAACAAGCTTTAGCCTCCTTGCTTAGCCTTCCCCACTTCAAGTGTTCACTAGTAATCGGCATGAGACTACCTTCTTTCATGGCTCGACCTTGTCTTACGTACAAAGCAATGAGCGGGTTCTCTTCCTCATGAGTAGCTTCTCTTACACATTTCTACAAAAACACAACAAAACAAGCACACAAGAAATATTGTAGCTAAAGGTTAACTTGTAGATCAAATAGCAAAGCAAAATAAAAAATAAAAAAAAATTACTCAGAACCTCCCAACCGCCGCGGTTCAAAACTGAACCGGCGGTTGGTTCATCAGCAGGTGGACAAAAAAAAAAAAAAAAAAAAAAAAAAAAAAAAAAAAAAAAAAAACCCCTCAGCCGCCGCGGCTCAGACATGAACCGGCGGTTGGGCTGTCTGAAACTCGGCCAAACCGGCGGCCGGGCTTCCAACCACGATTTCCTGCACATCAAACTTCAAAAAAGTTTTTCCAAACACTTCCCCACTTCTTAACAAGTTACTACCTTTTCCTCTAGGCTTATTAGTGCTTATTCTATTGGCTTAATTCTCCATATCCTCTTAACTTCTAAACCTAAAAAAAAATCCTTGAATCAAATCAAAATCAAAATCAAACAAAGAAATGGTCCATATAATTAAGCAAATAGCATACAAACACTAATCATTAACCATATACCACAAGAAATCCAATCAATCTTGATTCTAATTCCCAAAAATTCGACATCATGAACCCTAAATTTCAAAACCTCAAATTCTCATTCCATACTCAACCAATTCATCTAATTTCACTTGCAATCAATCCTATTATCAATCCTCTAGTAACCTCATCAAAGAAATTCAATCAATTCGAACTATATAAAATTTGCCCAATTCAAAACCCTAAAAATCAAATTTGAATTAAGAACAAATTAAAGTAATTGGATGGCGTTACTTACTTTTTTCGATGCCATGGAATCCTTAGAAACTCAATGTAAGTATTAAACTTCAATCTCCCAATCAATTGGAATGATGTTGAAAGTGTTGGTGTTTTGTGGTGTTTTTCTTTCTTTCTTGTTTGGTAAAAATGAGGACTTAAGCCGTGGGTTGGTACTTCAACCGTAGGTTGATGAAATTTTTAGCTAAAACCCGACTTAAACAAAATCGTTCCTCAATTTCTCGATAATTTTGAATGATTACCACAACTCATAAACACTTCAAACATTTCCAATAAACTTAAATTAAACAAACTAAACAAACTAAAAACACTATAACACAATCTTAAAATACTTCATATAAATAAAAGCTTATAAAGCTTATAAAGCTAAAACACACTAAAAATAACATAGAAATGCAAACATAACGAGATAATCCAAAATAATCAAAATGCAAACAATCATAATAAGGCTCATCAAAGACAAAATGAGCGGAAGCTTAGCGATAAGCTTCTTTATTCCTCAAAACGCTTTCTTCAATCAAAACAGTTCCCGAAACGTAGAATATCTTTCGAATTGAACTTTCTCGAAAGTATCCTATCGGTTTCCTTTGTCTTAAACGCACGAGTGAAACGACGTCCACTTGGGCTAGTGATCTCAATCTTAGTATGCCAAACCTTGTCTCCCTCAACTTTTTGATACTTACTATAGCCATCGGATGTCCACTCAATATTCTTGAGTTGGATTGGCAAAGAACCAAGAAATTCAACCATCTTGTTATACACAATTATGTTTTTGAAAGGATTGAAATAGTTTTCCATAGCCAAGGCACGTTCCATATCATCCTTAATATGTTCAAACGATGGTGCGGTTATTCCATATTTCGGGTTTCCTTCACTATCATGGCCAATATCAAACATGTCCAACCAATCTTCCTCGTCCGATTCCTCATCCGCTAGAATCTTGTTCCTTGTCTTAGCATGATAAATTCTCCTAGCAACTCCATCATCAATCTCCATTGTCCCTTTACCATTATCAATTACGGCTCCACATGTACTCAAAAATGGACGACCAACCAACATAGGCATCTCCTTATCAATAGGCACATGTAAGATTAAGAAGTCACACAAGTAGGTTTGGAAACCTATTTGTAGCCTTACGTTCTTAACTTTTCCGTAGGCTTTAGCCATGGTATTGTCAGCCAACAACAAAACATCATTAGAAGGACAAGCTCTTCCTAATTCCAAAAGCTTATAAAGTTTATATGGCATGATACTCACACTTGCCCCGGTATCGGCTAAGGCGTGTAGTGCGGTGGTTCTATTAACTTTAAGCGGGATAAGATAGTTTCCCGGATCCTCCTTCTTCTTAGGCAAACCTTTTTCCATAACTTTTTCTTCTTCGTCATCCTCAATCACACTTTTCTTGTCAAGTTTCATCTTTTCAACCGAAATTTCATCAAGTAGCTTCCGATAATGAGCATAGTGCTCCAAAACATGGAGTATGGGCTTCTCATTAAGTAGTTCCTTGAATTTTGTGGTGATTTCTTCCACACATTTGGCTTCATCAATTGTTCCTTTGGGTGGTGTTGGGTTGGAAGAACTTTCTCCCTTGAGTAGTGTAGTAGGGTGTGGTAGTGATGATGGTGCAGGTATAAGTCCTTTGAATGGTGGGAATTTTTGTTTTAGACGAGAAGCTCTTCCCATCTTGGCTATTTCCGTGCTCCCTAAAGTACCATCTTCACAAGCCTCTTCCATTTGCTCAATCAACCATTCAACATCCTTATCATCTTGCAATTCCCCAATCTTAAGTTGCATCTCTCCTAAACCAAAATCAAGAGTACACTTAGTTGCTACCAAGAAATTCCTTCCAAACACAACGGAAGGGTCCGTAGTGTCTTCATATTCATCAACAATCAAGTCCATAGTAAAAGTGTAACCATGGATGTCAATCTTAACATCCCTTGCTATCCTTCTATTGTACTTATCCACTTCATACTTTCCATCTCCAAATTTCTCATAAAATGCATAAGTCACATAGCTTTCACTTTTTCCAATATTGCACTCCGCATCCCAAGCTCCAAAACCTTCGATTCCACAAGGCTTGGAATACCTCATACTAGGTTCATCATATTCCCTTAACTTAGCTCGAGTGAAAGTGATCACCCGTGGCTTTTCCGGTTCACATTCCATAAGTTCCACATCCTTTCCTTTAGCTTGCAGTTTCACTTTCTCCACATCAACCATTTTCTCCATTCTTGCCAAAACATCTCCAACATCCATTAATTCCGTTTCCAAATTGTCCAAATAAGCCGAAACTTCACTAGGCGAATCCATAACCAAACATAAACTAAAACATTCATAAACAACAAATCCAAAACAAACATTAGGGGTTAGTTAATAAACTAAACTATCTAAACAAGAAAACATAAGTAAACATATAAAACTTATTAAAGAAAACTAAATAAATTAAAAACTTAAAAATTAAAAGTAAATAAACAAAGTAAAAAAAAAAAAAAAAAATAGAAAAATGACAGCATTTCCCGGTTCACCCCCCAAACCGGCGGTTTGGGTGGGTTCGGTGTCACAGAAAAACTCCAACCGCCGCGGTTCAAAACTGGACCGGGGGTTGGGCCTCTTCGATGTTCACAGAAAATGCGAGCCGCCGCGGTTCAAAACTGAACCGGCGGTTCGCAGCAAATTTTTCCAAAAATTTTTGTTTTTTTTTTAGACAAAATTAATACTTAAAACAATAAACATAAAATTAAATAAAATCAAAATAAATAAACTAAACAAGAACATATCAATCCTAACACTCATATAACCATAATCATAAACACATCAAACAATCACAAGAACAAAAATGACATTAACACTTAAACTCATGCAAAAACAAAAACAATTTCTATGCTAATATTTACAACTAAACTAATCTAAACTAAACTAATCTAAGTCCCCGGCAGCGGCGCCAAAAACATGACGCGCGTAAACCGGTTATATATATTGTATCCTAAGTTTCACTCAAATTTTAAATTTATAAACACCTTTTTACCGATTATTAAGAAAACGCATACGAGCAAGTATACTCGTCCGTGTGTAATATGGTTTGTGGTAAATAGGGATCGTCCCATGAGACTACGTAGTTTAAGCTTAGCAATTTATGTAGCACAAGAAATAGTACTAAATATTGTCACACTCTAAAGCACCGTAAATAAACAAACAAACAATGGTTCCGAATTCAATCAATCAAACGAACAAATACTTGTTTAGGAATAATAACCAATCGTGATAAAATGTTGAATATGTTTGGGTGAAACATATATGTAGAAGGGACATACCAATTTTTACAAGGTTTTCTAGTCCAATGGGTACTATCAAGAAAATCCATGTTTTTACTAGTTTCATGGGTGAGTCCTTTCTGCCAATACATCATTCCATTACGCTAGCCCTTTGTGTTATCAAATGTATGAAAAAGATGATTAGTAACATTAGTTCATACAAGTCCTTTCGAGCCAATCTCGTGATTAAATGTTCTCGAATTCATTTAAAAACTTGAATACTTAATAGTTGTCAATTATCAAGTACCAATCCATTTGTGCACCAATTTCTTGGAATTAAACAATATTAGAAATCCTTTCGACCTTTAAATCCAACAATGTTAAATCAACAAGTTTTAGAACACGAATTATATTTAAACAAACTTATGATAACAATAACTTTTTCTAACCGACTAATCATTCAACATTCACACGAAAGTCTACATAATTACCAAACAAGCATCACAAATTACTCCATAACAAGTTTCATCAACAAACGTAACATTTCATTCAACATCAAATTGTTCAACATAATAATTAAGTAAAAGAAAGTTACCCAAAGCAAGACTACAATGAGTAAGAAATATAAAGAGTTATAGCACTCCTTAACGCCTCCAATCAAACAAGGGAATTCTCCGCCTTTTCTCACAAGTATCACCAACACTTCTTGGTATCTCCTTAAGAATGACAGGAATTATTGAGCTCTTTCGGGTTGTATAAGATATGATCAAGTCCTTATGGTGTAAGGCTTGATTAAGATTTGTTGTCTTGTCTCTTGCTTCTTGTTGTATATTGTGTCCCATTGTGTGGTGATTAGGGGTCCTATTTATGCTTGAATTTACTCACAAAAGCTGTTCCAAACACCCCATAATCATAATGGAGAGGTAATGATCGGAATTGGTGATTAATCGTAGTTAAAACCTTGAATTAATGCAACTCTTCATCTCAGACACGTCTCAACCCGCGGTTCAGATTTGAACCGGCGGCTGGGATGACTGCTCAACCTCAGGTTGGGCTATTGAACCTTGGGTTTGAACCTCAGCTTCAACCTTGGGTTGGGAACTATTTTGCACATAAATTTCAACCTTGGGTTGGCATAAAACTTCATCCTTTAATACTATTTTTAGCACCAAATCATGACTCCATCTTTCATTGAAAATCTTCACAGCCCTCTTGTACATCGGAAATAATCATAACATGAATCAATATCTTTGACGACAATCTTTTCTTGAATATTCTCTTAATCTTTTGGCTTTTCTTCGTCATTCTTCGATACTTCCTTGTACTTAGACCTGAACACATCTTAATACCTTTTAAGCGCAAAATGCTCATAAACATAACTAAATAATATACAAAAATATACAAATAACGCGACTCTATCATAGACAAAATGAGTGTTATCAGAACCAGGATAAGAATATTTCTGTCTTATAAGCCATGTTAGCTACTCAAATGAGAATGTGCCAAGAGTTCCAGAGACGCTTCGCAGACATGGGAGCTGCACAACTGGAGCTTGAGGCAGAAGTTAGGAGTTTACGTCGAGGACGTAACTAATCTTAGATTCATATGTATCGTTTCTGTACCCACTAAACCGAGTAGTCTTCGGTTAGTGTCTAATGTATTTCCCAATAAGCTTGTAATTTTCACATCTTGTAACCAACTTTTAATCTATAACTAGCTCATATTATTATATCTCTCTGTTGTGATTTAAATTATTTCATACTCTACTGTAATGCTACTCATTCATTTGATGACTTCTCATACTCCTATGCATAATCTCACCGTTTTTTACTTTCTTTTGAAGACAAATGGCTCCACACAAATCAAACCGTTCTCGAAATGCAACTAATGCCACTCCCCCTCCAAATGTAGTCAACCAGCCAACTTTGGCACAACTTGTGGCACAGCAAGTGGCAGAAGCCATGGCAGCAGCTGCCAACGTAGGATCAAGCACTAACACAGGTGACAGAGCCGTGAGACCCACTACTGTCAGTCGGGCCTGCACATACAAGGAGTTTTGTGCTTGTGATCCAGGAAGTTTTGGAGGAACTGAGGGAGCTGTCAGCTTGGCCAGGTGGCTAGAAAAGTTGGAAACTGTGTTTTGCATCTGCAATTGCGAAGAAGAATCCAAAGTTAAGTATGCCTCATATACTTTGACAGGAAGTGCTTTAACTTGGTGGAACTCTTATATGAAGTCATTAGGAATGGATATTGCTTACGCTATGGCGTGGGAGCAATTCAAAACTTTAATGCTCCAAAAATATTGCCCTCGCACTGAGGTCAAGAAGATGAAAGTAGAATTTTGGAACTTGAAGGTTCAAGGCACCAACATTGTGGTGTACACACAACGTTTCCAAGAATTAACATTACTATGTCCCGAATTGGTTGCTACTGAATCACGAATGATAGAACGTTACATCGGAGGATTACCCATAAACATCAGAGGAAACATATTGGCTGATAATCCCAACGACTTGCATAACACAATCTCCATCTCTCACAACTTAATGGATCAGGTGATCCAAGATATGGCAGAAAAAGGAGGAGATAACAAAAGAAAATAGGAGGACAACTCAAGAGCCAACCATCAGCCAAACAAATGACAGGAAGTCACTAAGGTTAATTCTGCTGGACCCAGTGATCAGAAGGTCTATGCTGGAAAATCTCCTCTGTGCAACCGTTTTAAACTCCATCACAATGGGCCATGCTCCGTAAGATGCGAAAATTGTCAAAGGATCGGCCATATGGCCAGAAATTGCAGATCACCAGTTCTTGCTACTGCTCAAAGGGCGCCAGTGGCAAATCAAAGAGCTCCTACCGTCAAGGAAAAATCTTCCATTACCTGCTTTGGTTGTGGGGAAAAAGGGCACTTTAGGCATGAGTGCAAGAAACAAAGAAACCAGGGTAACAATCGAAATCAAGCCGCTGGAGGAAACCAGGGTTATGCAGGGAATGCCCGAGGAAGAGTATATGTGGTTGGAGGAAGAGAAACACCAGAGGACCCGAACGTTGTTACGGGTACGTTTCTTCTAAACAACGGCCATATATCTATTTTATTTGATACTGGGGCAGATAAGAGTTTCATATCAACCACATTTAGTCAGTTGCTAGATAGTATCCCTACAGCTTTAGGCATTGGTTATGACGTAGAGCTAGCTAATGGTCACGTGAAAAGAGTAGACACTATAATCCAAGGTTGTACGCTAAACTTGTTAAACCATCCGTTCAACATAGATCATATGCCAGTGGGACTTGGCAGTTTCGACATTATTATTGGAATGGACTGCTTATCTAGACACCATGCGGTGATCATCTGCGATGAGAAGATTGTTCGTATACCATACGGTAACGAAGTATTGGAAGTATTAGGAGATAGAAGCGATCGTAGAAATCCATCTCGATTGAACATCATATCATGCACCAAAGCTCACAAGTGCATTGAGGACGGATGTTTCCTCTTTGTAGCACAAGTTGAGAAGATAAAGAAGGAACCTAAAGAAAACCGCCTTAAAGACGTGTCGATCGTGCGTGACTTTCCTGATGTCTTTCCCGAGGACTTGCCTCGACTTCCACCAGTCAAGCAACTCTAGTTTCAAATTGACTTAGTACCAGGTGCTGCACCCGTAGCGTGAGCGCCGAACCGATTAGCTCTTTCAGAGATGCAAGAATTGTCAGAACAACTACAAGAACTCTCAGAAAAAGGTTTCATCAGGCCTATTTCCTCACCCTGGGGAGCTCCAGTTCTATTCGTAAAGAAGAAAGATGGATCATTCCGGATGTGCATTGACTACAGAGAACTGAACAAGCTAACAGTGAAGAACCTATACCCACTTCCTAGAATCGACGACCTATTCGATCAACTACAAGGTTCCAGCGTTTATTCAAAGATCGACCTTCGATCTGGATACCATCACCTTCGAGTTCGAGAAGAAGATATCCCAAAAACAGCCTTTAGAACCCGATATGGACACTATGAATTCCAGGTTATGTCATTTGGTTTGACGAATGCACCAGCAGTATTCATGGACCTTATGAACAGGGTGTGCAAACCATAATTGGATAAGTTTGTGATTGTATTCATAGACGATATCCTGATCTACTCCAAAAAAAAAAAAGAAGAACATGAAAAACATCTCAAGATGATTCTGGAATTGCTCAAGAAAGAGGAATTGTATGCAAAATTCTCAAAATGTGATTTATGGATCTTGATGTTTGTTTTTATATATTTTTGTTTTTTTTAATTTTCCAAAGAAATTGTAACGAATACAATTCCCCGGGTCGTTCTCCCAACGAAGGTTTGACGGCGAATTTGTCGAATCGGTGTCGTGAAAACGTGAAGTGAATAAGTGACGTGAAAGATTATTATTTTTTTTTTTGAATTGATTACACTATAATAAGAAATATTAAAAGCAATCTACGCTATTAAAATAAATGCACACAAAGAAAATTCAAATAAATGCAAATCCCGGGCTAATCCCGAGATTTATAAATCTATTAGTGAAATTAAACTTAAAATAGAAATAAAAATAAAATAAAATCTAAAGGACAATGAATTTTATTAAAAGCTGATTTTATAAAAAGAAATTTAAGAAAATAAAGTTTAATAAAAAAAACGAGGGACTAAAAATGCAATGTTGGAAACTTTATTTAAACTAAAACTTTTTAAAGAAAAGACAAGGACCAAACTGTAATTCTTGAAACTTTAATAAAACTGAAAATGATTTAAAACAAAGTGAGGGACTAACTTTGTAAAATCTGAAACTAATTTAGACTTTGTAAAAGACAAGGACCAATTTGTATTTTTCTGAAACTTATTTAATACACAAAACACTTTAAAACAAAGACAAGGGCCGAACTTGATAAAAATAAAACCCAAGGACTGAATTGAAAAATCTTAAAAACTAAAAATGTTTTATACTTACTAACAAACCCAGGTTCGATCCTGGTAACTTCAAATCAATCTAAACTAAATTTTTTTTTTTTTATTTTCTTCTTTCAAAATTCACTTAACAACTGACAATCACTAATCACTAACTAATATCAAATATCCTCAGATTAACAATTATCAACAACACTGATTACCAAAATCTTAGATTCACAGAACTTATCAATTCAGAAACTCTACTAGACAGATTTTAACCAAATCTATTAACCAACAAGCTTCTCAAATCACAAATCCAAAACTAATTTCAACAACATATGATCATTCAAAAGGTACCATGAACTCAGCAGCCACAATATAACAATAGTAACACTAAAAAAATCACAGATCAAACATCAAACACCAATTAAACCTACTGATATCAAATCTACAAGAACAGCCATGAGTTTTATTCTTAAAATTCAACCTACAACTTTCAAACTAAACAATTTGCAAAATAAGTAAACACTACTTTCACTCAATGTTAAGATCATATGAGCAAAAATAAACAACAGCTAACCAATGAACTCAACTCTAAACTACCTTAAGCTACTGCTATAGAATTGAATGAAAAGTTGAAAATGAGAACTCACAATACTCAATCCCAGCTGAACAGGGATAAAACTTGATCCAAACCTATCTTTTAGATAGGTCAATCACTTCCATTTCTCTGATTGAACTATCAATTTAAACCATTATATCCACTGTTGCTCCAGTTTGACTATCGTTGACCAGTGGTGAAATGAGAAGCTAAATCTGATTTAAACTAAGACAAATCCTCACAGAAGCTAGGAAGCTAATGTGAGCTTGTATAAACTACACTAAGCTTGGTTGCAAACTATTTTAAGTAATTGAATTCATTTTTTTATATATATATATTTTTTTTTCTTTTTTTCTTTTTTATTTTTATAAAAATGAGAATAAATGAGAGTGAAATTACTATTAGAAAAGCTGAATTAAACTTCTGTGAAGCTGAATGAAACAGAAATAAGCTTTTGAAACAACTGATTATGCTAAAAACTATTTAAAGTGAATAAGAGAACACGAATTAATGAAACTTATACTGAAATTTTATTATACTACTGAAGGTTTACAAAAGAGTGAATGAAAATTACAAAGCTGAGTCTACAATTCTGCAGAGTAACACTACACTACAACTACTTACAAAATGAGAAGAAATAAGCCTCTATTTATAGGCCGAGAGGAGAGCTTGGGGTCTCTTCTGCCAAGCTGGCGATCCGTGTGCGTTTGTGTTAGTTTGGAGCTCATCTAAGCCGTCTAAATCAATCCCACTCATCATAGCCCTTGGATTGCTCTATCATGACGTGTTCTAACCAATCACGAGCTGCCACCTCATCCCCTCGTGTGTTTCTTCGAGTCTGACACCTTCTGACATACTCTGATCCTTCTAGAAGTCCTTTGATTTGACTAATAAGCCCTTAATTGTAGTAATTTTTAGCTTGGGTAAATTAGGGTTCATGGTGAATTGGGGGTGGGGGAAAAAGGGGATCGGGTTTAGAGAGATAAGGTAAAGTGTGTTTGTTTTATTTATTTTTTTTTTTTTTCTTATTTAACTTTGACCGAGTGGGTTTGGTTTGACCCGGGAGTTTATTATTTGACCGGATCGGGTTTATTTAGATGGAAGGTGGGCTCGGGTTTTAATGTTGGGCTAGGTTTTAATGTTGGGCTAGGTTTGTGTTAAAAGGGAAATGGGCTAGGCAATTTAGTGTATAGTTATAAGTAAATTGACAAGGGCTACATATGTAAATTCTGATAAAGCAAGGACCGATTCTGCCAATTTATCATAAATGATCTAAGGGTTGGAGTTGACAATCTTTGATAATGGGAGGACCTCGGATGCCTTTTTGACCATTTTCTTTGTTCCCGGTTCCGGTTCTGAGCCTTTTCGTATCTCGTGCTCGTTTTCTTGATTTTCTTGTGTCTTTTGTCAAATTTCACGATATCCATCCCTGCACATGCAAAAACACAAAAACACAATATCTTTTGGCATTTTGGTCGGGTTTTTGGTTATTTTGGTCCGGTTTTGGTCTAGAAATGGTATGTGTTTAAGCACATACCAAAATCCCCCAGACTAAGTATTGCAATGTCCTCATGCAATGTTATAAAAACTCCCCGATTTTCCTTTTATTCTATTTTTGCATTTTTCAAGTGACGGCTTTTGATGACAATCATTATCTATCGATAATTTTTAGGGTCATAGAGTAGAAACACAACTCATAGAGGAGTGACCATAAGGATAAAATTCTTCGTCCTTGATTTTTCACATGCTCCCAAACTAAGCTTATAAACGAGATCACAACCTATTTAGAAATTAGATGCCAACACTACTCATGGAAGTTACTTGTGTAAGAACCTCTCGCTCCCATTTTCTTATTTTTGTTTCTACTTATTTTATTTTTGTGAGAAGAATGAATTTCTCCATAAGCTTCTCATTTTCATAATTATTAGACCGATAAAGATACCAAGTTGAAAACGCTAAGTAGTTTTCCATCTTCTTGCAAGAAAGTTTGCCTTAAAAATGAGGTCCACATCACGGTTATTACATACGTCCAAGACTAAAGAACTCATACAAACATGTAGACATAAGTTGTGGAGAAACATCACGTGCACCTCATGTGCCCGATCTAGGGTCATTCACATGCACCTCACGTGCCATCAACTTGTCTAACACAATAAGCACAAAATCCATACATCTCAACATACATTTTTTTTTTTTTTTTTTTTTTTTTTTCTACTTCACATTTTTCTTCACTCAATAACTTAATACCACGGGATTACTGGGTGATTCCAAATCATCAAACATTCAATAGTAACCCTTAGAAAACGAACCTTCACGGTTTAAATCCAAGACCTTACCGCCTTTAGAAGTAAGGATCTAAGGTCCGATCTCAATCCGAAATCTAAGAGCACTTTACAACTTATTCACTCAATACGGGACCTTGATGTGTACCCAATCTTTAGAGCAAAAAAATTCTTTTAAGAAGATGGAGAACTAAATTTCGTTCTAAACCTAAATATCTTTAATTATTTATACAATATATGGGGTGAAACAATTTTACGGGAGCAAAAGGCCACAAGTACCTACGACGAGCTCTAAAGAGAACCAACTACTCCACGTTTGGCATCTAACTTCTAAATAAATTCTATCATTTCTCGCTCTTCGCACTTTTAAAAATCTCAAGTAATGAAATTCGCGAATACTTAGCCGATAATCAGCCACGCATATATAAAGTCAGTTACAGAAACTTGCAAATTCTTGAAAAGAATTCGCGTTTTCTAGCTCCTTATGTAAAAGACTAGCGAAAGCTTTAAAGCCATGCATGTATAAAGTCAAATACGGGAACACGCAAAAGAGCAGCTCCTTGTGTACAAGACTAGCGCAAGCTTTTATGATTATCATTGGTTAAGGGAACAAGCTAGGGTTCAACACGCCCGGTCAAGTCAAAATTTTATTCCTACTCTACCCAGCGGAAAATCAACAAAAATGTCAAAACTTATTATATTTTTGCAAAAAAAATTTTTTAAATTTTCTCATTTTTTTGGATTTTTTTTTTTTTTTTTTTTTTTTTCAATTTTTGAGGAAAAACGGGGTTGCACGAGAAAACGGCAAAAAGTGCAAGGCAAAAATCAAATCGCAAGATTACCCCCCCAGACTAGAACGAGACATTGTCCTCAATGTCTTAAAGGTAAGGGTTCTCCCTACAAAAATCTAAGGCCGTTTATTAATTATGCCAAAAGATAAATGTAAACGATAAGATTTTAGGATATCGATAAGCTGCGAATGATGAAACTCGAGTAGCGTGAAGGAAACTACGAGCACGAGAGTCTTCAGTCATCGGCATTCCTGGACACATCACAGAAAAACAACGAGACACAAGATATGGAAGAGGATCCCCTCCTCTTTATTAAGAAAATAGAAAGAAGATAGATGGATAAGCATGGGGTGCCTCCCACGAAGCGCTTGTTTTTGGTAACCGAGTCACATGAGCTTGACTCGACCCCGCATTTAGTTGTCCATGGGGAAAGTTTGGAGATCCGGGACAACCATGGATGGTACGTCCCCTCCAAAATAGTGCTTCAACCTATGACCATTCACCTTAAAGTTTGGACCGCCATTTTGAGCTAACTCGACGGTTCCATATGGAAAAACTTGAGTGATGGTAAATGGCCCAGACCAGCGGGTTTTGAGTTTGCCCGAGAAAATCTTTAGCCGAGAATTGAAAAGGAGGACTCGATCACCAACATTGAAAATGCGGTTTTTAATCTTTGAGTCATGAATCCTTTTTGTTTTCTCTTTGTAAATCAAAGAATTCTCGTAGGCTTGATCCCGAAGCTCATTTAATTCATTAATTTGGAGCTTACGATGATCACCCGCGGTCTTAAGGTCAAAATTGGCATGTTTCAAGGCCCAATATGCCTTATGTTCGAGCTCGATGGGCAGATGACAAGCTTTTCCGTAAACCAGCTTATAAGGAGTACACCCGATGGGTGTCTTGAAAGCGGTTCGGAAAGCCCATAAAGCATCATCCAATTTGTCGGCCCACGAGGCTCGATTTTCACCAACGGTTCTTTCAAGGATACGTTTCAATCCACGATTCGAAACCTCGACTTGTCCGCTTGTTTGCGGATGATACGCGGTAGAAAGTCGGTGAGTGACACCATACTTGAGCATAACTTTTGCAAATTGATCATTGCAGAAGTGAGTACCGCGATCACTGATTATAGCACGAGGTGTTCCGAATCGGGAAAAGAGATTTTTCAAGAACTTAACAACCACTCGGGCGTCGTTAGTGGGGAGCGCTTTAGCTTCAACCCATTTTGACAAGTAGTCGACGGCCACGAGGATATACTTATTCCCTCGTGAAGACGGGAATGGCCCCATGAAATCGATGCCCCACACGTCAAAAATCTCACAGACTTGAATTGCATTTTGAGGCATTTCGTCTTTTTGCGAGATTTTTCCTTGACGTTGGCAAGAGTCACAAGACTTCACCAAGTCGTGGGCATCGCGGTAGATTGTCGGCCAATAGAATCCAGAATCAAAGATTTTTTTAGCGGTGTAGCTGGCACCATGATGTCCCCCTGTGGGTCCATTATGACAAGCGTTGAGGATATCAACGGCTTCTTGGCCATGCACACACCGTCTTATCACTTGATCGGCACATATCCGGAATAAGTAGGGATCGTCCCAGAAATAATGTTTAACATCTTTGAAAAACTTCTTTTTCTGCTGGGACGACATCCCTTTCACCACAAAATTCCCCGCATGGTAATTTGCGTAATCAGCAAACCATGGGGTACTTGGATCATTTTTTGAAGATATTTTCCCAAGTGTCTCGAGAGGAAATGTCTCGGTGATTTCCTTTTTCTCGAGAACACTTTGATGAGGGTTTTCCAGTCTGGACAAATGATCAGCGGCTAGATTCTCTGCTCCTTTTTTATCACGAATGATAATGTCAAATTCCTGGAGCAGAAGAATCCACCGAAGTAATCTCGGTTTAGCATCTTGTTTTGCTAAGAGATACTTTAGAGCAGAATGGTCCGTATACACTATGCTTTTTGATAAGACAAGATATGGTCTAAATTTTTCAAAAGCGTAGACAACGGCCAACAACTCTTTCTCAGTAGTAGTGTAATGAGATTGAGCATTGGTCATTGTCTTGCTAGCATAGTGTATCGGTTGGAAGTATTTGGACTTGCGTTGCCCCAGGACTGCACCGATAGCATAATCGCTTGCATCACACATTAGCTCAAAGGGTAAGTCCCAGTCGGGGGCAACCAAGATCGGTGCTTCGGTTAACTTTTGTTTGAGAAACTCGAATGCTTCGATGCATTCGGGAGAGAAGATGAACGGAGCATCTTTTTCAAGAAGATGGGTCAGAGGCCGGGCGATTTTTGAGAAGTCTTGAATAAATCGTCTGTAGAAACCGGCATGACCAAGGAAACTTCGGATTCCTTTGACGGTAGTGGGATGAGGTAGCTTAGCGATAACATCGACTTTAGCTCGATCGACCTCAATCCCTGATTTGGAAATCTTATGGCCGAGGACTATGCCCTCTTTAACCATGAAGTGGCACTTCTCCCAATTTAGAACGAGATTGGTGCTTTCACACCGTTCAAGCATTTTTTCTAAATGGGAGAGGCACGAGGAGAAAGAATTTCCATAAACCGAGAAGTCATCCATAAAGACCTCCATCGTCGTCTCGATCATATCATGGAATATGGCCATCATGCACCTTTGAAACGTGCCCGGAGCATTGCACAAGCCGAAAGGCATGCGTCGGTAGGCAAATGTTCCATAAGGACACGTGAAGGTGGTCTTTTCCTGATCTTGGGGATCAATTGGTATTTGAAAATACCCGGAAAAGCTATCGAGAAAACAATAGAACTCATTTCCCGCCAAACGCTCAAGCATTTGGTCCGTAAATGGTAATGGGAAATGGTCTTTACGGGTAGCATCGTTGAGTTTTCGGTAATCAATACACACTCTCCATCCGGTGACGAGACGTGTGGGAATTAACTCATTTTCTTCGTTTGTAATGACGGTCATTCCACCCTTTTTAGGCACACAGTGGACTGG
Source organism: Artemisia tridentata subsp. tridentata (assembly GCA_021014915.2). Lineage (NCBI taxonomy): Eukaryota > Viridiplantae > Streptophyta > Magnoliopsida > Asterales > Asteraceae > Artemisia > Artemisia tridentata. The sequence goes on from CP139504.1 coordinate 394,932,901, forward strand.
ACTAACCCATGAGCTATCCGAGATTGGATAAATCATCCCTGCGTCGAGGAGTTTAATAACTTCCTTTTTTATGACCTCATGGATTTTTGGGTTAACCCGTCTCTGTTGCTGAACAGCGGGTTTGAAATTATCTTCCAATAAGATCTTATGGGTGCAGAATTTAGGGTCAATACCCTTTATGTCGGAGATCTGCCAAGCAATGGCACTTTTATGCTTTTTAAGCACGTCTAAGAGTTTTGTCTTCTCCTCATCTTTGAGAGCTTTTGAAATGATGACGGGAAATGTATCGGAATCTCCCAAGAAAGCATATTCAAGATGAGGAGGTAAATCCTTGAGCTCAAGCTCCGGAGGATTTTCAATAGACGGCTTAATTTCCTTAACGTCGGCCATTTTAAGGTCCATCGGAAGGGAAAAAGGGGTAGGGTCTTCATTCAAAAGTTGTTCAAGCATGAGAATATCCCCCTCTGGATCATAATAAGAATCATCATCTTCTGGTGAAGAAGATGTGTCGGTAGCAAGAAACTCATTGACCTCTTCCAAAAAGAAATCACCTCCCTCAAACGGAGTGAGGGACGGGGAAGAGTCGGAGATGATTGGTGAAGAAATAGTAGACGAAGAGGAATTATCAATAGAGGTAGAGGAAGAATCCAAAGTGGGATTGCCACTAGCAAAACCGAGAATCTCTTGAGAATACTCCTCCGTAGTGACGTCAATAATATCAATACGGTTCACGGACATGCAATTATCGTTGGAGGAGTATCTCGCGTTTTGATCCAAATCGAAAGTCACGGCTTCATTACCAACTCGCAAGGTAATCTCTTCATCATAAACATCAATCAACGCTCGCCCGGTTCTTAAGAATCCTCTCCCGAGAATGAGAGGAACTCGGGGATCGGCATCAAATTCGACAATCACAAAGTCTGCCGGAAAATGGAATTTTCCCACATTAACGTAGACATCTTCGGCTATGCCAATTGGTCGAGTAATTGATCGATCTGCGAGCTCGAGAGTCATGCGGGTCGGAGTAAGAGCAGGGAGAGATAATTTTTCCCAGACGGACTTAGGCATTAGGTTAATGCTAGCGCCAAGATCGGCCAAGGCGAAACATTGAACCATCCCCGGAAAATTGCACGGAATAAGGAACTTTCCGGGATCTCCTAGCTTTTCAGGAAGCTTTTTGAGGAGAACCGCGGAACATTGTTCATTCAACGGGGTTGTTTTTGCCATCTCAAACAATTTATCTTTGTTGCTCAGCAAATTCTTCACCATCGATGCAAACTTCGGCATTAAGAGAGCAGCATCCGCAAAGCTAATTTCGAAACTCATATCTTGAAAGATTTGATAGAATTTTCTCCATCTGATGCGTATTCTTATCATGGTGCTTTTGTTCATCAAGTCGCGACGGATACGGAAGTTTTATCTTAACGGGAACCTCTTGTTCAAAATCAACTTTCCCTTTTCCTTTTGACGATTGGACAACCGGAGGTTGGATGTCTTCGGTCCTTCCGTTATTAGTAGGAAGTGCCGTATCCGTTGTCTCCTCGGTTTCACGGGCGACTACCTTGGGAGGAAGAGAAGAAGAGGTAGTCGGAGCCGTAGGTCCATCATAACAAACACCACTACGTGTTGTGATCGCTTTAAACGTCGCCCCTCGGGTTTGCGATCGTGTTGCTGGGAAGAGAAGTAGTACCCGAACCCGAGGGTTGATCATTTAAACGTTTCTTAATCTCACTCATTTCCTTAGTTAACAACTCTTGAGTTCTCATCAAATTTTGATTTTGAAGCATTAATTGTCGAAGAATCTCATCCGAGGGTGGCGGATTTGGAACAACATTTTGATTTTGATTAAAAGTTTGCCCTCGGTTGTTGTTATTGAAACCTTGATTATGAAAATTTCCTTGATTTTGATTCATATTTCCTTGATTAGCATTGAAATTTCCATAAAAATTCCCTTGATTTTGATTTCCTTGAAAACCCCGGTTTTGATTTTGATTAAAACCATTGTTTTGAAAACCATTATTTGCACGATTTTGATTATTGTTCACTTGATTGCGGTTTTGACCTTGATTTTGACTTTGGTTATTGAATCCCGGTGGTGGTCCAAGTGAATTGTTTGAACGGTAGCTCAGGAGATTTCGATCTCCTTGGGGTTGGTAACCATTACCACCCGCATTAGTAGCATACACATTCTCGTGTCCATAAGCCCCGGTGGCCGGACACTCGAAATTGTATATTTTTATTGATGTTTGTTTTTATATATTTTTGTTTTTTTTAATTTTCCAAAGAAATTGTAACGAATACAATTCCCCGGGTCGTTCTCCCAACGAAGGTTTGACGGCGAATTTGTCGAATCGGTGTCGTGAAAACGTGAAGTGAATAAGTGACGTGAAAGATTATTATTTTTTTTTTTGAATTGATTACACTATAATAAGAAATATTAAAAGCAATCTACGCTATTAAAATAAATGCACACAAAGAAAATTCAAATAAATGCAAATCCCGGGCTAATCCCGAGATTTATAAATCTATTAGTGAAATTAAACTTAAAATAGAAATAAAAATAAAATAAAATCTAAAGGACAATGAATTTTATTAAAAACTGATTTTATAAAAAGAAATTTAAGAAAATAAAGTTTAATAAAAAAAACGAGGGACTAAAAATGCAATGTTGGAAACTTTATTTAAACTAAAACTTTTTAAAGAAAAGACAAGGACCAAACTGTAATTCTTGAAACTTTAATAAAACTGAAAATGATTTAAAACAAAGTGAGGGACTAACTTTGTAAAATCTGAAACTAATTTAGACTTTGTAAAAGACAAGGACCAATTTGTATTTTTCTGAAACTTATTTAATACACAAAACACTTTAAAACAAAGACAAGGGCCGAACTTGATAAAAATAAAACCCAAGGACTGAATTGAAAAATCTTAAAAACTAAAAATGTTTTATACTTACTAACAAACCCAGGTTCGATCCTGGTAACTTCAAATCAATCTAAACTAATTTTTTTTTTTTTATTTTCTTCTTTCAAAATTCACTTAACAACTGACAATCACTAATCACTAACTAATATCAAATATCCTCAGATTAACAATTATCAACAACACTGATTACCAAAATCTTAGATTCACAGAACTTATCAATTCAGAAACTCTACTAGACAGATTTTAACCAAATCTATTAACCAACAAGCTTCTCAAATCACAAATCCAAAACTAATTTCAACAACATATGATCATTCAAAAGGTACCATGAACTCAGCAGCCACAATATAACAATAGTAACACTAAAAAAATCACAGATCAAACATCAAACACCAATTAAACCTACTGATATCAAATCTACAAGAACAGCCATGAGTTTTATTCTTAAAATTCAACCTACAACTTTCAAACTAAACAATTTGCAAAATAAGTAAACACTACTTTCACTCAATGTTAAGATCATATGAGCAAAAATAAACAACAGCTAACCAATGAACTCAACTCTAAACTACCTTAAGCTACTGCTATAGAATTGAATGAAAAGTTGAAAATGAGAACTCACAATACTCAATCCCAGCTGAACAGGGATAAAACTTGATCCAAACCTATCTTTTAGATAGGTCAATCACTTCCATTTCTCTGATTGAACTATCAATTTAAACCATTATATCCACTGTTGCTCCAGTTTGACTATCGTTGACCAGTGGTGAAATGAGAAGCTAAATCTGATTTAAACTAAGACAAATCCTCACAGAAGCTAGGAAGCTAATGTGAGCTTGTATAAACTACACTAAGCTTGGTTGCAAACTATTTTAAGTAATTGAATTCATTTTTATATATATATATATTTTTTTTTCTTTTTTTCTTTTTTATTTTTATAAAAATGAGAATAAATGAGAGTGAAATTACTATTAGAAAAGCTGAATTAAACTTCTGTGAAGCTGAATGAAACAGAAATAAGCTTTTGAAACAACTGATTATGCTAAAAACTATTTAAAGTGAATAAGAGAACACGAATTAATGAAACTTATACTGAAATTTTATTATACTACTGAAGGTTTACAAAAGAGTGAATGAAAATTACAAAGCTGAGTCTACAATTCTGCAGAGTAACACTACACTACAACTACTTACAAAATGAGAAGAAATAAGCCTCTATTTATAGGCCGAGAGGAGAGCTTGGGGTCTCTTCTGCCAAGCTGGCGATCCGTGTGCGTTTGTGTTAGTTTGGAGCTCATCTAAGCCGTCTAAATCAATCCCACTCATCATAGCCCTTGGATTGCTCTATCATGACGTGTTCTAACCAATCACGAGCTGCCACCTCATCCCCTCGTGTGTTTCTTCGAGTCTGACACCTTCTGACATACTCTGATCCTTCTAGAAGTCCTTTGATTTGACTAATAAGCCCTTAATTGTAGTAATTTTTTAGCTTGGGTAAATTAGGGTTCATGGTGAATTGGGGGTGGGGGAAAAAGGGGATCGGGTTTAGAGAGATAAGGTAAAGTGTGTTTGTTTTATTTTTATTTTTTTTTTCTTATTTAACTTTGACCGAGTGGGTTTGGTTTGACCCGGGAGTTTATTATTTGACCGGATCGGGTTTATTTAGATGGAAGGTGGGCTCGGGTTTTAATGTTGGGCTAGGTTTTAATGTTGGGCTAGGTTTGTGTTAAAAGGGAAATGGGCTAGGCAATTTAGTGTATAGTTATAAGTAAATTGACAAGGGCTACATATGTAAATTCTGATAAAGCAAGGACCGATTCTGCCAATTTATCATAAATGATCTAAGGGTTGGAGTTGACAATCTTTGATAATGGGAGGACCTCGGATGCCTTTTTGACCATTTTCTTTGTTCCCGGTTCCGGTTCTGAGCCTTTTCGTATCTCGTGCTCGTTTTCTTGATTTTCTTGTGTCTTTTGTCAAATTTCACGATATCCATCCCTGCACATGCAAAAACACAAAAACACAATATCTTTTGGCATTTTGGTCGGGTTTTTGGTTATTTTGGTCCGGTTTTGGTCTAGAAATGGTATGTGTTTAAGCACATACCAGATCTCCACAGTACAATTTCTTGGTCACGTTATTGACAGCCAGGGTATTCACGTGGACCCTGCAAAGATTGAGTCAATTAAAGATTGGGCAACACCAACAACGCCAACCGAAATACGCCAATTCTTAGGACTTGCCGGTTATTACAGGAGATTCATCGAAGGATTCTCCAAGATAGCCAAACCATTAACCACCCTAACTCAGAAAAACGTAAAATACGTCTAGGGAAAAGATGAAGAAGAGGCATTCCAGACACTCAAAGAAAAGTTGTGTAGTGCACCTATATTGGCCTTACCTGAAGGAAGCGATGACTTTGTCGTATACTGCAACGCTTCGCACAAAGGTTTAGGAGCAGTATTGATGAAGAGACTGAAAGTGATTGCTTACGCATCACGACAACTCAAAACACATGAAAATAATTACACAACCCATGATTTAGAACTGGGAGCAGTTGTGTTCGCTCTTAGGATATGGCGACATTACCTGTACGGCACTAAGTGTATAGTGTTTACGGACCACAAAAGCCTGCAACATATCCTAGACCAAAAAGAGTTGAACATGAGACAACATAGGTGGCTAGAATTACTCAGTGATTACGACTGTGAAATTCGTTATCACCCTGGAAAAGCCAACGTTGTGGCAGATGCTCTTAGCCGGAAAGAACGACTCAAACCCTTAAGAGTCAGATCACTAGGAATGACGATCAGTTCACCACCCCCATCAAAAATCCTCACTGCTCAAAGTGAGGCACTCAAAGAAGAAAGTAGACCAAGTGAAAAACTCTATGGTATGCCAGAGAACGCAAATGGCTTTATCAAGAGATCATACGTAGTATTATGCTTCAACGATAGAAGCTGGGTACCACTCTATGGTGGGATACAAGAGTTAATTATGCACGAATCACATAAGTCCAAATACTCTATTCATTCCGAAGCTGATAAAATGTACCTTGATCTTAAGAGACTATATTGGTGGCCTAACATGAAGGCGGATATTGCTCTATATGTTAGTAAATGCTTAACTTGTTCTAAAGTTAAGGCAGAACATCAGAGACCATCTGGATTACTAGTGCAACCTGAACTCCCTGTGTGGAAATGGGAATGAATCACTATGGACTTCATAACCAAACTACCACGAACATCCAGTGGATATGACATGATTTGGGTGATTGTTGACAGACTCACCAAATCAGCACACTTCCTTCCCATCAAAGAAACAGACAGCATGGATTAACTCGCTCGTTTATACCTGAAAGAAGTGGTCTCTAGACATAGGGTACCAATTTCGATCATCTCCGATCGTGACAGTCGTTTCACTTCAAACTTTTGGCAGTCACTCTAGAAAGCTTTGGGTACTAAAATCGACATGAGTACCGCTTATCATCCTCAAACAGACGGCCAAAGTGAAAGAACCATTCAAACCTTGGAGGATATGCTCCGAGCCTATGTAATATATTTCGGCAAGAAATGGAACGGACATTTGCCCCTAGTCGAATTCTCGTACAACAACAGCTATCACACTAGTATAAAAGCTACACCATTCGAGGCACTCTATGGACGAAAGTGCCGATCACCCATTTGTTGGACAGAAGTGGGAGACAGTCAACTCACAGGTCCCGAACTCATTCGCGAGAAAACCGAAAAGATTGTACAGATTCGTAACCAGATGCAAGCTGCACAAGACCGACAGAAGAGCTATGCAGACAAGAGACACAAACCTCTTAAGTTCCAAGTAGGGGACAAAGTCATGTTAAAGGTTTCGCCATGGAAAGGCGTGATACGTTTTGGCAAACATGGGAAACTAAATCCTCGATACATTGGACCTTTCAAAATTCTAGAAAGAATTGGACCGGTGACGTACCGACTTCAGCTACCGCAAGAACTCAACAATGTACATGATGTCTTTCATGTATGCAATCTAAAGAAATGCTTGTCCGAGGAAACTATTACTATTCCTCAGGAAGAAATCAAAATTGACAATCGACTACACTTTGTCGAAAAACCTATTGAAATCATGGACCGAGAGGTCAAGAGACTGAACCATAGTCGAATAACAATTGTCAAGGTTCGCTGGGATTCCCGAAGAGGTCCTAAATTTACGTGGGAGCGTGAAGATGAATTCAAGACCAAATATCCCCATCTTTTTATATCTCCACATGATAACCTGAGTTGAATGTCGGGACGATATTCAAATAAGGTTGGGAGACTGTAACAAATGGTAATTTTCCATTTTAATAATTATGATTAATTATCAGAAAATGCGCATTTATTATTTTATGACACTGGTTAATGAGAGATTATCTCATTTAATTACGTTATCACACTTCGATAACACAAACACGTTGATACATGATTTCAATACCATGGAACGAGCTTACATACGAACCATGAAAACCGTTTAAAACTAATAATACACCAAACGGACCATTTCACTATTCCTGGACCAATTATTTGGCATGTTACTATTCATGGCCCAACTCAATTTTCTAATTTCTTTTATTCTCAAATCGACTGAACATGAATAGCTTTACCTCGATATCTTTTTATTTTGACACATAACATGTGAAACTTTTACACCACTCGATTCTCCATACTTCAAACAATCAGGATCAACAAATCTCATGTTATAATTCGAAGATTTGAGCACCAAACGAAACAACAAAGTAAATCTTGTTCGAGACATACACAAGTTCAACCAAAATTTATCCAAATATACTAAACTCGACCAAACAAAATTCTAACCTATGTCTCTTATATTTATTAGTCGAATAAGGGTTCATGTAAACATTCATAACCATTTTCAAGTCATTAGACATGTTAGAAACCATTTTTGTACCTTTTATGTATATCGATATGTATATATATACGACACTTATGCATAGCCAAGCAAACCCTCCCCTTAACTCTATATACTCAAGTGCTAAACTCATCTTATCTTCTGGAAATCTCACAAAATCTAGCAAAGGGAATATATTCCCACAACTTGATCATTTTAAAACAATAAAACTTCATATATGCATATATATATATATATATATATATATATATATATATATATATATATATATATACACACACACGTACAATACACATACATTTTTCTCATTCACATTTAGCCTCATTTCACCTCATTTGCTACTGTCAAGACCCTCAAGACACAGGAACAACTTCCATAATCGTTTGAGCTCTTTTCTAATTCGAAAAAGTTCCACGCGATCACTTGGTGATCACTTTTTTTTTAGTAACATACAACCTATTCGAGTTCTTGATCATTCTAACGAGTACACACCACCATTTAAGGTGTTGTAAGTGATTTCTAACTTTTTCCATTCGTTCTTAATGTTTTAAAACATATCATGCATCGTATTTCTTTTCATTCGAGCACATATTACTTTTATTTCATTTATACGTTTTCTATTTATTCATTTTACGTACATAATCATTGACCTCCTTCATGGATGGCTAGACATACGATATACATCTTTATTTGACACTTATATAATCGTTTATTTACTTATCGAACTCTATTTTATTCATTCATTTCATCGCATGAATTATATATGTCATTTATATATCTTCGAACATGTATCAACCGAATAAGAAACGACCTGATATAATCGAATCTATACATATACCATGTTGTTTTTATTGTTCATACTGATTCTTCATAAGCTCATCTATTAAATTGACGTTTTGAGTTTCCCTTGATAAGCTCTCAAAAGTCCTTTTAAAGTCCTAATCCTATTGCTACATGAACCAACTAAAAAACTCTATATTTATCGGATTGGGCTTTAACCAAGTAATAAGCCCAATAAGCTATAGTGTATAAGCTGTTAAATAAGCTGTTTGAACATGATTTCGTGACATCAAAATAAGCCCAAAGAAAAGCCCAAAACCCTTTTAGACCCAACGGATCGAGAAATGTTATTGGGCCTTTGTTTAGATCTCGTTAAGGCCCAATAAGTGGAAAAATAAGCCATTTTGATAATAAGCAGTTCATATTGACTTTAATAAGCTTTATAACGCTATAGAAACTTTCGGAAAACTTTTCCCATTCTTTTTGTGATTTTTGGACTAAGTTTGCAAACAAAGTTTACTATTCGGGTTAATTATGTCACTTTCGTATAATTGGGTCTCAAACTGTAAAATTCATAATTTGAGGCTGGAAATTGTTAAAACAGTAAACTTAAGGCTTAAAATGCGATAATTGACCTTTATTGGACTAAATATGTAACAAGTTACTAACGGGGGACTAACGGTGCAAAACCTACACCGTTAGGGTAGAAAGTGTAAATTCTATGAAAATACAAGGACTGAACAGTAACATTTATTTATATTCATTTCTATTCATGTTTTGCATATTTCAATTGAACATATGCATTTTGTCTTTCATTTCAGTATATTACTTTCGTTACGGTTATTTTTATATAACAAACTTTTAACGATTTACTTAACGTATTGTTTGACGACTTTCGAGGAAACGTTAATTGTGGATTCAAAAATATAAAAACAAGATAATATTATATATAATATTTTTTGATGCAAATAATGTTCTAAAAACGTTATTTCTATCTTTCGATAACTTCACGTTTTGAGGATGACAAAATGTGAAAACACGTTACGTTAAAATTAACGTAAACAAGTTTTTAATCGGAAGATCCTGTTTCTACACAAATCACTCTTGAACAAATTTATAACTTGACTAATGATCAAAGAAGTGAATTTGTGCTTAAGACTTCACATTTTTATGTGACAAAACATTTCTTTCAAAAATATACTTAACAAATTATTTTTGAATAATTAAGAAATTTTTTAATGGAAAAATAAGTTTAAAATACATAACAGCTATTTTCCCCCCAAAAAACAGTTCCAAACTTCCCCAAATAAGTTTTCACCAGAAAAGACAAAAATATGAGTTTTTTTGTCTAACACGGCTCCACGGTTCCACTAAATTTAGTGGAGCCGTCCCTTTATAACGGCCAGATTTTTTCTACCTATAAATACCAGCCCACTTCACAGATTTTGGGTATCCTTTTACACACAAAACTTTCTGAGTTTAATACACTCTTTACATTTTCTTTCTTTGATCATTTAGATTAGTTTTTCTTTTTTTCAAGAGTGATCCAATCATCCATTCAAGTGATCCTCTTCATTCCTCTTCAATAGCAAGAGAAGAACACAAAGTATCCAAGTAGATACAAAGTGTTGTCATTCCTCTTCAATAGCAAGAGAAGAACTCAAGGTATCCAAGAAGATACAAGAGTTGTAGTTGTATTTAGGATACTTGTAACATTTGTTACACACTTATTGTATCATAGCATACATCAATATCATTTTTCTTTTGTGAGAGTGTGAGTGAAGATCATTGAGATCTTATAAAGATATTGAATATCTCTTGAAGCCATTGCGCTTGTGTGATTGATCAAGAAGATCAAGCTTAGATAGGTTAGAGTGAGTTGAGAAAGTTGATCATCGTGATCTTGTGAGATCTTGGAGATCTCTTGAGTCTTGTGTGTTAAGTGTGTGAAGGAGAAAGGATCAAGTGGATCGTGGTAGATTGGTGCTAGCTAAGATTAACACTCAACATCTAGCTTAGTGTCGGAAATAGGATAAGCGACGTGTACGGTTTTCTCCGCCTAAAGGTAGGTTGTTGACATAGTGCTTGAAACTCTCGAGTGTGGTACTCGGGGAGTGGAGTAGGGCGGAGAAGAGCTTCGTAGCCGAACCACTATAAATCCTTTTGTCCAGGTTTGATCTTTCCATCTCTACTCTTTACTTTCATTACTTATAATTAGTTAGTTTAGTGTGTAGTTCATATTGGTGTTGATCGATTGCACATAAGACTCGAATCAAAGGTTTCCAATAGTAAAGTTTTTAAGAGGTTTTAAAAGAACTAAAAGAACTTAAAAACCGGTAAAACTATTCAACCCCCCTTCTTGTTTTCCACAATTGGTATCAGAGCCAGGTTAGTCAAGATTTTAAAGTAAATTGTATTTTAAAACTTGAATCGATCAATGGATTCCGACAAATATCTAGAAGGGCAATCTATGCAAAGACCACCACTTTTTGAAACCGATTGTTTTATCTATTGGAAAACAAGATTCGAAACGCATGTGAAATCAAAAGACATTGATCTTTGGCATGTTATTACCGAGGGTGACTTTCAACCGATTCAAAAGAATCAGGAAACTAGAAAGGATGAAATAGTTCGTTATGATAAACAAAGTGATGAACTTAAAAGAAAACTAGCCAAAAATAATTAGGCTAAAATGATGATTTACAATGCTTTGCCTAAAAAGGAGTTTGAAAGAATTTTCATGTGTAATACGGCAAAAGATATTTGGAAAACTTTGTTAGTCACTCACCAAGGTAATAACCAAGTCAAAGAGAACAAGATAGATCTTCTTGTTCAACAATATGAACAATTTTCCATTTCGGAAGATAAGTCAATAGATAATGCTTTTGCTAGATTTAATACCATTTTTACTAATCTTAAAGCTCTTGATGAAGGTTACTCTAGCAATAATTATGTTAGAAAGTTTCTTAGGGCTCTACATCCTAAATGAAGAGCAAAGGTCACCGCCATTGAAGAGTCAAAGGACTTGGCAACATTATCACTCGATGAACTAATAGGAAACTTGAAGGTTCACGAGATGATAATCAAGAAAGAATCCGATATAGTTAAAGGCAAAAGCGAGAGAGTTAGATCTCTAGAATTGAAAGCCAAGATGGAGTCTAGTGATGAGGAATGTTCGAGTTCCGATAGTGAAGATGAAGAATATGCGTTAGCAGTTAGGGACTTTAGAAAGTTCTTTAGGAGAAGAGGTAGGTTCGTTAGGCAACCTCGTGATGAAAAGAAGACATCACAAAAGAACCGAGTTGAAAAGAAAGGGACAAGTGATAGGAAATGCTTTAGATGCGGAGATCCTAATCACCTCATAGGAGAGTGTCCCAGACCACCGAAATCCAACAACCAACGAGCTTTCATAGTAGGCTCTTGGAGTGATAGTGGTGAAGAAGAAGAGAAGAAGCCAAAGGACAAAACATGCCTAATAGGTCAAGCTTCTAATAAGGTACGTTACGACTATCCTGATTATAGTGATGATAATTCGTCAATAGATGATAACACACTAAATGATGAATATAATAAACTATGCGAAGTTAGTTCTAAAATTTTAGGTAGAAACAAATCACTAAAATTAAAATTGCATGAACTCGAAATGCAAGTTTTAGAACTAAAGGATCAAGTCAATAGACTTGAGAAAAATAAAGAAGTAGACGTAGGATGCAAGTCATGCATAAGTTTTCGAGTAGAAAACGAAAAACTCAAAGAAAATGCATTTAGGATCATTAGGTTTGAAAAAGAAACAGATAATGCTTCGACAAGTAAAACGAAACCAGTAGAATCTGCCAAACCCACAAGTTCTGTCAAAACAACAGACGGCACCACTAAAGGTACGGACGGTACCATTAAATTTAATGGTACCGTGGTACCGTCTAATGTTGGAGACAAAACTGAGTCAAGTATGAAAAATAATTCAAGTCCTATACCAAGTCACATAGTTGTAAATGGTACCAAAGTATCTATTGCTAGTATAAAGGAAGCCAAAAGCTTTTACAAACCTGTGTCAACCCCGAGGCCTAGCTTTGTAAAACCTGACACTAGGTCTAAGACTCCTCCACCTAGAAAAACAAATGTTCCTAAACCTCGGTCAAGAATTCCTCTACCGAGACGTAACTCTAGGAGACAAAGTTATCCAAGCAACTATCCCATTACTTGGAATAACTGTCAACTACAAAGTTACTTACCATGGGTAATTTGTCCTCCGTTTCAACATCCTAACCAAATACAACTAATGCATGGGATGTTTAATGCTAACAACTTTGGACCCATGAGATATTGGGGACCAAATGTTTGAATGTCTGTCTTATTCAATAGATATGCTTGGGAATCGACTTGGAGCCTGACGAATGGGTCAAGGATAGTGGATGCACTAACCATATGACGGGTAACCGGAGTCTATTCTCATCATACAAGGCATACAACGGAGGTAATGTCACTTTCGATAGTAAACTTAATGGCAACATCATAGGCAAAGGTACGATTACTCAAAACTCTCTCACTATTAGAAATGTTGAGCATGTAGATGACTTAGGATTTAACTTGCTTAGCATTAGTCAAATGGTAGACAATAAGTGTAGAGTTATATTCTTCGAATAGGGTAGTGAGATAATTAAGAATGGTAAAACCATAGGCAAAGAAGTTAGGAGGAATGGCTTATTTGTTATGAAAATAGGAAATATGCCCCAGGATAAGATATGCTCAGCAACCATAGATGATAATTCCACTCTATGGCATAGGAGATTAGGTCACGCCAATATGCGCTTGATACAATCATTGGCGTCTAAGAAACTAGTTAGAAACTTACCTAAGATTAAGTTTGATAAACACTTTTGTGACGCTTGTAAAGTTGGAAAACAAGCTCATTCTAGTCACAAAGCTAAGAATATGGTCTCAACCTCTAGATGCCTAGAACTCCTTCACATGGACTTATTCGGTCCATCCGCCGTACGGAGCTACGGAGGAAATTACTACACCCTAGTAATAGTTGATGACTACTCTAGGTACACTTGGACTAGATTTCCTAAGAATAAGACACAAGCTTTCGAGGAATTCGAAATCTTTAGTAGGAAAGTCCAAAATCAATTAGGGTGTACAATAGTTTCTATTAGGACGGATCATGGTCGGGAATTTGATAATGAAGTGCAATTTGGAGTATATTGTGATGCTAATGGTATTACTCACAATTTCTCGGCTCCACGCACTCCAAAATCAAATGGGGTAGTTGAGCCAAAAAATCGTACTCTACAAGAGATGAGTAGAACGATGTTGAATGAACAATCAATTTCGCAAAAGTTTTGGTGTCATGCGGTGGACACCTCAACTTACATTCTAAATAGGATTCTAATTAGACCTATCTTAGGAAAAACTCCATATGAAATCATGAAAGGTAGAAAACCTACTCTTGATTACTTTAGAGTGTTTGGAAGCAAGTGATTCATACTAAACACTAAAGACTACCTCACCAAGTTTGACCCAAAGTCTTACGAAGTTGTTTTCCTAGGTTACTCCCAAAATAGTAAAGCCTATGTAGTCTTAAACAAAGAAACAATGAAAGTTGAAGAGTCACTCAATGTGACATTCGATGAAAGTCCTCCACCAACTAAGACATCACCCTTGGTGGATGATGACTTAGATGAGGATGAAGCCATTAAGGTTAATGGCAAGAAACCCTTAGAAGATGACATTGAGGATGAGATAGTTGAAGTTGACGAAGTTGTCAACATTAAGGAATCCAAGAACCATCCTATTGAAAATGTCATAGGAAACCTAAACCAAAGAACCCTTAGGTCACAAGCTCAAAACAAAAGTAATTTCTTTTGTTTTATATCAACCGTAGAACCTAAGAATATCGGCGAAGCGATTAAGGATGAAAGCTGGGTAGTTGCCATGCAAGAGGAACTTAATCAATTCACCGCAAACCAAGTTTGGGATTTAGTACCTCCACCTAAGAATCAAACCATTATAGAAACTAAGCGGGTGTTTAGGAATAAACTCGACGAAAATGGCGTCGTAACTAGGAATAAGGCAAGGTTAGTAGCACATGGCTATAACCAACAAGAAGGAATAGATTACGATGAAACTTATGCACCCGTAGCTAGATTAGAGTCTATTAGAATACTCCTTGCCTATGCTTGCACCTTAGACTTTCAGTTATGCTAAATGGATGTGAAAAGTGCATTCCTAAATGGTTATATCAACGAGGAGGTATATGCTGCACAACCTCCAGGATTCGTTGATTTCAAAAAACCGAATCATGTTTATAAACTCAAGAAAGCACTCTATGGTCTCAAACAAGCTCCTAAAGCTTGGTACGATAGACTAAAGGCATTCTTGATTGATGTAACACCCCCATTTTCGATATACGTAGCGGAATATAAGGTTGGGGTGTTACTTCAAGTATCACAGTCATGAGAATAGAAAACGACTCGAAAGGAGACGTTTTAGATAAAATTGTTATCATTCATTTATTTATATCAGGGTTACATTATAGAGGTCTCAGCGGAAGGTTTGGAAATACGTTATAAAGATTACATTATTCGTTTGAATGATAACAAAATGGACACCCTTTTTATAAAAAGAAAGTCCACAGCCACTCCGTGCCAAATCGTGCGTCTAATTACCTGAGATAAAACATGCTAAAAGTCAACACAAAAGTTGAGTGAATCCATAGTGTTTTAAGTTATAATCAATTTAAACACAAGATAAGTAGAAAGTAAATTGGTAATATCAAAGTACGGTATATTGCACTAAGCCTCATGACACGCAATGCGTTGACAGTGTCCAGGTTCTACCAACATAATTAAATGAAAGTAGTCTTGCCCCCGAGTAGGAGTCTGCCAAAAACTCTTTATAGAAATCAAATATAATGCATCTGCCTAACCGGCTACCCTTAAGGATATCCATCCGGCTAGTACAAATGGGTCGTTAGGCCAATAGATCTATTCACTATATTCGCGCTCACCCTGCGGGTGACTAATGGTGCATGATATGAGGGTCTTTTTAAATATAAATAAATAGGCAATAGTTAACCTAGTGCAATAACAATCAGGAAAAATACTTGTGTACGGTTTAGTAGCATGTATCTCCCCACAAGTTTGGAAAACGTATAAAGAAAAGTGGGACTATGAACTCACCTTGATAGTCTGGATGGAAAACAAAATCAACTAAAGTTGATAAACGTCTCCGGCACGCAACCTGGTTCGTTATGTCAAATTTCAGTAATCGTATTTCCAATATGTAAGTTTTTAATATTCATTTCGTAATGTTTTTGATTGTTGATTAAATGTTAAAATGAGACAACATGAAGTCTCTTCAAAAGTTGGTTAAGATTTTATCTTATTTCTTCATTTTTTTATGTTTCCGTTCGTTCGTTTGTTCGTAAAATATATATCTCGTTCGTTAGTTATCGATATAGACGCAATAGTCCTTATTAGTTTTTATATGTTTATAATATATTTAATAATAATAATAATAATAATAATGTAAAGTTTTGCTTTTTACCCTATAGTTTCATATATTGACAATTTACACCCTTGAACTTTCATAAAATGACACATTTTACCCTTGAACTTTTGGAAAATTTACAATTTTTACCCCTGAACTTTGGTCAAATGACAGTTTCTACCCTATAGTTTCAAAAATGACACTTGCTACCCCTGAGTTGCAAGTCGACAGAAGTTTAAGTCCTAGTTATAATCCATTTAGAGTTTTGACATCAAATACCCTTGAGACTCCTAGATCGTTACACTCGACGTCCTTATTTTAATAAAATGCGTTATACGTTACAGAAAAAGGCGAAACTTTTTACGACTCTTTTGTACACTTTATTATCAACTTATAAACATCATTTTTACCAAATATTAGCTCATGATTCAAGTTTATGATGCTCAAAATAATTTATTAATGGTGCGCTACAACAGTGGAAAACGGGGCAGATTTAGACGCAAATATCTTGGTGATTTCTCAGCCTTTTTATGAAATTCTTTTTCCTACGGTTAGCTAGCTGGGTGGTCTCTCATGTGGCAAAAGTTCATAATTTTTAGGAACCATTTGGGTATCGAAATAAATTCTCAAAGTTGGGTCGAGTAGAACAAAACTGAAAAGAAAATAAAAGTTGATTTTTTTAGTTCAGCGATAGAGTAGATTTTGTATTTGAATAACTTTATAACCGTTCAACCTTTTTACATCGTTCTTCTTTCTAAAATTAGTTAGCTAGGTGGTCTTCATTGTGGCAAAAATCTAGAATTTTTAGAGGTCATTATAGGGTCGAAACAATTGTTCAAAGTTGGGGCGTTGGGGCTGTTTTTATTAGAGAACTGTTCTGATTTTGAATAAAAACACCATTTGTTAAGCGTTTTCAGGATTCGATGTCTAAAGAGTTTTTGAAGGAAACGTCGTTCCGGACAACTTTCGTGTTTTAACTTTTCGACGAAACGGAACAGAAACGCCTCGTTTTGCGTGATTTTGTATTCTGTAACAGAATGTATTTTCAGATTTTTGTAAAATTTTCAAGTTGCCATATCTTTTGATTTGTATACTCGTTTTAGGTGATTCAAATTGCTACGTTTTCCATGTAAAATTCTCTTTAACATGTAAGTTTCCTATAGCCTATTGTTGTAAACGTACCAAAGAAAAATAAATATTGGGTGTTTGTTTTGTGCTCGGCAGAAAAGAAAAAGAAAAGAATTATGGTTTTTTTATCTAAACTACCTATTAGAACTTATTTAGTAGCATGTTTTAAGAGTTTTTAAGTTTACAAAAGATGATAAGAAAGGTTAGATTACTTACTTGTGTTGTTTGTCGATTATAGAAAAAAATTTGTCGTAAAGTCTTGGAACTTGAACGCCACTTGTTTTCTTTCTTCTAGGGCTTCTTAAGACTTCATTTTAACTTGTTTGGGGATTATTTGGTCAGTAGGGAACAAGTATGGGACTGTTTTGGATTGTGATCGAATGATATGGAATAAGATAGGAATGTTTTGATTTGCTATTTATAGGAAGGTATAGGTTAGGGTTTCTAGAGACATGTTGATGTGTTTATATATAAACCATAGTTTAAGTAGGTGAGTTGGTTGATTGAGAAGGAGCCATGTAGAGGGGGGGGTGGCGTGTGGTTTAGTGTGGTGGTGATGATGTGGTTGTTTAGAAACCAAATGTTTTATCTACTTTCTTATAGTTCTAGAGACATGGCTTATGTGTAGGATTTTGGGACATATAAGGGTGTTTAGGGTGTAATATTTATGTGGTAGTAAGCTTGGAAAGGTCTTGGTTTAATTTTTTGTTAAAATGGAATTAAGTAGAATAACATGGATCGAATGGCTTAGTTTGTTGGCACATAAGCTATAAGGTGTTGCTCTTATGGTATAAGTGAAGTAACTAGTTAAGTTTAAGGCCTTTGTTAAAATACTTGTTGTGTAGTATTAAATCTAGGATTTTCTAATTTTACATACATAAATCGAATTGTATGTTAATGA
This sequence comes from Artemisia tridentata subsp. tridentata, assembly GCA_021014915.2. Lineage (NCBI taxonomy): Eukaryota > Viridiplantae > Streptophyta > Magnoliopsida > Asterales > Asteraceae > Artemisia > Artemisia tridentata. The sequence continues at coordinate 394,951,028 of CP139504.1, forward strand.
CAAAAATTTCATGTTGTACTTAAGAGGGTTGTACCATGAGCTCTATAGAGTTGTACTAGAGGTTTAGAAATATAGAAAATATAATTTTTAATGTTTTCTTAAGTTATGTAAATTATATGTTATTTTTATTAGATTTAAAAGTATAGAAATGTAGTTTTATGCTTTAAACACTTGTACATTAGCTTAGGTGGGTTGTACTAGGGGTTTAAGAAATGAGAAAAATATACTTTTAATGTTTCTTTAAATTATAATAATTATATGTTAATTTCTGTTAAGTTATATAATTGAGATTTTTGGTTTTTGCGCATTAGGTACTTGTACATTTGGTTTAGAGACTTGTACCTATAATTAGTGAGTTTGGGAAAATTTATTTTAAGACTTGTGTATAAAAGACTTGTAGATTGTGCTTTAAATACATTTAGGGTTTTAATAGGGTTTTTGTAAATATTTAGTTTTTATGCATAAAGACTTGTACATTGCATTTGAAAACTTGTACATTTTATATTTTGTAAAAATCCTGTATAAATAAATTAGGGTTTGTTATTAATGCATAAAATCATAGTTTTCATGAAATTAGGGTTTTATTAGGAGTTAAATTGGAATCAGGGTTTCTGGGCTTTAGATGCTTGTACCTTAGTTGAATGAGTTGTACTTTAGTATTTTTGGAGTTTTGTTACTTACATTTGTGGTTATAATAGTTTTAGGGTTTTATAGAATCTCTATTAGGTAGGAAAGGTTTAGTTTTAAACGTACGTAAACGAATTAACGTAAAGTGGTAAATGAGGTATCGTAAAGTTTCATAGGGAAAAGTTTATATGAATAAGTATTAAGTATGTTGTGGTTAGGTTGCATGCGAGCACGTTCATCGAGGATGTGAGCTACGTCACATGAGATAGTAGTTATGATCAAATAAATAAATAAATAATTTTACACGTAGGAAAGGATAAGTATTCTATAAGATAGTTTATTTTAAATGTGGGGTTTTCACAGTGGTTACAATTGAACATGAATATACCATGGGAATGGTTGATAACACACTTTTCACAAAGAAACGTAATTCACATCTCATCATTGTTCAAATATATGTTGACGACATTATATTTGGCTCAACCTGTCCAGAACTGTGCGATGATTTCTCTAAGATCATGCGTGACGAGTTTGAGATGAGCATGATGGGCGAATTAAATTTCTTCCTTGGTTTAAAAATAAAGCAAATGGAAGATGGTATCTTCTTTAATCAATCTAAGTATAGTAAGGAGATGCTTAAGAAATTTAGTTTAGAAGAGTCTAAGCCCATGAAAACTCCCATGTCCACGGAAATTAAACTCACGAAAGATGAAGAAGGTGAGTCCGTGGATAGCACTAAGTATAGAGGTATGATAGGAAGTTTACTATACCTTACGGCAAGTAGGCCCGACATCATGTTTAGTGTCTGCCTTTGTGCTCGCTTCCAAGAGGATCCCAAAACCTCTCACCTTGAAGCGGTTAAGCATATATTCCGATACATTAAAGGCACTATACACTTGGGATTATTCCATCCCAAGGGGACCGGTGTAGAAACTGTTGTCTACGCCGACTCTGATCATGCGGGAGATTATGTGGATCGAAAAAGCACGAGTGGCATTTGTACCTTCATGGGTTGTTGTCTAACTTCTTGGTTCTCCACGAAACAAATGGCTCTTGCTATCTCCACGACCGAAGCCGAGTACGTAAGCGCCGAAAAGGCATGTCAACAAGCACTATGGATGAAACAAGCCCTTAATAACTATGACATCCATTTAGATGACGTCCCCATTATGTGTGATAATAAAGGTGCTATTGACTTGAGCAAAAACCCTGTTCAACACTCCCGTACTAAACACATCGAAATCCGTCATCACTTCCTTCACGATAACATTCAGAAAGGAAACATTTTTATTGAGAAAGTTCCTTCTCAAGACAATATCGCTGACATCCTAACCAAACCTCTCAAACGAGAGTCTTTCAACTACCTTCGTCTAGGTCTAGGAATAATGGAACATATTCAATAAATCTCATGACTATTTATATATTTCTCTGGAAATATTGAAGTCATCTCGTGCGTCTCGTCTCATGACTCTTTGAAGTCATCTTCTTTCATCTAGAATAGGTTCCCCTCGTAAAAAGAATTTATTATGTATAAATTCTTTCCTCGTGTCAAAAATTCTCACTAAAACAGCGAGACTTATTCGCCACAAATCAAAATGGGATGAAATTTCATCCCATCAGATCACGGCTCCACTAAAGTGTCACGGCACCGTTAAACTTAACAGTACCATGGAACCGTGTATCTGATACATCCCGTATTTCTGTCCTCCTTTCCCACATTATACATCCCAAACCTTCCCAACTCCTGTAACTGCTGCCAAAACCAAACCTCACAACCCAAAACTTAATTACACTCCTTCAAGATCATACTCAATGGATTGATTTTCAAGATTATCAACCACTTTCACTTTTTCAACATAAATTGTAAGTCATTTAACTCTACTTTTCTTTAATTATGAGTCTAGGGTTTGCACATGCATAAAAATTGAATTGGGGTTTTTCAATTGCAATTGATTCTTTATGAAATTAGAACTAGGGTTAGCCAATGCATAATATTCAACTTAGGATTTGCATAAACTTGTACATTTTAGTCCAAAAATTTTCATTTGAGAAAATAGTTTTGAGAAAAATCATTGCAATTTTGGCATTAACATCTTAAAGTGGCCAAACACCCCGATTCCATTGCTTTTGAAAAATTTCACGAAGTTAGGATCATGAAAAATGTTTTTCGTGCTTTGTTGATACAAACTAAAAACGTTTTTCTCATGCATACATGATCTCAAGAATATTAATCGAATTACATAACTAATATGTATTTTTCGACATATTCATTTGAGCAAAAGTGAATTCAGGAGTGTTTGGGTAATCTCATTATTTTCTTGAGTCGAGATTACCGCACCTCCACATAGTTTGCATAGGCATACACTAGGCACGTGTCCTCAAAGCAACTATTTTCAATGTTGATTTTTCCTTATATTATCTTATAGGTGCCAAAAATGTCTCATGAGTATGATTTTTATCATCTTCTAACCAATACCTATACACCCGAAATCTCTCATGAACCCACAACACCCGGTAACCACATTCGTGCCTATGTCAATCTTGAAACCCGTCGGTTTCATGAAGGTTGAGTCTTTGATCCATCCTTAGTTTATCATAGGGATATCAACACTTCATTTAGAACTATAGGATTCGATTGTTTACTCCACATCAACGAGCACATTTTTCCTCGCTTTGTGTTGGAATTCTTTCGACAAGTTGAACTCATACGTAACGAGGATCAATCTTTGTCACTTTGGCTTTGGGTCCGAAATTTCAAATTCGTTCTAACTCTTGAGCAATTTGCTCAAATTCTCCAAATTCTCAATCATGGGCAATGTGCCTATACTGAAGACTGGTGTCTTGAGTCCCTCTTTAACTATCGTGAAGAGGATAGTCCGTATTGTTCGTTTATACCCTCACCAACCAAACTTACCAAACTCATTCGTACTCATAAGTACTCCTCTTACCCAAATCCAACGAAAATTCGTCTGGATGAGGTTCGTCATGAACTACTTTCTTGGGCAATCATCCTGCGAGAAAATGTTCTAAGTCTAACAGGAAATCGTGAGCAACTTCCGACGTGTTGTGCTCATATGATTTACTGTCTCCTAACCCAACAACCACATAACCTAGCCTACTTCTTCGCTAAGCGAATTTTACATCTTAAGGGTAACAAAAATAAATTGATACTTTATGGGATGTTCCTAACTCGTCTTTATCACCACCTCATAAACCATCACCCTTACCTTCGTGGTCCTCAATACTCACTTTTCAATCCCGTCATGAAACCCCTAAATGAGTCATTTGTCTCATCCATTCTCATTTTCGAATCCTCCACCCACTATGCACCCTTTGATGATCCAAATCATGAGAATGAGATGCATGCTCAAGACAAGAGTGTGATGAAAATGGGAGAAAGCTCAAGTCATAAGTAGTTAAGAGGAGATTAGTATTACTATTAGGATTTATCTATAATAGATTAATACTATTGCATGCTTAATACTTAATCTATCACCTTGCATGAATATCTTATGTGACATTTGGATGATAGCTTATTTTTTCCATTATGCTTGCATGCTTATGATTATCTTGGCAAATTACATGATGATCTTTATATGCTAGAAATCTTTAGTGATTTGAGGCACTATCATTTCCAGGAACTAGTTCCCCTAGAAAACATCCCTCTAGCTGCCCAGAACTAGCCTGCACAGGAAAATTCGTGACTACAATGTCACGGTACCGTGAGGTATTTAGAGGTATCGTGTACCTGTTTGACGAATTTTAACTGTTCCTCCTAAATCCCTACAACCCTAACCTCAAAACCTGCAAATTTTGCAACCTCACATACATCCTAAGATTCCCTTGCTACATCATAGGACACTTCTATCCACTTTAATTCAAATTTCACCCATCTTGCCTATATAAGGCCTCACCCTTGCAAACTTATCTTGTATTTCATCTTCAACCTCACATCACCCAAACACCATGTCATCCACACAAGGATCTACCACTCACATCTCAAAGAAACCTAGGATAACCGTAAGACCACCCACCAAACCTCTCTTTGTGGATCATACAAAAGATGATGAAGTCATGACACCACCTTCCCAAGCCACTCCCAACTCACCATCACCACCTAATGCACCCTCCAAAACATCCTCTACTTACACAACATCTTCATCATCTCCCTCTCTCAACACCATGCCATCATCCATGGACTTCACCCTATCACCCATCACTCCATTGGATTATGCCATGCCAACCCCATCACCAACAAACTCACCACCACCTCCTTCCCCAATCATGGGTCAACCTATCCAACCTCATCCCTATGATTTACATAGTGCTAATTTCCTATGTTGCCTTCACAACCGCAACCTCATCTTCTCCTTGAGAGATGAGATTCACTTCATGTTCTCCTATGTGGAGCATCTCTAGACACCACCACCACCCCCACCCCCAATCATGTCACCATCACCACCACTTCCTAGCCCACAAAACTAAACATGTTCATGTTTAGTTTTTCGACAATAAACCTTTAGGACCCCTCTTGGAAATAAATCTTGCCTCTAGTCATTAGGGATTTATGCTTCTTGTTTTCCAATTTCATGCTTATTATGTAGTCATACATATGTATGACACTTTTTCTTTTATTGTGAATGGATGTTTTCTTTTATGTGGTTGTTTTCTTTTTAGGGGCTTGGCTACTAACTCATTTTTGTGGTTGGATATTTGTCATGAGTGCTACATGTTAGATTTTGAATACTTGTTATCTAACCTTGTTTTGTAGCACGAATCATTGCTCGATTCCTTGGTGTCCTCCAAACGAGGGGGAGTATACATCAAGGGGGAGCCTTAGCAACCTTTTTGCTTCGACAAAAAGGGGGAGAAATGGGAGTAAACTCATTAAAAACTTGTTAAAACTAATTTTAACCTAAAATGAGTTTATGTTTTGTCATCATCAAAAAGGGGGAGATTGTTGATGCAAATAATGTTCTAAAAATGTTATTTCTATCTTTCGATAACTTCACGTTTTGAGGATGACAAAATGTGAAAACACGTTACGTTAAAATTAACGTAAATTTAGTGGAGCCGTCCCTTTATAACGGCCAGATTTTTTCTACCTATAAATACCAGCCCACTTCACAGATTTTGGGTATCCTTTTACACACAAAACTTTCTGAGTTTAATACTCTCTTTACATTTTCTTTCTTTGATCATTTAGATTAGTTTTTCTTTTGTTCAAGAGTGATCCAATCATCCATTCAAGTGATCCTCTTCATTCCTCTTCAATAGCAAGAGAAGAACACAAAGTATCCAAGTAGATACAAAGTGTTGTCATTCCTCTTCAATAGCAAGAGAAGAATTCAAGGTATCCAAGAAGATACAAGAGCTGTAGTTGTATTTAGGATACTTGTAACATTTGTTACACACTTGTTGTATCATAGCATACATCAGGATCATTTTTCTTTTGTGAGAGTGTGAGTGAAGATCATTGAGATCTTATAGAGATATTGAATATCTCTTGAAGCTACTGGGCTTGTGTGATTGATCAAGAAGATCAAGGTTAGATAGGTTAGAGTGAGTTGAGAGAGTTGATCATCGTGATCTTGTGAGATATTGGAGATTTCTTGAGTCTTGTGTGTTAAGTGTGTGAAGTAGAAAGGATCAAGTGGATCGTGGTAGATTGGTGCTAGCTAAGATTAGCACTCGACATCTAGCTTAGTGTCGGAAATAGGATAAGCGACGTGTACGGTTTTCTCCGCCTAAAGGGAGGTTGTTGACATAGTGCTTGAAACTCTCAAGTGTGGTACTCGGGGAGTGGAGTAGGGAAAAGAAGAGCTTCATAGCCAAACCACTATAAATCCTTTTGTCCCGGTTTGATCTTTCCATCTCTACTCTTTAATTTCATTACTTATAATTAGTTAGTTTAGTGTGTAGTTCATATTGGTGTTGATTGATTGCACATAAGACTCGAATCAAAGGTTTCCAATAGTAAAGTTTTTAAGAGGTTTTAAAAGAACTAAAAGAACTTAAAAACCGGTAAAACTATTCAACCCCCCCCCCCCCCCTTTCTAGTTTTCCACAATATTATTTTTGAACTTTAAGCATTTTAAGCATATCAAACACTTTCATCACAAACCAATTCATTATCCGTTACTCAGTTTCACACTCTTCATTCGTACTGAGCCAAAACTGTAAAATCTCAGACTTCATTATTAATTCAGGTCGTGTGTTGAAGCCGTTCCCATAACTTACTTTATTTCATATTTCACCTTACCGGTTATACTCAAGGTGAGTCATAGCCCCACTATTATTTTTAATACACATTTTAAACTACTTGGGGTGAGAAACATGCTTACTTTTATGGACTACATAAACAATGCTTTTTTTTTTGACAAACTATTACCTGCTGGCCTAAGTACTGTATTATAGCACTCTTCGCATGCTTATTACTACATGGACTCTTCCCATGTTATTATGTGCACTCTTCGCATACTTATTACTACATGGATTCTTCCCATGTTATTACATGCACTCTGCACATGAAACTGTTGTAGCTTTGGTGACATGAAACTTAGCGCAGCATAATAGCTCTTTACTAACATTTCACACTCTGAAATGTTGGCATCTGAACTTACTAGTCCAACTTTACTGATTTATGTAAACCTATGAACTCACCAGCTTTTAGCTGACTTTTAGCATGTTTTTCTCAGGTATTTAGTTGATGATATATGATGATGCAAGGCAGTGCTGTGGCAGGGGCACAAGCACACTTTTGGAGTGTACACATAACACTCATGACCAGGGTTTTTGTACTATGGGACAACTAATAATAATAATGGGCCTTGTTTTCCATATTTCAATTATGTAAAACTGATGATTTCATTAATGAAGCTTTTAAAACGGATTTGATAAATTCGTTCTCTATTACTTATGTTATGATCCAGTTAAGTAGCAGCCCAGTTATTATTTTCGCTGCGATCTGATTTTGGGGGTGTTACAGCTTGGGTCCCCAAAATTAACTGATTTTCTTACTTTATGTGCAGGGGAATCCACAAGTGGAATTAGAGGAATTGACAGTGGATGCTCAAGGCACATGATAGGAAACATGTCCTATCTCACATATTTTGAAGCAATTGATGGAGGATATGTTGCTTTTGGGAGTAATCCCAAAAGCGGGAAAATCACATGCAAATGTACAATAAAAACTGGTAAATTAGATTTTGATAATGTGTACTTTGTAAAAGAGCTTAAGTTTAACCTCTTTAGTGTCTCACAAATGTGTGACAAAAAGAACAGTGTTCTTTTTACTGACACTGAATGTTTTTTCTTGTCTCCTGACTTTAAGTTGACTGATGAAAGTCATGTTTTACTTAAAGTTCCTAGAACAGACAACATATACAGTGTTGATTTAAAGAATATGGTTCTCATAGGAGGTTTGACTTGTCTCTTTGCAAAGGCCACATATGATGAATCTAAGCTTTGGCATAGAAGGCTTGGTCACTTAAATTTCAAAACAATTAATAAATTGGTTAAGGGAAACCTTGTAAGAGGTTTACCTTCAAAAGTTTTTGAAAATGTTGAAATATGTGTTGCTTATCAGAAGGTAAAGCAACACAGAGCTTCTTGTAAGACCAAGGCAGTGAACTCAATAAATCAGCCTTTACATTTGTTGCACATAGATTTATTTGGACCAACATTTGTGAGAAGTTTAATGAAAAAGATGTGTTGCCTAGTTGTCACAGATGATTTTAGCAGATTTACTTGGGTTTTATTTTTAGCAACTAAGGATGAAACCAGTGGCATTCTTAAGTCTTTCATAACCAGGATAGAAAATCTAGTTAATCATAAAGTTAAGGTAATAAGATGTGACAATGGAACTGAGTTCAAGAATAGGGATATGAACCAGTTTTGTGAGATGAAAGGTATTAAGAGACAGTTTAGTGTAGTTAGAACTCCTCAACAGAATGGTGTTGCTGAGAGGAGGAATAGGACATTAATTGAGGCTGCTAGAACAATGTTAGCTGATTCTAAGTTACCTACTACTTTTTAGGCTGAAGCAGTTAATACTGCTTACTATGTGCAGAATAGAAGTTTAGTAGTTAAACCTCATAACAAGACCCCTTATGAACTTTTACATGGTAGAAAACCAATGTTAGACTTTTTAAGACCATTTAGGTGTCCTGTTACTATCCTCAATACCATAGATCACTTAGGCAAGTTTGATGGCAAGGTTGATGAAGGTTTCTTTGTTGGATACTCAATGAATAGCAAAGCTTTTAGAGTATTCAATAGTAGAACCAGGTTTGTGGAAGAGAACTTACATGTTAGATTTAGTGAGAATTCACCTAATGTTGTAGGAAGTGGACCAAACTGGCTGTTTGATATTGATGCACTAAACAAAACAATGAATTATGAGCCAGTTGTTGCAGGTACACAGTCTAATGAGTATGCAGGTACAAAAGCTAATATTGATGCATGTACACAAGCTAGTAAGGAGACTGAACCTGCACAGAAGTACATCTTGCTACCCATATGGACTGCTGATCCACCTATCTCAACTAAAGAGTCAAAGAGTTCAAAAGCTGATGAAAATCCAAAAGATGATAAAGAAGATGGTGTTAAGTCTTCAAATGAGGAGGAAAAGCAGAATGATGAACCTCCAAGCAAAGAAAATGTGTTTGATGAATATGTTCAGGATGATAATATTGGCAGTTCTAATGATGCTAATGCTGCTAGTAATGATAACAGTACTAACAGCACTAACAATGATAAAACTGCTAATAATGCTAATAAGGAAGGCATTGCTTTTGATGAAGATAAATATCCAATTGATCCAAACATGCCTCCTTTGGAGAATATATCTGCTGATACAGATGATGAAAAAGTTGGTGCAGAGACTGACATAAACAACTTGGATTATACTATTCCTGTTATTCCTATTCCAACTACCATAATTAACAAGGATCATCCTAAAGAACAAATCATTGAAGAAGTGCAGTCTTTTGTTCAGACAAGAAGAATGACAAAGAATTTGGATGAACAAGGTTTTTTTGCAAGATCCCTTCATCAAAGAAACAGTCATAAAGACCTTCAAAACTGTTTGTTTGCTTGTTTTCTATCACAAGTAGAACCCAAGAATGCACATAAAGCATTGCAGGATCCAAGCTGGGTGGAGGCTATGCAAGAAGAGCTTCTACAATTCAAGCTACAAGAAGTTTGGACTTTGGTAGATTTGCCAAATAGGAAGAGGGCAATTGGTACTAAATGGGTTTTTCATATGCAAAAAGGATGAAAGAGGCATTGTGATTAGAAACAAGACAAGACTAGTTGCTCAGGGATATACTCAAGAAGAAGGCATTGATTATGATGAAGTCTTTGCAACAAGGTTGTTCTTGGCTTATGCTTCATATAAAGACTTTGTAGTGTATCAAATGGATGTGAAGAGTGCTTTTCTTTATGGGAAAATTGAAGAAGAAGTATATGTCTCTCAACCACCTGGATTTAAAGATCCTGACTTTCCTGATAAGGTATATAAGGTGGAAAAAGCACTTTATGGTTTACATCAAGCTCCTAGAGCTTGGTATGATACATTGTCAACATACCTGTTGGACAATGGTTTCTGTAGAGGGAAGATTGACAAAACTTTGTTTATCAGAAGACACAAAGATGATATCTTGCTAGTTTAAGTTTATGTTGATGATATTATCTTTGGATCAACAAACACGGAGTTATGTGTTCAATTTGAGAAGCTTATGCATGAAAGGTTTCAGATGAGTTCTATGGGTGAACTCAAATTCTTCTTAGGATTAAAAGTCAAGCAGAAGGAGGATGGCATATTTATCAGTCAAGATAAGTATGTAGCTGAAATTTTGAAGAAGTTTGGGTTTACTGATGTGAAACCTGCAAAGACAACAATGGAAACTTCCAAGCCCCTGCCCAAAGATGAAGATGGTGAAGAAGTTGATGTTCACTTATATAGATCAATGATTGGTTCATTGATGTATCTTACAGCTTCAAGACCTGACATTATGTTTGTTATGTGTACTTGTGCTAGATATCAAGTTACACCAAAAGTTTCACATCTTAATGCTGTGAAAAGAATTTTTAGATACTTGAAAGGTCAACCTAAAATTGGGCCTTTGGTATCCAAAAGATTCACCTTTTGATTTGGTAGCATACACTGATAGTGATTATGCTGGAGCTAGCTTGGATAGGAAATCCACAATAGGAGGTTGTCAATTTCTAGGATGCAGGTTGATTTCATGGCAGTGCAAGAAACAAACTGTGGTTGCTAATTCCACAATAGAAGCTGAGTATGTGGCTACTTCAAGTTGCTGTGGACAAGTGCTCTGGATTCAAAATCAATTACTGGATTATGGGTACAATTTTATGCATACCAAAATATTTATTGATAATAGCAGTACTATGTGCATAATTAAAAATCCTGTTTCTCATTCTAAAACAAAGCATATAGAGATAAGACATCATTTTATAAGAGATTGTTATGGAAAAAAGTTAATCCAAATAGTTAAAATTCATACTGACAAAAATGTTGCAGATTTGCTCACAAAAGCTTTTGATGTGGGTAGATTTCAATTTTTGATTGCCAGTATTGGAATGTTAAATCTTTGAAAATTCTTATCTCTTTGTGTTTTTGTAATGTTTTGTAGGGATTAGTACTGCTATATATGTCAATAACTATTTTTGTTGCTAAGTGTAATTAGTACTGCTTGTTATACTTAAAACTGCTAAGTATACTTGAGTATGTGATTATTAGGGAATGTGTTTTTGTTTGTGTTTTGGTGTTTTTGGACTAATATTTTGCAGGATAAGCAATAAAAAGTGTTGGAGTGCTGATAATTCAGTTGTTTGGAGTGAAAAACTGACTTAGTGCTGCTGAGTATAAGTTAGTGTTGCTAAGCATAACTTACTACTGCTAGGTTTATGCTGCTATGTCTGAGAGTGCAGGGACGATTATGTAACTTCTTCACTTAAGGGTTTAAATCCCCAATTGGATCACTTAATCAGTTTCACGCACTCATAATTCTCTCTAATAACAAACCCTAACATATTTTTATCATCTAACTTCAAAATCCCCAAATCACAAATCCTAACTCAAAATGTCGTCACGCAAATTTGCTGAGATTCATAACATGGTTGCCTTTCTTGATAAACCCAAATAGTCTGAAGGGTTCACATAAATCATTGATTTCTTGAATGCATCACTTAACCAGTTTTGGTCTACTGCTAAGGCCATAACTATGAATCCTACTATATACATTTCTCACATTAACCAGTTATGGTCTACTGCTAAGGCCATAACTATTAATGGAGAAGTACAGTTAAAGGCTAATGTAGATGGCCAAGAAATACTTATCACTAAGTCATCTATTAGAGAATCACTTCAACTAGCAGATGATAATGGTGTTGAGTGTCTCTTAAATTCTGCAATTTTTTATGGTCTTGAAAACATATGTATGAGAAGAAAAATGACTTTTTGAAATTTTAGAAAGGACTCTTCTCACCTCAATGGAAATTTTTAATTCATACCTTCTTACATTGTTTAAGCCCTAAAACAACTGGCTGGAATGAGTTTGGCACTAATATGGCTTCTGCTGTAATATGCCTAACTACATGACAAAAGTTTAATTTTTCTAAAATGATTTTGGAAGGTTTGGTTAAGAACTTGGATACATCAAGCAACTATTTTCTATATCCAAGATTTTTGCAATGGTTTTTGGATCAACAACTTTCTCAACAGAAGGTTCACAAAAGAACATTTGATGCACCCTTGCTCACAAAGAAACTATTTGCAAACATGAGAAGGGTGGGTAAAGATTTTTCTGGGAAAGTGACACCATTATTTCCTAATATGGTGGCACTTGTCCAATCTCAAAACCAGGGTGAAGTTTAGCAATCCCAACTGAAACCCATCACACATCCGCAATTTTACCATCCACATCACCACCTAAAAAGACCTATACCCGTAGGTTCACCAAAACGGGCACTTTGCCACCTCATGCTAGTGCTCGTATGGATACAGATGAGGCTACCCATCAGGAGTTGGGAGGAAGTTTGGAAAGGGCTACCACTACTATTGCTAGCTTAGATGCAGCACAGGACAGTGGCAACATAACTAAGACCCAATCCAAGGCAACTTCTAATGAATCAAGTTCCCATGGAACTGATTCAGGTGAAGGAAACCCCAGGCGCCAAGAAACAATGGGGGCTCAAGTGCTCAAACTAGGTTTGGGGCTAAGTCTAGCATTCCCAATGATGCACCACTCAGGAGAGGTAACACACTCCGAAGTGCTGAGGGTAGTATTGAACTTATGAATGAATTGATGGCAAAATGTACCGTTAGGATCCTGGACACACGGTTAAGGTGGTTAAACCTTGTGACTTTGTGTGTATGATATGTTGTGTTAATATGATTAAGTGCGCGGAATTCACTCAACCAAACTTAGAAGGTTGTGTATGTTATGGAAATGGAATTGTTATGTTTGTTAGTTAGCAATGAACACATAAAGATTATCATCAAACGATTCAATATTATTAAAGATAATAATACGAGTGATCTTGAAATATCACTAGGGTTACAACCTTGAATCTTATGTTTTTCTAACTTGTGATGTTTTTGTGTTTGTTCTTATCTAACAGTTATGAGCTCTTGCAAAAATAACATATGCATGGACTATACTAAAACACAAGTCTAAGATCTCTTTTATAGTCCAAGAGATCTATTACAATATTGCTTAAAGTCTAGCCTACTTACTTTGTTAACTTATCTCTTGAGTGTGTCAGTACATAAGATACAACATGTATCTGTGTACACAACTTGTTAACTAAGCACATGGGGTAAGATATTATCTACCGTATATTGTTGACCAAAATAAAATAAATATCTTTTCAATCTTATCCACTCAGCAGCAGAATAATCATCATCAGCAGCAATGAGAACACTAGCAGCAGAATCCTTCAGCAGCAGAATGCTAAGCCTAGCAGCAGAATCATTTATCGCTAGCAGCAGGATCAAATTTTCTAGCACTAGGAACAACATTAACAGCAGGAACCAATATGCACTAGCAGCAGAATCATACTTAGAATATTTCTTTGATTAGAACCCGATATTTAACTTCTTGAATATTTAATTCCCAACAATCCTCCCCTAAACATGTGAATCCATTTCAAACATGTTTCTGAATTAAATCATGGATTGAAGATCTTTCAAACACTTCTGTTCTTCAAGATTAAATATCTTCTCAGTAATTCATCTGCTTTGTTCTTTGACTTTAACAATATCAACACATTGCTCCAATCTTGGACTAAAAGATGGTGCAATTTCCTTGGATGGAGGAATTATAAGAGGCAATGATGCTGTGTATCTTGGATGCTTGTTTCAACAAGTGAAATCATCTATCAGCATGCCTTTGAAATTGAAACTTTTCTTCGTTTGACCTAGATAGAACTTTCTCCTTTGGAATGTTCTTGTCATTTTCAACTTCCACATCATCTTGTATGCTCTTGTCTTCTCCTTCCATACATTGGATTTTCTTCCTTTTCTGGGCTATTATTTCCTCCCCTGAGATACAAATAACTTTTGTTTCCTCCCCTTGTTTGGAAGATCTCACTATGTACCAAAATATATCTTTCCTTATCATCTGATCCAGCATTTAGAACTTGTTGTCAGACAATGTTGTACATGAAGCCATCAATTCCTTAAGAGTTTAAGTTACTGCCCTCATCACTTTTAGGTGTGTTAACTCCTATGAGAGGTGAATCAGTGGACATTTTGATTCATGGTCCATCAATGGATGGTTTTTCTGAATCTCTTGAAAATCCTTGTTTAAGAAATTATTTGACTTAGCAGTATGTTCATGATTTTAGAATTGAAAAATCATACTACTTTCAACCATTTTGAAGGGATCAAGTGTATAACAGACACTTAATCAAAATTTCGGTTTAAAGCAACCTCTGGTTGTGTGAGAACCAATATTTTTCAGTTATAAATAACTGCCTGTGTGCAGATAAACTCATTCAAAGAGCTTTCCTGACAGGGTTTCCAGCTCATAGTAATTGTTACCTCTAACACAAGAGTTAGATTCACTTTTACTAGCTGTTCTTTCTATCAGATGTCCTCAGACTTGCACATTATACTTAAAAGTATAAAATGATAGAAAGTGAGTTGCATCAGTTACTATCTGATCAACTAAGTCATCAATTCAATGTGAAATATCATAACTAGGTTTCAAGAAAGAAGTTTTAAGGAGTGTTAAATTCCCAAACTCAGTCCATCATAAACCTATTATGGTAGCAGCCAATATCAGCATTGTGTTGCTTCCATTTCACTTGAAATTTCCTTTGTGTTCACATATTCATACCTGAAATTGTTAGTCTAAAAACAAAAGTACAAAGTACTTGTCTTACATTAGAATAATCATAAGACCAACTGTATGAATAACACAATTTAAATTTGTACTAGAAGCACAAACTTTTGTAATAACAACAGTATTAGATAAATCAGCAGCAACAACAAAAATTTATTTACAAAAACACAAAGATTGAAAATTTAAAGATTAAGCATTCCAATACTTGCTACCAAGTACTGAAACCTTCCAACATCAAAAGCTTTGGTTAGCAGATCTGCAAAATTGAATTCTGAAGCAATTTTAAGTACTTGAATTAATCTTTTCTCATTGCAGTCTCTTATAAAGTGATGTCTAATTTCAATGTGTTTTGTTTTAGAATGTTGCACTAGATTTTTAATAATATAAATTGCACTACTATTATCAATATGAATAACAGTGTTTAAGAAATTGTACCCATAATCAAGAAGTTGGTTTTGAAGCCATAGAACTTGACTAGAGCAACTTGCAGCAGCTATATATTCAGCTTCAGTTATTGAATTTGCCACACTTGTTTGCTTCTTACACTGCCATGAGACAAGTCTACACCCAAGGAATTGACATCCTCCAGTTGTTGACTTTCTGTCCAAGCTAGCACCAGCATAATCACTATCCGAATATGCTACCAAGTCAAAAGGAGATTCCCTAGAATACCATATACCCAACCTTGGTTGACCTTTGAGATATCTAAAAATTCTCTTGACTGCAGTTAAATGAGAAACCTTTGGAGTTACTTGAAATCTTGCACAAACACAAACAGGGAACACGATATCAGGTCTAGATGATGTAAGGTACATCAAAGAGCCTATCATAGATCTGTAAGTGTGTACATCTACACTCTCTCCATCTTCATCTTTCAGAAGGTGCTTCTCTGAGTCCATTGGTGTGCTTGCAATTTTTGAATCAGCAAATTGAAATTTTCTAAATATCTCTGCAACATATTTGTCTTGACTAATAAATATGCCTTCAGATGATTGCTTAACTTGCAAACTCAAAAAGAATGTAAGTTCCCCCATAGAACTCATCTGAAACTTATCTTTCATAAGCTTCTCAAATTCTAAACACATCTCTTTCCTAGTAGATCCAAAGATAATGTCATCCACATACACCTGCACTAACAGAAGATCCTTCTTGTGCTGTTTGATGAAAAGTGTATGATCAATCTTTCCTCTTTGAAATCCATTTTCTAATAAGTAGGAAGCTAGTGTTGCATACCAAGCTCTTGGTGCCTGATGAAGGCCATATAGAGCTTTCACTACTCTGTAAACTTTATTTGGATGTAATGGGTCAATGAAGCCTGGAGATTGTGAAACATTTACCTCTTCTTTAATTTTTCCATATAAAAATGCACTCTTGACATCCATTTGGTAGACTGTGAAGCCTAAAAATGAAGCATAAGCTAAGAAAAGCCTAATTGCCTCAATCCTTGCTACAGGAGCATAAACATCATCATAGTCTATTCCTTCTTCTTGTGTGTACCCTTGAGCTACAAATCTAGCTTTATTCTTAATCACTATTCCCCTTTCATCCCTTTTGTTCTTAAAAACCCATCTAGTGCCAATTACCTTCACACCTGTAGGTAAATCAACTAGCACCCAAACCTTTTGAATCTTGAACTGAAGAAGCTCTTCTTGCATAGCCTCTAACCAGCTTGAATCATCTAGGGCTTTCAGAATTGTCTTTGGTTCAGCTTGTGAGAGAAAACATACAAACAAGCAAGAGTTTGAAAGCTCATGCTGTTTTGAAGCATAAAGGGCATCAAGAAGCCCTTGTTGGTCTGAAGACATCAATTGTTGTCTTGTCTTCACACCTGACTGTATATCTCCAATCACATGTTCCAGGGAGTGGACTTTGTGAATTCTTGTTTGTGGTGTAGTAGGAACTTGATAAGATGGTGGAAGATTGTTGAAATCCACCTCATTATCTGAGAATTCTACATCTTTTGTTTCTGAAGAGCCAGCAGCAGAGTCATTTGGCCGAACAGCAGAATCAGTAAGCTTAGCAGCAGAATCACCAGCAGAAACAGATACACTACCAGCAGCAACAGAAATGCTACTAGCAGAAACATTTTGTTGTTCCTGAGTTCCATATTCTTTTCTTTCATCTTCAACACCTTCTTTAGCTTTGCTAGAAGAAGATTCATCAGTTGTTGAAGTTGATTCCACAATTGTACTTGACCATATTGGCATTATCACATCATTTTGATCTTTCTCTAACTCTGCCTCATTTGTTGTATTAGAACCTGCAAAATCATTAGTTTCTGCAACAAAAGGCACATAATTCATTGAATTGGTTAGATACTCTAGATCAAATAGCCATTTTGGTCCTTGACCTTCTACATTGGATTTGTTTTCTAAAAACTCCACATGTAGGTTTTCCTCTACTATTTCTTTTCTTGTGTTGTAAACTCTAAAAGCTTTGCTATTAAGAGAATATCCAACAAAGAATCCTTCATCTGCTTTACCATCGAATTTTCCTAAATGGTCTAAGGTATTGAGAATTGTCACATGACATCCAAAAGGTCTAAGAAATCCTATTGCAGGAGTTCTACCATTAAAAAGTTCATATGATGTCTTATTGTGAGGCTGCACAACTAAAACTCTATTTTGAACATAGCAAGCAGTGTTGACTGCCTCAGCCCAAAAATTTATTGGTAGCTTAGAATCAGCTAACATTGTTCTAGCAGCTTCAATTAGTGTTCTATTCTTTCTTTCAGCTACTCCATTCTGTTGAGGAGTTCTAGCAACACTAAATTCTCTCCTAATACCTTTTTGTTTGCAGAAGTCATCCATAACTCTATTCTTAAATTCTGTCCCATTATCACATCTAATGACTTTTACTTTCTTGCTTACTTGGTTTTCTAACTGTGTAATGAAATCCTTAAGAATGCTTGATGTCTCATCCTTAGTGGCTAAAAAGAAAACCCATGTAAATCTACTATAGTCATCAGTAATAACTAGACAATATCTCTTATGCATTATGCTCATTACTGAAACAGGTCCAAATAAGTCCATATGCAGCATAAACAAATACTGATTGATAGAGTTAAAAATCTTGGGATTACAAGTGGCTTTGTGTTGTTTTCCTTGTAGACAAGCAATGCATGTTTGATCATTTTCAAATCTTTTGTGAGGTAAACCTCTTACCAAACCATTCTTAACAATTTTATTTATGGTTTTGAAGTTAATATGACCAAGCCTTCTATGCCATTTCATTGATTCATCCAATGTGGCCTTTGCAACAAGACAAGTTAAATTCTTTTTAGGAACAATGTTTTTCATGTCTACACTGTACATATTGCCCTTTCTAGGAATTCTAAGAAGTACTTGACTTTCATCAGGCATCTTAAAATCAGGAGAAAGTACAAGACATTCAGTCTCACAGAAAAGAACATTGTTCTTTTTGTCACACATTTGTGAGACACTAAAAAGATTATAATTTAGCTCTTTTACATAGAACACATCTTCAAAATCTAAATTTCCGGTTTTGATTGTACCTTTACCAGAAATTTTGCCACGAACACCCCCTCCAAAGGTAACATATCCTCCATTGAATGATTGAAAATCTGAAAGATAAGACATGTTGCCTGTCATGTGCCTTGAACATCCACTATCTGAGAATCCTTGATCTTCTTGTTTATCAGATGAATGTTCCTGCACACAAATAAGAGTGTTAGTTTCTTTTGGGGATCCAAGCCATTATTGACTTGGATCTGCCTCTTGCATCAATATAATTCAATCTTTTAAGGACAGTTGATGCAACATTGGATTTAAGAATCCAACATGCTGAGGCCTTAACAGCATTTTCCCTGTTTCCCTTAGCAGCAGGAATAACATGCTTAGCAGCAGGAACTGCTAGCTTTGTAGTTATACCCTTTGGTCTCCAAATTTTTTTTTGAACCACTGCTTTTGTTTGAATGGGCCTTGTAACAGTTGTTGGTGCATGTTTGAAAAATGTTTTTGCACCCATAGCTATTGGTTTTGGGTTAATAGTCATGAATGGTCGAGCAGCAGAATGAACTTGTTTAGCAGCAGGAACCATATGTCTAGCAGCAGGATCTGAGCTTGAGCCAGACATGTTTTTGACTACTCTGGGGTTTATTTTCTTAGAACTAGAGTGAAAGTGAGATTTAGGTGTTTGCCTTTTGTGGTTCACTCTATGGTTTTCATACCCAGTTACCCATTGGTTGCAGAAAGCTGCAAGATGGTCAAAACTACCACATGTGTAACAAGCTTTATTATAAAAAGCAAAGTCATCACCTAATTGGTTAGACTTGAGGTTGTTCCAATTCCTTTGGTTACCTCTGGGCTTGTTGGTGGTTCTATATTGCTCACAATATCTAACTGGTTGCCTAACATGCTTAATGTTTGATTTAGGCCTATCAGTATTGTGTTTGACTATCTTAGGAACACTTGTTCCAACTTTCTTAACCACTTTAGGTTTAGACATAACTTGTTCTTCATCATCATCACTATCAGTTGTACAATCTTCAACAACTATAGCATCACCTTTCTTAACAAAGGACACCTTGTCCTGATAAAGTAAAGTTTTATCTAAACTTTTACTTATCTTTTCTACCTTAAGACTCTTACTAGTCTTAGAACCATATTCCATGATTGGTTCTTGAAACTCAGCTAAACCTGTGTGAGCTAGGTCAACACCTGGAGGTGAAGGAACACCTCTATATGGTGGAGGGACAGTTTTGTAACCTACACCTGAATTAGCTTTATCAATTACTTGAGCTTCCCAAATTTTATTCATTCCTTCTGAGGCATGAGCTAAAGTATCTATAGTAATCTTAACATTTTCTTTTTCCTTAGAAGCTTCAGATAACTGTTTACTTTGATCATTAAGTAATTTATCTCTAAATGCTATTCCTCTTTTTAAAGCATTTAAGTCATCAGTAAACGTAGATTCATTCTTTTGAAAATGTTGGATTTATTTTTCTAAAACTCCTACACACCTCTTATGATTAGCTAAATTATGATGGGCATCAATTAATTCTTCTCTAAAAGCATCAAATCTCTTTTTAATGTCTTCATAATTTTTAAGATTAGGACATGAATTAGTACAAGTAGGAATGGTATCTACCTCTGAATCAGAAAAGGCCATTAGAGCAATCTCATCGACAACAAGAGCAGCATTTGGTGGTGCATCCTCTTCATTAGCCATAGAGCTCCAATCATATCCAATACCATCAATAGCCAGCATAGCCTTTGGCTCTTCCACCAGTACTTCTTTCTTCCTCTCTTGCTTATACCATGTGTTCTTATGATCCTGCTTCCTTGGGCTTCTACATTCTTTAGCAAAGTGTCCCAACCTATGACAGTTAAAACATTCCACTTTCTTCTTATCGAACCCAGCAGTATCATTACCATTTATGGTAATTTGCTTTCCAGTTTTTTGCCAAAACTTCTTAGCCCTCATGCTAAGTAAAGCAACTTGCCACTTAATATCCATCTCTTCTAAATCATCACCATCTACCTGCTCAAGGTCTTCATGATTTAGAGGAGAACCACTAGATTGACTGGTTATAAGGGCATAAAATGTTGGATCTCCAAGTCCAGCAACATCCTTTTGTAAACTAGCAGAAGGACCACCATAAGTAGCATTAGAAACACTTTCAACTTCATCTACCTCTTCTGAATGACTAACACTAGGAGTTGACAAAAGTGCCACATTTCCAGAACTAGTACCATAATTTCCACCCCTTTTTAGACTTTGTTCAACAATTTTAAAGTTGTTGAACAAATCATTAAGTTTCATTGTTTCAATTTCTGGTTTGTTCATCCAGACAATAACATGAGTATGGAATTCATCAGGTAGACTTTTCAAGAACTTCATGTTAAGATCTTCCTTCTCTGTCTCAACACCCAACACAGCTAACTGACTGACAAGCTTGTGTAATCTTGAAAGCAGCTTATCAAGAGACTCATTACTAAAAGCAGTAAAGTTTTTAAATTGTTGCTTTAGCAATGTCTTCTGTGTCTTTTTGGTAGTTTCATTACCACCAAACCATGTACAAATCTCTTCAAAAAGAGTTTTTGCATCAAGATATTTGCTAAAAGATAGCATCTGCTCACCAGGAATGGTCATAAGCAACAAGTTTCTTGCTTTCTGATCATTTCTCTTCTGTATCTTTTCATCATTGGAAACTGGTCCAGTATTTCTTTTTCTAAATGTTTTCCCTTCAACAAGAACATCTGAATAGCCTAGAGTGAAGGAATCACCATACTGAATTATGTCCCAAAGAGCATAATCTTGAACCATAAAATATTGCTCAACTCTCATCCTCCATAACTCAAACTCATTCGGTTTGATCATGGGCAACTTTGCAGCAACATTGGTTTGAACATCTTGTACATCCATTTCTGTTTCTTCTAAAAACAACTATATCAGCCTTGCTCTGATACCACTTGTTAGGATCCTGGACACACGGTTAAGGTGGTTAAACCTTGTGACTTTGTGTGTATGATATGTTGTGTTAATATGATTAAGTGCGCGGAATTCACTCAACCAAACTTAGAAGGTTGTGTATGTTATGGAAATGGAATTGTTATGTTTGTTAGTTAGCAATGAACACATAAAGATTATCACCAAACGATTCAATATTATTAAAGATAATAATACGAGTGATCTTGAAATATCACTAGGGTTACAACCTTGAATCTTAAGTTTTTCTAACTTGTGATGTTTTTGTGTTTGTTCTTATCTAACAGTTATGAGCTCTTGCAAAAATAACATATGCATGGACTACACTAAAACACAAGTCTAAGATCTCTTTTATAGTCCAAGAGATCTATTACAATATTGCTTAAAGTCTAGCCGACTTACTTTGTTAACTTATCTCTTGAGTGTGTCAGTACATAAGATACAACATGTATCTGTGTACACAACTTGTTAACTAAGCACATGGGGTAAGATATTATCTACCGTATATTGTTGACCAAAATACAATAAATATCTTTTCAATCTTATCCACTCAGCAGCAGAATGATCATCATCAGCAGCAATGAGAACACTAGCAGCAGAATCCTTCAGCAGCAGAATGCTAAGCCTAGCAGCAGAATCATTTATCGCTAGCAGCAGGATCAAATGTTCTAGCAGCAGGAACAACATTAACAGCAGGAACCAATATGCACTAGCAGCAGAATCATACTTAGAATATTTCTTTGATTAGAACCCGATATTTAACTTCTTGAATATTGAATTCCCAACATGTACAAAACTGTCAAAAGATGTTCTTGACCTCCAGCAACTTACAACTTCTCAAGGTTATGATATTATCATGTTGAATAGAAGGGTTAGATATTTAGAAGGAAGACAGAGGTCAAGAACACAAAAACACAAAAGGTTACACAAGGTTGGTACTACTTCCAGAGTTGAATCTTCTGAAGAAGCACAGAGTTTTGGGGATGATGCTCCCAAACAGGGGGGAATACAAGCACAGCTTGAGGGGAGGAAACTGAGGTAGAAATGGAGGAGATGGTTGCACAAGTGGTTGATGAATTTGTGGTAGCTGGAGTGATTTTGAATGAAGCTGCTAAGGTTGTTGTGGAAGAGTAGGTGGAACAAGTTAATACTGCTAGTGAGCAAGTTAATGTGGCTAGTGAAAAAGTTTCAGCTGCTAAGCCAAAAGTTACTACTGCTGGCAAAGAAGCTATTAATGTTGCTGCTGCTACTATTGATGATGAGCTCACTTTGGCTCAAGCTATGATTGACTTAAAGAAGACAACACCAGTTAAAGCAAGTTCAAAACCCAAAGCCAAAGGTGTGATTATCAGGGAACCAACTTCAACAACAACAAAAACAACACAATCACTACCACAACCACAGGGCAAGGGCAAATTAAAGGAATATTGATTGAGGAACCTGTGGTTAAACTTTATCAAGAGAAGCTCAACTCTTAGCAGATGCTGAAGTTGCTAGATTGTTACAAGAAGAGTATGAGGAAGAAAATAGGATAATTGCAGAACAAAGAAGAATCAAAGTAGAGAAAGAAGCAAAGAAAATTGCACTTATGAACAAATGGGATGACATTGAAGCAAATTGTGAAGCTGATTATCTCTTAGCACAAAGGCTGCAACAAGAAGAAAGAGAACAATTTACTAAGGCAGAGCAAGCTAAACTGCTTATGGAATTTTTAGAACAAAAGAAACAAATCTTTGCACAAAAGAGAGTAGAAGCTAAATGGAACAAGCCACCTACCAAGGCTCAACAAAGATCAATAATGTGTACTTATTTGAAGAATATGGATAACTGGAAGCAAGATCAGTTCAAGAACATGAGTTTTGAAAAGATCAAGGAAGTTTTTGATAAAGTCTTCAAGAGGGTAAATACATTTGTTCCTATGAAAACAGAGGTGGTAGGAGGTTCTAAGAGAGCTGGAGAAGAATTAGGTGTTGAAAGCAGCAAGAAGCAGAAATTAGATGAGCAAACTGAGCAAGCACAAGAGCAAACTGAGCAATTACAAGAAAGTGATACAAAAGAAACAGCTAATCTACAACAATTGATAGAACTTGTAAGTGATCATGATGAAGAAATTGTTGATGTTGTTCCTTTGAAGACTAAAGTACCTATCATATATTGGAAAACTGGTTATCATGGAAAGACTGCTTGGTGGGAGATAATCAGAGTTGGTGGACAGTCTCAAAGGTTTGTCACTTTTGCACAAATGCTCAGAAACTTTGACGGGGAAGATTTGGAGACCTTATGGGCATTAACCAAAGAAAAGTATGGAGATTCTAGACCAGAAGACATTTTGGATAGAGTTCTCTAGGGTGACTTGAAGGTTATGTTTGAAACTTATCATGAAGATAGAGTTTGGCATGATCAATATAAAAATAAAGTTGTGCTTTGGAAGCTTTTTCAGTCATGTGGAGTTCATACTGTGATGATGAGAGGACTTCAAATCTACATGTTAGTGGAGAAAGACTATCCTTTAGCTAAGCATACACTTGACATGATGCTCAATGGTACTGTCAAACTTCAAGTTGATCATTGGAGTGAAATGGTATATCAGCTTCTCAAAAAAATGGAGAAACAACTTTATGGGGCTGATTATAAGAAAATGAGTTAATAGTGTTTGGAAGCATCCTCCTGGTGAAGGATTATACTTTGAAGGAAACTTGATGATTTTAGATGAAAATATCAAGTTTAGGGGGTAGGATTGTTGGTAATTAAAGCTTCCAAGATGTTAATACTGCTCAAGATGGATAAAGCTGCTCATGAGATTACAACTGCTCAGGTGATTCAAAGGAAAATGATGTTCTACTGCTGGTTATAGACTTACTGCTGCTAATGAAGGTTAAGACTCTTAGTGTATATTATAACTGCTGAGAACTTTAAGAAAATATACACTAAGTAGTTAGTGCTGCCAGGCTTAATGTTAATGCTGCTACTTCAGAGTTTCAACTGCTACAAGATTACTACTGCTAGAGTTATAATTAAGACTGCTAGAGTATTTAGTTAATACTGCTGATAAGATAAACTTGTATAGTCGGTTAGATAATTATAGAAACGATTCTTTAAAGATTTATCTTGTATAGAAAGTTATTGTGAGCTGACTAGGACTACTTAGCCTATAAAAGGAGGTCCTAGGGTATTGAGTTTAATACACATTATTCATAACTTTAAGGTTGTAAACCCTAATACTTAAAGAGTATTCGTATTAATAATATTGAAGTTATTGATTTATTTACAATTGTGTTAACTGTTCTTCTTAATACTATTGTTTAGATTCCGCATAAACCTTAGTAATTCAACACAGTTTCTATACCTAGTTGTGTAAATTCATCTAGCATAACTAAACCTTTACAAGCTAAGGGAGTCGATCAAGTGTATAGCTGAGATCAACATGTGTTTTAATCATGGTTCTAAAAGGCGCGCAAATGCGTGAGGCTTGGTCATGCCGCCACGCCGCCTTATATCACGTCTTTTTGAAAACTCGATATACATGAAATATGATATAAATATATAAATATTTTTATATTTTGTGCCGCCTTATAAAAGCAAAAGTTTCGCCTTGGCCGCTAAGGCGTGAGGCTTGGTCATGCCGCCACACCATGTCTCGCGCTATTTATAACCTTGGTATTAATGTGTATTCAAGTTAATGAAATGTCATTTTCACCAATACATTTAACGAGCTGGGAAGCCCGCGCGTTGCGGCGGTGTTTAGAAAAGAATTTTTTGTTGGGCCGTATGACGATATAGGTATATATAGTAGAAAACTTGGTCTAATCCTACCAGGTGCATAAAGCCGCCTTTCATCTCCAATAAATCCACCTGTCTGCTTATCTGGAATTTTCTTGTGATAATTGTTAAACTTATGTTGTACAGGTTCTTGAGGGTGCTAATTGTTAAACTTATGTTGTACATATGTGATTCGTTTGTGCACTTTGGAAACAGAAGAAGCAAGTTGAAGAAATGTGGAATAGCTGCTAGTTATTTTTTTTTTTTTTCACATAATGTATTAGCAAATTGGTTGAAAGCATAATCAGAAGTATCTCTTTCTTTTCTTGTGCTGACATGATAATTCACCATATGTAAATGTTGAAGAAGAATATTTCATTTACATAAGAATTTAGTAATTGTATATTTGACTTGACCACTTAAAGACAGTCATTGTGATATCTATTTTATGCTCCAATGTCGTTGCCACTTGAGCCTTAAACTGAGTCGTTTGCCGAAATTGGCTCTTTTTAGTCGCCACTTCAAATCATCATAGCCAAATTGCAATACAACATACTGTAAGCTAAAGCCAAATTGCAAGCTAAAGAGACAACCAAAAAAAAAAATAAATAAATAAAAAAAATAAAACATATCAAATCAAAGGAAACAGTGTTGGTATCTTGCATTTGTTACGTTAAATTTGTTTTCACATGTTTGTATGTACAAATCAACAAAAGTTCTTGCTCATGAACACAGCTAAATTGAAAAAGATAGATAGAAAACAAAAGAGGATGGTGCAAGAAGGAGCTTGCATCAAGCCATTTGTTACATCATTCTCTCTTATTTCCTATTTGTCTTTTGGAATGCGACCATGTAGTTGAGCATGACCTTTTGCATAAATGCACGTACAAACATGCGAATTTTTTTTTTATGAAACAAACATAAAATAGCAAATATTGGTTAATCATGTTGTTGGCCAACATAATTTACCACATGTTGCTGGCTTATGTTATTATTATTGTATGGATCATCGGTTCAACAAAATGAGGACAATGCAAGTTGCAGCGAGTTTTTTTATTTCTAGATATCTAAAAATAAAAGGCTTCGCTGCGATTTACATTATCGTCATATTGTGGAACGGATGATCCATATAATAATAGTGTAATATAAGCCAACATTTAGCAATAAGAAATGTACGTAGATAGCAAATGTCAGCTAGGTAAAAAACCTAAAAGTGATTGCAATATATAAAGATCAAATGTTTTTAAACACTATACAATGTTCAAAAGATATAAAGTAACACGAACTTGTGATGGTTTAGAGGATATGGCATAGTGTAGGCTCAGATTCATTTGTATTTTCAAAAAGTTCATCATAGCCTTTTATTACCATCATGGGCGGAACTACATAGAGCCGAGGGGTAGCGGTCGCTACCCCTGAACTTTTACCCGGTAGTGGGATTTTTGGCGATTTTTGGCCATTTTTGGCCATTTTTTCGCGATTTTGCGACCCCTGAAACAAATTTTCGCTACCCCTAAACAAATTTTCGTATTTCGCTACCCCTGATCTCGGCTCCTGGTTCCGCCACTGATTACCATCATAGCTAATACCTGGGATAAGAATTCTTCAATCGTAAATGCACGTATTTCAAATGAATCAACAACATTTAACCAAACTTTTGTAATGCGATAGTCGGAAAATTTTCATCGTGTGCTGGTGGACATTTATAGGTTACTGAGGCAAGCGCAACTGTTCAGTTCTGCAAATATAGTCACCAAAGGCAAGTTACTATAATCAATGGATGATAAGTTGGGTTATGATAAAAAAAAAAAAAAAAAAAAAAAAAAAAAAAAAAAAAAAAAAAAAAAAAAAAAACAAAGAAGAGGAAACAAATACCACAAAGAAGAGGAAACAAACACCTGAAAAAACTTACATAACATAAGCTTATGATCATCACAGCCAAATACAATGTAACACGCTGGAAAAAACAAACAAAGATATTACTCAGGCATTATCTAATATATTTAAAGATCAGAATATTATTATTTTATTATAGCTACAGTAAAAAACAGTGCAAGCTACAGTAGTATCACAATAATAATAATATACTACTTACTACTCCTACCATTTCCAGATGGTTCGTCACAAAACACACACAATGATACTCACATCAAAACACACTAAATAATCAGATTATATGTTATCCATAGATCTGTATGCTATCCATAGATGTGTATACATATCATTCGTCTATGGCGGCTGCTGATTTTCTTTAGCAGTTTCGATTTAATAAGCTGCAATGAATCAAGAAGTTTTTTAAACCACCATTAGTGGGTAAGTGTTTGTCATTAAGAATTATTATTATTATTATTATTAATTATTATTTATCGTTTAATTTGATGTGTTTATTATTATTAGGGTTTCATTAATTTGGGGGTTTTTTGTTTCTATCAGGTTGTGGTGTTTGCCTCCATCTGTTTGATAAAATGTAACACGCTGGAAAAAACAAACAAAGATATTACTCAGGCATTTTATCAAACAGATGGAGGCAAACACCACAACCTGATAGAAACAAAAAACCCCCAAATTAATGAAACCCTAATAATAATAAACACATCAAATTAAACGATAAATAATAATTAATAATAATAATAATAATAATAATAATAATAATAATTCTTAATGACAAACACTTACCCACTAATGGTGGTTTAAAAAACTTCTTGATTCATTGCAGCTTATTAAATCGAAACTGCTAAAGAAAATCAGCAGCCGCCATAGACGAATGATATGTATACACATCTATGGATAGCATACAGATCTATGGATAACATATAATCTGATTATTTAGTGTGTTTTGATGTGAGTATCATTGTGTGTGTTTTGTGACGAACCATCTGGAAATGGTAGGAGTAGTAAGTAGTATATTATTATTATTGTGATACTACTGTAGCTTGCACTGTTTTTTACTGTAGCTATAATAAAATAATAATATTCTGATCTTTAAATATATTAGATAATGTATTAGTTAAATGCATATCTTATGATATGAAATTATTTAAAAGTAAAATAGATAAAGTTGTGAATTATTAATTTTATTTGTTGCAAGTAAACAGTTTTTTTTAGACAAACTAAAATACTGAAGTGGACAAGGAAGCGCCGAAGCGGTACTACTTATTAGATGAAACATGATTAACTATACACTTTTTACTTCAAAAAAGAGAGACGCTTTATTTCACATACTCAAAAAGTGCCACATACCAATGGACCAATCAGAAGCGTCGGATTAAAAGACAATTTTTAATAATAAAAAACACGGAAGGACCATTTTTGCCAACTCACCAAACTTACCCACCAACCCCACCCCCTACCTCTCACTTTCCACACATTTCATATCACAAAAAACCCACTTTCTCTCTCTAACCATCATCAAAAACTACCATAACAAATAAAAAATAACCGCTTTTTAACCGTTCAAATCATCAATAAAACACAAAAATGGAATAATCGACGAGTGCACAAGCAGATACATGAAAAAAATGGTTCAAAATGAACCTAATGAGTATCGAAATGATGGTACGGTGATTCAAACTGCTTATTTTATTGTTATATTGTGCTTATTTATGATTTGGTGCTTATTTATCAATGTTATTGCTATTTATCAAAGAATGATACATAGGACTGATATAACAAATTTTGTATATATGGATGCACACCAAGTGTTTGATAAAATGTGTGAGTGACAAATATTTGATGATCTTGTTATCCGGTCATGCAATTTTGCTTATTAATTAAGCTGTTAGTTGTTGTTTTTTTGTTTTTAACTGCATTGGAGTGATATTTTTACTTATGATTGATGTTTTAAATCTGCTTTGTATCATACGTATAGTATCACTAGTGATAAAAAGCATTTGTAGTTATTTTATTCAGTTTTTTGTAGTAGAAGATCTGTGATGATGATAAAATAGATGTCATTCAATTTTTGGTATTATATCACTAGTGATAAAAAAATTGTAATGCATTACTGTTAGGAATATAAATATTCATATGAAGGTTCGGTCACCCCGAGCATCTAATTAGCATTTATATAGCTCGTAGGCTTATATATATTAGTTTAGTATTATTAGTAATATTAGTATTAGCTTAGTCGTATTTATATTTGTGGAGTGGGTCGGGGCTTTCCCCACTGTCAGCTCACTCCACAGCCCACTAGGGGCACCAAATAGTAGAAGTATAAA